>PKRV01003441.1:165770-411792 GCA_003709505.1 Hyphantria cunea | reverse complement strand
CGTCGATCCCACAGTGCCTAAAGACGAAAGTCTTCAATGCGTGCGTCCTACCCGTAATGACATACGGAGCCGAAACGTGGACACTTACGGTTCGACTGGTCCATAAGTTCAAAGTCGCTCAGCGTGCAATGGAGAGGTATATCCTCGGCGTTTCTCTAAGGGATCGCATCAGAAACGAGGTGATCCGACAAAGAACCAGGATCATCGACGTAGCCCACAGGATTAGCAAGCTGAAGTGGCAGTGGGCTGCCCACATTTGCCGAAGAACCGATAACCGTTGGGGTAAACGAGTTCTTGAGTGGAGACCGCGTCTCGGCAAACGTAGTGTAGGACGTCCACAAGCCAGGTGGAGCGATGATTTGCGCAAGACGGCTGGCAGGAGCTGGATGCGAGAAGCCATAGATCGAACTAAGTGGCGTGAAATTGGAGAGGCCTATGTCCAGCAGTGGACTGCGATAGGCTGATGATGATGATGATGACTTCAAAACGAGAACATACGACCCACCGTAGTTTTTTAGTAGTGAACGTGCAAACTTGTGTCTTTGTAGGGTTAAATTAGACTAAATTAAGTTTACCCCAGTCTGAGATCTTTTTCAAGGAGGTCTCAACTCAAGACACAAGTTTTTTTCGACTCTCAATGACGTTTTCCCGAGAAATATTGGCGCGGCCGGTGTAAAGGGCATCACCGGTGCTGTCATCCGCATAACAATGAACGCCGCTAATTTGCAGCATGTCATTGATATGGAGGAGGAACAAAGTAGGCGATAGCACATAGCTTTGCCACTACGACCTTTATGCTTCTATCTGCTAGAAAGCTGGTGACCCAATCGCATAATTTATCGGGTACCCTATAAGAAGGGAGCTTCGAAAGAAGCGCTTTGTGCCAGACCCGAACGAAGGCCTTCGCAATATCCAAACTAGCTGCCAAGGCTTCGCCCTCAGTCTCTATCGCCTTTGCCCAGCGATGTGTCAGGTATAACAGAAAATCACCAGCCGATCGACCCTTACGGATGCCATACTGCTGGTCACTAGGCAGATGATGATCTTCTAGATACCGTAGGAGTTGACTGTTGACAATGGACTCCATTATTTTCGAGAAGAGGGAAGTAATAGCTATCGGCCTGTAGTTCGATGGATTAGAGCGGTCACCTTTTTTAGGGATCGGGTGGACAAATGCTGCCTTCCATGATGTTGTGACTACGCCAGAAGAATAGGAAAGCCGAAAAGGACGCGTTAAGACCGGTGCCAACTCGGGAGCGCACAAATTCAACACTATAGGGGGGATTCCATCAGGGCAGTCATGGGATAAAAGAGCCAAACGCACTGAACGTTGGTGAAACTGGATATACAGCGTAAGGCTCTCGCACTGCGGTATGATAGGCGGCTCCTGTTCCCCGTCATCCAAGGTCGAGTTGGTCGCAAAGTGTTTTGTCAGAATATCGGCTTTCTCCTTTGCGTCATAGGCCAACGGATTATTTCCTGAGTGCAAAGATGGAAAGGGTGGCTTACAGAAGTTCCCTTCGATAGCCTTGGCAAGAAACCAGAATGCTCGAAAGAAGGAAGACGCTCAAGCCTCTCGCCAATCATAGCAATGTGTTCCGACTTCGCCTTTGCAATGTCTCTTTTGAAGGACCTGGAAGCAAAGTTGAACTCCTTTTTAAGAACGCTGGTATTTTGATCCCGTACCGCCACTGCGTCAGCCCAGGACTGAAACTACCACTCAAACAATAGTCAAAAACTGTAATAACTGCACTGATCCTGGAAAAGAGGCCAATTTGTCATTAAACTGCAACGAGTGTATCGGATTGAGACCTATATGAGACTAAAATTAGTGAGATCAGCAAACTTTTAAAATGTCTTAAACACCCAAAAAACAAAATCATTTAGTTTTTTTTCCATGCCTACCAGAGACTGTACTTAATATCGCTATTTTAAAGGAGCTCCAGTAATAACTCAATAGCTAAACATATTGCAAAGTTAAGCAAGCCCAGCCCCGGCTGGTCAGTTTTTAAAAACATATAAACTTCTCCGTGTCTCGGTGACTTCTTTGCCTATCGTCACGGGTAGTTGGAGTCCTAAAAAGTCTGAGAACAATATATCCCGAACTTCGATATCGCCTGGCGACTGTCATTAAAACCCCTCCACCCAAATAGAGTTATGGAGTTCCGATGGTTGTCGTTCGACGTAAAAAAATCAAGATCAGCCGTATTATAGTAAAAGCTAATTTGTGAATTGTTATAACAGTCAGCATCATCATGGACGGAAACTGGAAGTGGCGGCTCACGTGAAGGTAGGGAAACTCAGCAACGGGAAGGGCGACGTCACCGAAAACCAGATGAAAATGCAACAAATACACCACCACCAAAGCGCGCAAGATCCTCTGATCTTTACCAAGCACAGCTTAAATCCAGGTATTACGGAGCATTCCATGACATATGCATAGCTAATTATGATTTACGATCCCATACAAATGGAATTAAATAAAGGAATATGTGTACTTATGAAAATTTTCAACAATTGGTGTAGGACGGAACAACTGCTAGTGCAAGGTGGAAGCCCCGAGCGCATCGGCACTAACGGCCATGAACTAGCTCTCTTCAGCCAAGCTTTAGATACTTCACAGAATCCGCACCTTTCTGGAATTTCCAATAACTTGGTAATTATTTTCATGTTAATGAGATATTTCGATATTGTTTTGTATGATTACATTTATTTTACGTGTGTGTTTACAGTCTGTGGACGGTGAAGAGTCATCGTCTGATGCCGGAGTCAGCGATACGGAAGGCGAACCTCGTGCCAAACAGGAGCCTTTGGACTACGACGACGCCGCAACTATGGCCAACACTAACGGAACATTGCCGCACAATTTTCCCGGACTCTTAAACTTACCAGGTAACATGAGTAGAATTACATAGAAATATATGGAATTAAATTTGATTCAGGCCTGCTAATTCACATTGATAATATTTCAGGGTTTCCCGGGCTTCCTGGACCATCAGGCATTTCCGAAAATTTTGGTAAGTTTCCTTCTTTTCTAACACTGATTTCTTTAACGCTAATATGACTCAATGGACTACAGTTATTATGGAATGTTTTAATAGTAATTGAAATCCATTAAAATAATTCGTAATCAACGATGTTAATGGCAGTAGAACAAAGGAAGTCAATTGCATCATTAATTGTACATTATTGAGTCATATATCTACTGCATGAAATAACACTAACAATTAAATAACGAGAACGACACCAAAGCGCTTAATTACTCCATAATACCGTTTTCGATAAGTACGTACTCGCCCCCGAAATATGTCGGTATCGCACGTAGGAGACGCACCGGGAAGTGACGTAGTAGGCGGCCGCGAGACGGTACGCAGTAGTGGGTCGCACTGAACGAGACTCGTCTGCGGCAGGAGGCGGCTGGGCGGGGGAGCGCGCCGAGAGCCAGGACTTCGCGGCCTACGGCGCCTACTCTAACGGTGAGCCGCCCGCCAGGCCCGCCTGCCCCACGTGCGGCAAGCGCTACAGCAACAATAGCAACCTCAAGCAGCACATCCTCAACGTGCACGCGGCGCGCGAGCTGGCGCACTCCTGCCCCGTGTGCGGCAAGGCCTTCAAGACGCGCCAGTACATGCAAATACACATGAACTCCATACACGGCGTCAAGCAGAGGAGGCGCGACCCCGCCCCGTCCGCAGAACACTGCGATAGATACACTCACAATAGCGCTTAATACTGTGCGGATCCGATGTCTAACCGCCGCCTCTGTGTTACAGGGGCGGCTCTGGCGGGCGGGGCGGCCTTGGGCTACCGACCGCAGTGCCCGTTGTGCGGCCGCGTGTACTCCTCCACCTCCAACCTGCGCCAGCATATGCTCAATGTGCACTCGCAGACCGACCGAGACCAGTGGTTCCCTTGCCAGCACTGCGGAAAGAAGTGCAAAACTAAGCACTACCTCATCAACCACCAGCTGCAAGCGCACGGCATCCGCCAGCGACAGAACTCTTAGAGACGGCGCGACGCCGAGCGAGTCCCGCATTTCGCGAGCCCGTCGCTCGGCGCACGGTGGTGACGCCGCGATACCGACCCGCGCTACACGAGTGCCAACGGACGGACCCGCGCTAGCCGTCGCGTCCCTATAAACGTAACGCAATATTTTTAGAGAGTTTATTCCGAGAGTAGGGTTCTGGGGCGTAGAGTTAGGAGTCGGGCTTGCCAGCCGCCCTGGGCGTAGACACGAGAGTAACTAGGTGGTGGCATTGCAGATGCCGCGGCGCAGGGCGCGCTGGCAAGCCCGGGGGCGGGGCGGGCAGGGCGCTGCCCGCTGTGCGGCGCGGGGCTGCGCTCGGCGGCGCTGGCGCGGCGCCACCTGGCGGCGCACTACCCGCGCGACTCGCCCGTGTGCCCGGTGGCGGGCTGCGCGCGCTTCTTCGCGCACCCCAACTCCGTGCGCAACCACATGCGCATCAAGCACCGCCACCAGTGGGAGACCATGAAGACGCTCAAGTGGAGCTGCGGGTGGGCCTGAGCCGGGGACCGAGGCCGCGCGGCGCGTTTCGACGTTTGGCTATCCGAACTTTAAATTAACGGCTGTGAAAAGGAACTACTCACTCGAGTGGAGCTCGAAATCGTGCCAGAAATTGTGATGATCTCTCGGATGCATTTTTCATGTTAACGCTGTCATGTTCGTTCGACGTCGTATAGGACGATAGAATAAATCGACTGAAAATTATTTTTGTAGTAGAATAGACTGATATTGTTTAAGTGAGGTTTATATTATAAGCGCATTATGACATGTGATGATCGGTGCCATTGATAGAATACGAAGTGCGACTTGAATGTCGATCGTTCTGATGACTTCCTGAACGACTTTAACTTCCATTGTTGCTTCTACGGTTATTTATAGTCGTTGGTTTATAAGCGTTATTGCTAAATTTAAAATAGTTATGCCTTACATTTGTTTCTGATGCGTAACATCTTTTCAACCTGTGGAATTGATTTCGTTCGTGAAAAAAGACGAAAATAGTAAGAGGAAACAGGGAACCCAGCGCTATTTGATTTGAGCGATGAACGCGTGCGGTGTTCGAGTTTTCGTGTTGTTAAAATATCAGATGTTACACTTTATATGCGACAGCTGTGAGGTTCGCTTAGTGTTTTGTTTAAACCATGAACTCTTGAGTCGTGTGTACCCCCATATCGGATCGATACGGTTTTAGATTAGAACAACGGTGTGATCTAGCTGTTTTAAAGCAGTGCACTGAACGCTTATAAGCGAACGATATTATTCTTCTCTTAGCTGTTTGTCTTTAGACCCTATATCCTGTGAGATAAGCGTAGAGTTAGTTTGTTCCATTTTTAATCGGGTCTCGTGTGACGATATTATACGGGCATTTTACCGCCAAAATACTCCGGCTGACATAAAAACCGGCGTAGGTAACAGTTTTTCTGTAGTTTATATTTTTATGACGTTGCAATACAATAAAATTATTATATTTTAATTATAACAAGTTTTTATAATAAATATATATACATGAACACATCGAATATGATAAACAAGATCTCATAACGAGAATTTCATATTTTAAACAAATATTTGTACCAGTGTTAAATAAACGTATACTTTTGACCATAGATAAGACAATACGAAATAGATTTAAAAACAATAATGAACCTAATGCCTTTGAACGCAATAGTTAAGAATAAGTTCAATTCCAAATCATAGAGAATTTATTTTCTAAACAATGTTTGTTCGTGATGTTTTGTGGAAATGCACAATCTAAAACATATCTAGTCAATGTAGACAACACGATTGATTTATTTAAAATGTATATACGTATTTATACAACGGTTCCACTCGCATATATTTTTGAAAGTATGAACATTAAAAAGATAACATTTTAAACCTAACGTGTATACTGTGCACTGTCAAACAGCAAGTGGTGGAATTCTTAAAAACAAGCAACAATACCTCTAGCGATTCGACAGAGCACTGCTGCCTACCAAAGACACATAAGTAGAAAAATGTTTATAGCCCTTAGAAAGGCAATAAATACATATAAGTAGTTCATAATTTGTCACCAATAGACTTGCAAATTTAAATAAATTTGTACATTTAACTGATACATGCGTTGCCTTAGCCTGTAATAATAATATTTATAGAAGCATAAGTCCATTTTGTAACATCGTGTAAATATTAACGAAGTTGCCTTTAAAATATATGCGATTGAAACTGATGCATTACATAGATCTCCAAAAAGAAAAAAAATGGTTAATTTAGCGTGTAGATGAAATTGTTCCTGACGCCTGAGAGGCAATGTCGTATATCTTAATAATTATGAAAAATAATAAAAAATATTATAAGCGTAAAATTAGTCATCTCAATAACCAAATGTTCAATGTGAGTAAACGATTCTAGTTGCGAATGTATTAGTGATACGATATATACGTAATAACTTAATTTTTACCAGAAGAAAGTGTCTGCTTATATAAATATATAAACAATAAAACTACGAAGTAGAAATGTTTTTTTTATTTATAAACTCTTCTATATACATTAACACAAAAAAAAGCTTTTGGTATCGTTCTAGTTCTAACAAAGACTAACATTTAAAAAGGTAAGAACAGTTTTTGAAAGCCCAATTTGCCGAATTACTTGTCCATTCTTAATATTTCTTGTTCTCCTGTTGCAGGGGGTTGTCGCAGAACTCAAGACTTGCTTCGCGTACGAGCAACAGACCCGCGGCCGTGTCCGAAATGCGGTAAGATATATCGATCGGCCCATACATTAAGGACGCATCTTGAAGACAAGCACACTGTCTGCCCTGGATACCGGTAATTATTTGAAGCATTTAACTCATCAATTTTGTATAAATATGTTGTAATAAATATATCTTTTTACTAATATACATATTCTTCTATTCATTTCTCTCTTTCTTTGTAGTTGTGTGCTTTGTGGCACTGTAGCGAAATCACGTAACTCGTTACACTCGCATATGTCGCGACAGCACCGTGGTATCTCTACCAAGGATTTACCTGTGCTTCAAATGCCAACACGGTTTGATCCAGAACTAGCCAGCCAGTAAGTAACACACAGTACTCCATTTATGTTTCAAAACCAATTCCGGTCTATATAATTAATCCGAAACAAATTCCTACCAGAATAGTGTGTAAAATGCTAATAGCTTTTTGAACATACTACATATATATATATATATATATCATGCGTCATACTACTTGTCACTAAACGTGATAATAATATTAAAACTGGTTCGAGAATTTTTGACTACTATAATATTGTTTATGAAGTGTAGTACAACAATCTCCCAATTTCAGGCTACTGGCTAAAGCTGGAGTAAAGGTTTCTCCTGAACAACTTAGAGCACGTGCGTCCCCTACTGGTCCTCGTCGTTCTGATATTAAATTAGACGCCAAATCAGCTGCTTCAGAAAGTAGCTCTATCTGCGGTGATAATGATAACGACGACTTCAGCCAGTCAAGATATCAGGACAATATACCTGTCTCTCCGCCTCGTAAGTAAAATTATTATTACACTACATTGAGTACCGACACTATTACTACTCTATTGTGGAGTTTTCGTATGAAAATGAGATCATATCGGCGATATCTGATTATATTGTGATGGTATAAACTTCAAAATTAATTTACTTTAATTTTTTGTAGACATCAACAATCTTACAAACACAACAATTACCAAAGTACCTGCTGTACGAGCTTTAACAGCCAAAACCTTGGAAAATATTACACATGGGCTACCGATGGGAATGAAGCATGATGATTACCCACCAGGTTATGGAACCAGTTCTTTGTTAGATACTTACCTTCAGTACATAGGTGAGAATATGTTCGGTAAGTTAAATTACTATCACAACACTCCTCTAACTACGAGAAATACCGTTTATGTACTATATCTACATGTTGATTGTACAGGCATGAACACAAAATTGGCACAAGTGTCAATGCACATTGAACGAAAATCATTGGAAGAGCAATCGCCGCAAATGGGTTCATTGCCACCACCGCCGACGAACTTTGCTCACCAGCGCTTCTTAAAGCAAATGCAACGTCAATATAATGAAAACATGAGCAAGCCAGACATCATTCGCAGCTCTGATGAACCCCTGGACCTAGGTAAAGAAAGACAGAGGAATGATAGCATAAGCGAGACTGACGATAAGCACGAAATGTCAGAGAAGGATAAAGATTATTATAAAGATTTTAACGATGACGATAGGAGGATCAACGATTCCGAACAAGAGCCGGAAAACAATGGTCAGGATGAAGGTGACTACTCTGAAGATGAATACAAAAAAAACTCTTCATGAAATGATGGCGTCGTAATCGATGTGTTGAAATAGTCGCAGGTGACGCACTTGTGACGCCTCTAGTGTTGCGGGTGTCCATGGGCGGCGGTAATCGCTTACCATCAGGCAATACGTCTGCTCTAAACGAGCAGACGTATTGCCTGATGGTGCCTGATGCACTTATACCATAAAAAATGTTAAGTGACAGAAGTATAGGATAATGTTTTGTTGAACTTATCAAAAGGTGCTTAAATATTATGTTTTTTCGTCATTAGCTTGATTGATTTTATGTAATAACGATTTTAATTGTTGCCCCGTGGAATGTCATTGGTGCCATTTCCAATATGATGTAAATTTAAAGTTTTAGGATTAAATCGGTTGAGTCTGGTTACTTTGCGATTAAATTGATAGGATATAACGTCTAGAGACGGTACCCGCTTCAGTGCGGGCAGGGCCTAGCCTACATGGCAAGGGCAGTAGGGCGCTGGGAGAGGTCCGGATGGCTCAAGAAAGCGATCCCCGGATCCCTCCCGTCTCAGGCGCAGAGTGGCACATCGTGTGGTTTTAGTCGGTTCGATTCCGACACACCGCCCCGCCGCAAACCTCGGTGGGGTGAAGGCCCGAGGGGGTTTCCACAGGTAAAAAAAAAAAAAAATTACTTTGCGAGTATTTGCAACTCACAAATTTGGAATGATGGTTTTCCGAATTGGACAGAAACGTAGTTATGAGTTCGAGCGTGAGTCGAACTGTAGACGTTCACAGTACGCGTTTAACTGTGTGTTTGGTTTATAACGTGTTAGTGAGATATTATTTTTATACCCGATGTGATACACAGCTATAATACACTGTAGCATTTACCTGACACATTAGTTCAGATCGACTCGCCACACGTTTGTGAGATTGTTTTAGTAGTAAATGAAACTAGTGAGTAGTGTTTTTTGTATTGTATATGTAAAGGACCCCGTCATGTAGTAGGGCCTCTTACATAGTAATTCCATCCATCTACCTCAGCATTTGGGCCAATACGGCAAGTTATAAAGTAAATGAAAGTAATATCCACACAAATTGTGAAATTCCATCCATCTACCTCACTTCAATAGATTTTATTTAATATTTTATACAATTTATAGATATAAATAACTGTTGTTTTATGCATTTTGCAGATTGCATTTATATATATACTATATAGAGTATATCGTAGGTAAATATATGCAAGTCATTAGGTCATCGTTAGTGCTGCCCGTAGATACTCGTATACCGTTATTTAATAGAATGCGCACTCACTAGAGAATCATTAGACTGTGTCACGACCTTAGCGAGTAAAGAAAATAACCGAATGATATCAATGAGCACACTAACTTTATACGATGAATATTGTATACGAACAAACATAACAGAGCTTAAAAATACCATACTATTATAATGGTAAATATACATATATGTGCATAAACTGAATCACGATTGACAAATGACGCGATAAATTTAACATGTATAACGATTGAACATTTCAAAATGTATAACGATTAAACATTTAAGTCAATGAAAACGGTACCACAATCATATTTTTTTTTGTATAAGCTGCCAAAATGTTTCTGCCCTGCCTGGTGAAAAACATGCGCAGAATCCAAGAGTGGTGGTCACAATCCTCAATGCGAAAAAGACCAATGCAGCATGGTGACCCACACTATGGGGGCCTGGTGAGATGCTTTTAATGCATTAGGGCGAGCATGAAGTCAGCAATCAGTAAGCTTTTCTAACCAGGGGAGCGCTAGTTTTGCCCTTATGTTAGATCTTGTGTGTTAACAAAAAAACATCCTCACCTTGAGACTGAGCATATTCAAAAGATGAACACTGATCCCTTATCGCGTTATTTCATATCTACGCGATTCGACAAAAGTTCAAATTTGACAATTTTTATAATGCGATATTATTGCATGTATATAAATCAAGGTGATATGTAAAGTACATAAAAATAATAATAAAATGGAACAACAAGCAATAAATAAAGTATACATTGAAGTTGCCTTCGATTTGTGTAAATACGTGGGTAGTGAAAAGTTTGCGTTGGTATAGTGGATAAATGTAATTTAGAATAGTGTATACGTCAAGATTTTGTTGTAATAATGATGTGGGCTCGTTACTTAAATAACAATTACTGTGATTACAATCTCATGTTAGCCTTCAATACTTATACATATTTTTTAGAGTACAATGTTATAGTTATTTAGTATATTGTAAGAGTATTTTTAAGCGAGTTACAAAATTATATTTACCTGCCTGCCCCTAAATGTAAGAATTCACGTTATATACTAATCAAAACAAAATAAGGGTCACTGGTGATTTTTTACGTCGGTAGCGATAACTTATACTTCATGCGCTCGTAGCTGATTGTTTATTGTGCTGTTACCTTATTTGTTGCCAAACATTTTTAGTATTCCAGCTACATAATTGTTTCAAGTGGGTAATTTTTGATAATCATTGATTCTTCCCCATTTGTAAGACAGATTTTAACTCAGCCAAAGTGACGATTTTGTCAAGAACAGTTTAAGTTTGTTGTTGTTTTAACCATTAAATGCATTATTTTCGACTTACCAACTGTAACTAGGGCCATAACATTACTTCAAGAAGGCCATTCGCAACGTTCTGTGGTGTTGCAGCTGGGTATTTGTTGTCGAGCGATCCAGGATGCTTTCAACGACGAGGATCTGGCAGAGTTCGAGTAACTACCGCACAGGAGGACAGCTACGTGCGCTTGACTGCACGCAGAGAACGCTGCATCACCGCCCGTTCCTTACAAAACCGTTTGCGGCAGGCGACGGGCACACGTATTAGTGATCAAACCATCAGAAATCGGTTACACGAGGACCAGCAGTTCTCCAGGAGACGCGTAATACGGAAACCATTAACAAGTGATCATCGTGCAAACCGATTACCATTCACAAGGCAATATCTGGCATGGAATATGAGTGATTGGAGCACAGTATTGTTTACAGATGAGTGCAATTTTTTTTTAGTGATGTATGAGGTGCACACACACATATATATACACATATTTATATTATCCGAAGTCAATCCTTATAATATTCTATTTCCTATTCTATTGAATTTATATCTATGTAAACATTTCATTATCTGATATTATTACTCTTTTCTTATCACTATATGTTATTATTATTAGAATATATAACGATTACTATTTATATAAATCATATAAGCAAGTCGAATAATATTTATTGATATTGTATACATTTGCCGTAACGGGACCACACCCTTTCTTACGAGGCCTATAGTATTCGGCCGGTGCAAGCGCATCGATGAATTCAATATCGGACTGCCCTCGGTCGCGCGAAACCTGACGTGTTCCGTTAATTGTATTAGTTGGTGATTATCATAATTAGAAAGTGGGAGTACAAACTTGCGGCGAATCGGTAATAGGATCCCATGGATTTGGAAACAGGAATCATAGGGGGCAAATGCTCATCAACTTTCTCGAGCGGGAGGGGCTGTTTTNACGTAGCCCACAGAATTAGCAAGCTGAAGTGGCAGTGGGCTGGCCACATTTGCCGAAGAACCGATAACCGTTGGGGTAAACGAGTTCTTGAGTGGAGACCGCGTCTCGGCAAACGTAGTGCAGGACGTCCACAAGCCAGGTGGAGCGATGATTTGCGCAAGACGGCTGGCAGGAGCTGGATGCGAGAAGCCATAGATCGAACTAAGTGGCGTGAAATAGGAGAGGCCTATGTCCAGCAGTGGACTGCGATAGGCTGATGATGATGATGATGATAATTAGAATCGCTAATTATCGTGCGTGTTGTTGTATGTCTTTGAATTATATTCCTTTTCACCTAAACTTAATGTATTAATTACTGTGAACTTTATCCTTCTGTTGTGAGTGACATTAAAGTTGTGTTCCTACCTTCAACTCAACTTTCATTTGATTCTGGAACTTTCTGTGAGTATATCTATACCTATAACACAACTGGTGACCCCGACGTGATTGGAAGCAGCCTTCGTAGGAGCCGATCAACAGCAGCAGCGCGCCACCATCATGTTCACTTCCACAGCAAGTCTCAGCCAGCCAGCAACATCGGCCTCAACAGGGATACACCACACGCAGGATGCGACCGCTCCAGCCTGGTTACCCCTACGGCCTCAACAGCATCTAGGCACAACACACTGCAACTACGGTCCATGTAAGCAGAGAGCATTTCTCTCTCGTCTACGCAGCAGCCAGCCACTACGCAGCAATCGCCCCGACTCACTGGGGACCTCACCGCAGCACCGCGCACCGCATGCGATCCCGACTCACTGGGATCAGCGGACTTCAGCCCCGACTCACTGGGACTAGCGGCATTCAGTTCCGACTCACTGGAACTTGCGGCACTCAGTTCCGACTCACTGGAACTACTCACTCCTGGCACTGGCAAGCTCCACAACAGAGCACAGACAGCTGACTCATCCAGATATCGACCCTCGGTCTTGGAGGGGAGTGATGTGGCGACTTCCACATACAGCGCAACAACATAAAAATATATAACAGCGCCATCTACCGAAGAAACATCGAACTACGGAGCAACGAAGAAAACTAAGAAACTACCAATCCTAAATCGCGCGATAGAAGTTCTCGCGTCGATTAACATATATACAACTTCCCAACATCAACCGTTGGGCAGTAGCCCGCCAGGCATGATCACCTCGCCTGGTCGGAGGATCCTCCCTTTGTGTTAGAGAACATGTGGCCCGTTCCTCCACAGTGATATACCGCATTGGCGTTTGGAGGCGTGAAGGTGAGCGATTTTCGGATACTTGTATCTTTTTTGTTGTGTATAAGTTGCCAAAATGACTGCCCTGCCTGATGGAAAGCATGAGCAGAATCCAAGAGTGGTGGCCCCCATCCTCAATGCGAAAAAGAACAATGCAGCATGGTGACCCACACTATGGCGGCCTGGTGAGATGCTTTTTCACTTTTCTCGCGCCAGTAACTTTCATCGCCCCGCTTAAAGGTCCCGGGATCATAGTGGGAAGGAAACACATGCGCTGGTAGTGAGTTCCAGGTTTTGACCGCTCGGCACAGGAAGGAAGCACCGAAACGATGAGTACGAGAACGTATGTCTTCCACTTTGAAGCGGTGACTTCCAAGGCCGGCACGTGTTGTTCTGTAGAGGAAGAGAGAGGGGGGGATCAGTTGGAAGAGCTCTTCAGAATACTCACCATGGTAAAGGCGATAGAAGACTGCCAAGGAGGCGATATCTCTACGCAACTGCAGAGGCTCAAAGGTCTCGGTGGCTTCGGGACCTTCGACAATACCGACTGCTCGCCGCTGCAACCGGTCAAGAGCGTCAAACAGGTACAATGTTACACCATCGCAAAGGTTAGAACAGTACTCCACGCACAAGCGAACCTGGGTCTTGTAAACAAGACACAGATGCCCGAGCGAGAAGAACCGTCTCGCCCTGTTTAACACACCCAGCTTCCGTGAGGCCGCTTTAGTGACACTCTCAACGTATTCGCGTGGGTTGAGGTCTCGGCAGATATCCATGCCCAGGATAGCGAGCCTATCTTGTAACGGCATTTGAGTGCACTGAAATGTGGGAAGGGGAAGGAATGGAGACTTTTTGGCTGAGAACGCGCACACCTGTGTTTTCTTGGCGTTGAACTCGACCAGATTCCTACAGCCCTATTGAAAAATGCGGCCCAGAACATGGTCAAGTTGGTTTGATTTCTATCGAAGGTATTTGTTTACGTTTTGTCAGCCGGCCATCGCACCATTGTAGTTAAGACGAGCCCTGCGAGTTGTGGCGAGACGGCACTATCCTAGTTGATATAAGGACAAGCAGTACCGTCCCGGTCCTAACTCGAAAACAATACTCTCATCATTTTAATAATATTGTACTACTTCTTGTTATAGTGTAATATTTGTGTATGTGTAAATTCTTAGTAAACTTTCGTTCCTACTCTTCTGTACTGTGGACTATTTATTTCGATACACCTGCTATTCATATTACCACAACTCGCCGTTACTTTTCCAAAATAAATATTTTTTTTAGAAAACGTGGTGCAATCTAATCATTAATTAAGCCTGGAACCGCAAGAATTCATGAGAATACAGTAAAAACGTGGTGAAACCCTTATTTTGTTTTTTTAGTATATAAGTATTTAGAGCAATAGGTCAAAGCATTTAACCTTTTATATGAAAGATGTTACATTTGTGAATTTATTGAAATACGAGGTGTGTTCAAAAAGTATCGCAAATTTTGAATTTTCGCTGATTACGTATATTCGAATTTCGATTTTTTTATTTGTGGCGCTATGTTGGTACATATGTCTCTCACTTATGCTGACAAGTTCGGCCATTTTGGATCTTCAGTTAATTGTTGACATCTGCTTTGCTTGCGCGTGTTTTGGTTCGTCTTCGATTTTTACCTATTCAAAAAAATGTAACAAAGAATTTGTAACAAACTTTGTGTGAAAAACGAAATTATGTGCGCGGATGCATTCCGAATGTTGATACGGATCCTGTGGCATACGGAGAGGCTACAGAAACTACCCGAGGACTTCAACAAGAGACGAAAAAATTGATGAAGTGAAGAAAATGGCATTGGCCAATCGTCGAACCACCGTTAGAAAAATTGCCGAGGAGCTAGGCATAGCGATTGGCTCGTGCCATTCGATTTTAATCGATAATTTGGGCATGAGACAGGTCGCCGCAAAATTCGTACCAAAATTGCTTAATTTCGATCCAAAACAGCATCACATGAACGTTGCTAATTAGATGTTGGAATCTGTCCGCGACTTTTTCTTGTTCCTGTGACTTTTTTTTGTTCCCGAAACGAAACGAAAGAGGCTCCTGAAAAGCCGACGCTACGCTACGATTGACGAGATAAAGACGGCATCGAAGGAGAAGCTGAACAAGATACAAAAAAAATTTTTTTTGAAATGCTTCGAAGATTGGAAAAAACGTTGGCACAAGTGTATAATATCCCAGGGGGATTACTTTGAAGGGGACAAAATAGATATTCACGAATAAATAAATAATTTTTGAAAATACACAAAATTCGCGATACTTTATTTACTTTGCCAACGGAGGGCTCGTTGACAAGCTGTCAGTTTGATACACAGAATTAAAATCATGAATTATAAATTAATAGATATTTAATTAGGATAAGTTCTACGGGTTGATTGATAAATAATATTTTTTTTTTAGTGTGTTAGTGAGAAATGATGATTTAGGTGAGTTTGGTTTGCGCAAATATAACCTTGTTGACATTTAATAGTGTTGCCATAGTGAGTAATCATTTTCGACTGTATATAAAATAAGTTTTGATTGTTTAGGAAAATGAGTGCTTAATTATAGTTTTGGAAGTGATGCCAGTATCTTTATTATTTAGTGTATTCAGAATACATTATTGCATGATAGTTCTATAGATACATATAGTTGATGCACTGTACCTAACAATATACAATAGACAGTTACCATATTGTGATTAAGTAAATTATATATATTTTTTCGACACATACATGCCACTTCAAATACAGATAAAATAGGAAGACGTACGTCAATGTTGCAATACTTATAGTTCTTGCCTCTTGAAAGTGGGCAAATGTCTTTTGTTTCTGTCTTAACTTGTAGATTATGCAGAATATAATATTTTATACCAGTGAAAAAAAATCTTTAGGACTATAAGTCAATACGCTGTCAATATACAATTACTTACGTTTAGTTACCTTCTGAACTAGAAGTTCAGTGTTTTTTTTTTATTTGTTTGGTTAATTTGGTTTGGTAATCTGCCCTCATTTGCATGACCTATTATGTAAAATATACGCACACGGTAATGACGGTGTCGAAGCTATGTTCGAGTAACTGTTGTACGCAATTTACTGATGCCGTACAGTAAGAGCTTCTCACATTACTAAAGTACAAATAAAGAATTGACGTAGACCAAAATGAATATCTACATGTTGTATAAATAGATAATAATATATTTTCATAAACTGTTGTAAACAGTTCTTCTCGTACACTCGAACGTATCTTAGCACAAATATTAAGTTTGATCAATAGTTGATACAATAACGGTTACTTAAAGTTACTCCTTTGTGAAATATATTTATGTTATTTGTTTTTGTTTATGACGTATAAAATAGAATTGATATTCAATCATATTTGTTTGTATTAACGTAGATGAGATAAAGTCGCAGATGATGTCCACCGAATGGCACAAATCGGCACGGATTTTATAAACAAACGATATTAAATCGTGTGAGCACTATTTAGTCTCTATTACCGAGCCGCTTTACCGAGCACTTTCAAAGACACGCAATCGTAGCCGAACCGTTCATTGGAAATCGAATAAATAATAACATAGAAGTAAAGCACATACAAGGATTCTATGAAATATATTTGTATCAGTTGATTCAAAATAATTTGAAATACGTGACACCAATATTTATACGTCAAAATTTAGTTCAAATGATCTCGCCATGTTTGTCATTTCTTTAAATGGTGGCACTACTGTATACGACCACTGGAAAGTGTTACCACATTAAATAAGCGTTTAACCTGTTACAATTGCGATAATCAATTAATATTAACTGTTATCTAATGCAATTTCTGTATGGTTACTCTAAACTCTAATACTATACTGTACTATATCATCAACGGGTTAAGGATTTTGTGAAATGCTCCAAGTGAGATGGAAGCACCATGGCGTCAGGTAAAAATTTATTTTGTAAAACTTTACAAAAGGAAAATTGTTTTCTAAAATGCCACAGTGTTGTGCCCCTCTTATATGTGCAATAAAATAGGAGGGTATAAGTTTCCTCCATGAGATAAAAGTCGATTTTTTGAGCTCAATCTTCAGTTATGAAAGCTTTCGCTACATTACATTTTTGTTTGTCTGTCTCTGTGGCGCAGTGGTAGATAATGCATCTGCTCGCCTGGTCGGAGGATCCTCCGACCTAAATCATACATAATCATTAAACTTTGAAATGCGTAAAATTTTACTAAAAAAAATAATTTCGGTACAAATCTATACTACCTGACAGCTGTTAGGTCCTGACGCACATGAAGCGCCGTCTGGTGGCAGAAAAAGTATCAAAAACCATTATTGTAACAGGTTAGACTGCTTTTAGAATTATGTGTTTCTAGTGTCAAAACCCTAGCCATTATACATAAGAGTACTTACTAGATATATGCCGCTTCACTACTATACTATATAAAAGAATAAAAATAATTGTTTTGAAAGTGTTGTTTTAATCACATTGCCTTCACTACAAAATATTAAGTAAAATTGGATTATTTTTTGATAATAATATGAAGAAAGACAAAAGCATTTTATACACAGAAAAAGATTGCCACTGCGCTGTTCTCCGAGTCGTATATTTAAAGTTTTGAATAAAATTAATAATTTTTACTTTGAAGGTTCAATTTTTTCCACTTGGCAGAGCAAAATTATTTTGTCAGCTAAAACATAAAAACAAACCAGACTACGTAAAACCTTTTGATTAAGTTTATATAACAGCCTATGTAGCCCAGGCCATTGTTACGAAAATTTTGATAGCTCGTTTACTAAAATCTATTCAGTAATGTAATTAAATCGCGGATCAGAAAGAAAGAGAAACCTTTCTTTCTGATCCGAAAGAAAGGTTTCCCTTTCTTTCGGATCCGCGACGGTCGGAAAAAAGTCGTGCCTGTGCAACAAGTAACGACCTCGTGTTGCGTTGACATCGCATGCTATTACATTTTTAGGAATAAAACCCCGGAAAATATTTTAGAATCTTGCAAGCTTTATAAAACCTAATTTATATTTTCAGCCCAACTATTTTCAAATTGTAAAACTCTATGAAGAATTGGGAAAAGAATTGAACTTTCTTTCGTTCCCCATTTTTGCTAGTAGTGTTTTTTAAACCATTTGCTGTAAGTAGCTATCCCTATAAACCAGCTACCAATAAATAGCCTATCAATAAATAATCCTTCCTCACTAATTCCGCTTAAAAATAATTTATAGAACGGTCAGCATGAAAAATATGAAAGGTATAGAATCAGCTTATAATCCAAAAAAATAGTAAGTGAAAATAATAATATTATTACTAAAATTAATTATTATTATTAATATTAACCGGTCAGGTGTTCAAAATAGTGAAATAAGTACTAGTGTTTTTAATTCCAGAATGTATTGCAACAAGTTCCATCAGGAACCGAAAATCGAGTATTAATATTTTCTCACCAACTAATTATTTTCTGTTGCATTGCGACCATTCAGACTTTACATACAAGCGGTTGATAGCATTTTACTCAAATTTAACTAATTTGACTTTTTATCATCTGGCAAAACGAAAACTCTAAGAAAAATGTACTAAATACAAACTTGTTACGTCACTGTTTTAGACTACTCAGTGTTAAGATGATTGAAATTTGTAATAAAACTAAAAAACTGTCATCATCATCATCATCAGCCTATCGCAGTCCACTGCTGGACATAGGCCTCTCCAATTTCACGCCACTTAGTTCGATCTATGGCTTCTCGCATCCAGCTCCTGCCAGCCGTCTTGCGCAAATCATCGCTCCACCTGGCTTGTGGACGTCCTACACTACGTTTGCCGAGACGCGGTCTCCACTCAAGAACTCGTTTACCCCAACGGTTATCGGTTCTTCGGCAAATGTGGCCAGCCCACTGCCACTTCAGCTTGCTAATCCTGTGGGCTACGTCGATGACCCTGGTTCTTTGTCGGATCACCTCGTTTCTAATGCGATCCCTTAGAGAAACGCCGAGCATATACCTCTCCATTGCACGCTGAGCGACTTTAAACTTATGGACCAGTCGAACCGTAAGTGTCCACGTTTCGGCTCCGTAAGTCATTACGGGTAGGACGCACGCATTGAAGACTTTCGTCTTTAGGCACTGTGGGATCGATGATGAGAAGACCCGACGAAGTTTCCCAAACGCTGCCCAACCCAGCTGGATTCTTCTGTTCACCTCGTCCTCAAAGCTGTTTCTACCTAACTGCAAAGCCTGCCCGAGGTATACATATTTTTGAACAACTTCGAGAACGGCACCGTGTACCGCAACCGGTTCCGGTAGTACATGTTCATTGAACATGACCTTGGTCTTGTCGAAGTTCATCCGTAGGCCGATGCGCACAGACGAGTCAGCCAGGTCGTTCAGCATCTGTTGTAGGTCCTGCAACGTCTCTGCCATGATGACGATGTCATCTGCAAATCGCAAGTGAGAGATGTATTCGCCATTGATGTTGATACCGCGCCTTTTCCAGTGCAGCGTCTTAAACAGGTCCTCCATTGCATTAGTGAATAATTTCGGGGATATAACGTCCCCTTGCCTCACTCCTCGATGCAATGGTATGGGTCTTGTATGCTGATCCTGTACTTGGACGGACATAGTAGCGGCTTTGTAGAGACATCTCAACACTCGGACGTACCGCCAATCTACTTGGCAACGCTGCAGGGACTCCAGAACAGACCAGATCTCAATCGAGTCAAAGGCCTTTTCATAGTCCACAAATGCTAGACACAGGGGCTGATTATACTCTTCGGTCTTCTGTATTATCTGCCGCACTGTGTGGATGTGGTCTATGGTGCCATATCCGCTCCGAAACCCAGCCTGCTCCGGTGGCTGGTATTCATCGAGTCTTCGCGCAAGACGGTTCGTGATGACTCTTGAAAACAGCTTATAGACGTGGCTCAAGAGGGAAATGGGCCGATAGTTCCTCAACATGGTTTAAATGTATATATAAAAAAACTGTAAATTTTTATATTTTTCTAATATTCGTCAGAATGAAATAGCGTTATTTACTTTAGATAGTCATCTACCCCATTCAAGCTGTTATAAGATATTGTTGGTATCGAAGATACGACCGTCCATTATATATTGTTACCTGACTGCGTCAGAGGGAGGGTAATGTTTATAAAGCTTAGGAACGCCGTTTTTGGCAAAATAAATTAAAATCATAACGGATTAACAATCACAAATATATGAAGTGTTAAAAAGCGCGTCGAATAATATTCAACTATTGTACAATTAAAATCGGTTAGGTTTTGCTGTCATTCCTGCGCCCCCACTATGTGTGGTATCGCGCCTTTCAATTTTAAATATAAACGATCTCTAGGGTATTCTTAACATACGAATTAACTAATAACGAAAAAAAACGTGTTTATTTAATGGAATCACATTGACAAAATCACTTTTATAAAATATACTGTCTTATAATGCCTAAAGCTAACATAATAAATATATTACACACATATTTCACTCAACTACGTGCTAATTTTTACTCTTAGAAAAAAACTAATACCTTAATACACAAACCACACAACACTATAACTGGACCACAAAAATCAGCAACTGGATGACGTCACAGGTATATTACTCCCTCAATTACACGCTACTGTATCTCATTTAGTATTCATAGATATTTCTCATCGTGAAGACGTGTTTTTTTAAGCTCATCACAGCTTAACTTTAGATCTTTTGGCTCTATCCTCAGACCAAACCTTATCTGTGGAACTTAACTGGATTGGCCTACAAGTAACGCCTCATTTTTAAAGCCTATATCTGTATTTAACTAACTCTAGGCTAAGATGATTGTGATAGGAACAAATATTGACTAAAACCAAAATAAATTATATTATTTTTATCATAAAAACACTTTGTCACTTATACAGTCAATGTTTACCAGTAGTAACTGAAAGGTTCCACTACCGGCTTATAGCTGCTATTGTCAGCTAATATTACATCCAATTCACATTCACATGCAAAATTACAATTCATTTTATTAGCATTCAGTTAATAATGAATTCAAGATTACTGTTAAAAGGGGTTTAAACTGATTTTTGTGGTTTCAAAACTAGAAGCGTTTCGAACTGGAATAATTTATGAAATTATAGATTTTTTTTGTACATACACAAATATATTATAAATTCTAGTTTTCGTGAGAGATGGTTAAGTCTATGTGTAGCTTGTCAATGGCATCTAGTCCTCTTTAATTTGCTTCTTCTTGAAGAGATAATGAACGCCTAACATTGCATTCATTCTGTAACAACGGACATATTCACTCATAAATAATTTAAAACAATATAATTTCTCATACGTTCAGAAAAAGAACCACCTCTTTCTCTCTCAATGTGGCAAAAATATACAGCATAGGGCAATTTCTCGCACCATTATTTTATAGTTTACCAATATTTTTGACTACATGGTTAGCCTAGTGGTTTCAGTGGTCCCCACACCGCTTCCTACTGCGCCAAGTGTTGTGGGTTCAAATCCTACATGGGACAACACTTTGTGTGATCCATAAATTGTTGTTCTAAGTCTGGGTGTACTTTGTGTCTGTTTCATGTATGTTTGTAAAGATCCCCGTGACACAGGAATGTATATTCCTATGAATGTATATGCGGGAGTTGTCTTTTTAAACAAGAAAAAAAAAATGCTCAGCCAGCCAAGTTTTTACTTCCTCCAGTTGGAAGCCCTCGCATACAACATAACACAATAACAAAATCTATTAATTAACTCATTAACAAGTCACCTTCATAACTATGGTTTTATAAAAAAAACCTTTATGTCATAATAATGGCATGAACATAATTAAAGTGACTTTGATATTCAAACAAAAAACTATCTCTGTCTCTCTCGACATAATGAATATACAAGACCAAAAGAGTACTTACAACAAGGCCCAATGCTATTTCTTGCTCGCGAGCGCAATACCGAGGCCGACGATACCTCCAATGGCCAGCACAGCTCCACTAGCCACCGCGATACCGATCAGACCTTCCTTCTCCATGCGTTTGTTTATTTGACGCTGAAATTATATGATAATTTACATGGAATTTATGTTTTCAAAGGCTAAGGTATCAAAGGTTGAACATTTGTCTTTTTGTGGTTTGAATTCTGTAAATTGCATAAGTTTATCATGATTATTTCATCATCATCAGTTCGCCACATCATCAGGTCAAGAGTGGCTTAGAGAGGATACGGAGGTACGATAGAAGACTCACGAAAGGAATGTATAGAATGAATGTCGGAAGCGATCGTACACGGAGGACATTTACCGTTCAGGTTGGCGATGACTTTTAAAACTTTTTAAAAGGACCGTATGACAAGCGCCAGGGACAAAATGTCGGGACCATAGCAAGTGGGGAGCAATTGTCTCCGCCTGTTCCTGTATTAAACAGGCGTGATATTGCGTTATTTTACTTTGTGATCTGCCTTGTATTCCACAAATTTAATATGCAAAGAAATCAGCTATCGCGTATAGTTGATACGAAAGTGAGTGCTACATTGATATTTGTAACAGACCGTGCATATAACATTACCGTTTCAAGGGTGACCTTGCATGTTAGAAGGTTTACTCTGTCGCACGAATGAATCGTCTTTGTGTGGATTTTTTTCAACAAGGTCAACTTTACAACCCTTTATTTTTTCCCTGCCTCAGAAAACAAAGTGTTAATCCTTTCTTAGTTTTTCAGTCAGTGAGGTCCAACCGTCCAAACCTAGGCTTCGGATATATCAGAGGGGATGGTAGTACTCTTATGTACTCTTAATTATTTACATAAGTCCAAACCTACATTTTATAATAATTTAGAGTTAAAATTATCCATATGATTGTAACGCTTTCACGCAAAAGCGGCTGCACGGGTCTAAGTAAACTTTGATACTTGAGATAGATTATAGTCTGGAGTGCCTACATACATATAAAAATACGTCACTAACATATACTGGGAAATTTAAGTGATAAGGGAATTATCTAATACAAAGTAATAAATAAACGATTTTTATAATCAAGTTTTATTAGTCTGATAAATGAAATGGCATTTAAATTTTAAAGTTATTAAACTAATTCAGGGAAAATGACAAAAACGGTTTAAAAGTATTTATTACAATCCCAGTGGAGTAATGCCGTACTGCAATTAGTTAATTAAAATGAAACTAAAATTATATGTCAAAGTGGAAAGAATAGTGAAAATATAATCAATTACAGGTCTGACTGACAACAAGACCTGACTCGCGTATGCGAGTGCTGTGCTTGAGGTCTCGGGTTCGATTCCCGGTCGAGGTAGGACCAAAACTTTGTATGATCTGCAAATATTTATTTCGGCGTTTGGGTGGTTTTCCTTTGTTATAATATGTATATATTTACAGGAGAAGGACATATGTATTTATATTAGTTGTCTATTACACATAGTACAAGCTCTGCATAGTTTGGGACTAGATGGTGTTGTGTTAGATTACATGTATACTAGATGCCATGGCTAACATTGTTTATGAAATGCATTAATTATAAAAAAAACTTAAAGAGTAGCCAAGCAGAGGAGTCGCGGTTCACACACACACACCGTGATATAATAGATGATATTAGTTAATATTAACTTATTAAATGTCACAAACCTCTAAAGTCAAGACTTGTTGGTTAGCGGGTTCAATTTCTAAAAAAGACTTGACATATTGCAGAGCTTTATTGTACTCCTTGATTCTGGCGTTACCTATGGCAAGGTAGAACAGGTAGTCCCTTTTCCCCTCCGGATGTGAGTTGAACAACTCCTTCAGGAGGAGTATGCCCTGGAAAAAGAGCAAAAAGTATTATATCATCATCAACCCATAATGTCCCACTGCTGGGCTCGGGTCTCCTCTCAGGAGAGGGTTAAGGCCATACGTCCCCACGCTGGCCAAGTGCGGGTTGGGGACTAAGGGGGGGAAAAAGAGCAAAAAGTATTATATAGTAGTACTGTATACCTTCATCACGTCACAGCCTTTAACAGTGCACTGTTGGAAATATGTAGACCCCTCGTTACCAAGGAGATTACGGAAAAAGTGCAGTAGCATTAGCCCGCAACTTGATTTAGACTGAAAAGGGACGATCTCAGGAAGGTCATGGGTATCCTGGGACTGGGCATTAACCTCCTCAAAAAGCACCTATTCACTATAGGCGCCACAGACAGCCCTCTGTGCAGGGGATGCATGGAGGTACAAGAAACGCCGCAGCACGTTCCCACAGAATTCAGGATTGTGGCAGATCAACGGGCAGACATCCTCCAATCAACATCGCTCCCGGAAACAAGCAGTGACCTGAAAAGGCAACTGAGCTTCTGGGAACCCACACAAAACGGCCCAATCAAGAGCCTAAGTGCAATAATAGCCCGGGAAAACAAACAAACCAAAAACTTACTGTACTGTGCCAGACTGGCCAGCCAGGTTGATGTAGAGTTTGTTTAAAGGTATCCTTCTCTTCGCTGTGGCTTGGCCTGGATAGTCTGCTTCCTCAGTCACTGAATACCTTACAATGTTACTATCGATATTTTTCGAACATATAATTGGTGCTCTTGTATAAAAGGTATAATTGAATTTAGAATTTTAAAAAGTCATGTGAGCCAAAGTTTTGAGCAAACGCTCAATAGATGCTCTTTCTAGATGATGAAGACATAACGTGATTATTCTGTCGTTAACACCCTTTGGCAATTCCTTCAATTCCCGGGTCATTTGGTTTCGAATAGCAACAGCTACTCCGCTTGCTGCTCTTTTAGAGCCTCTTTTCCCGCTCCAGTAATAATTTTAGCTACCAAGTGGTTGTCCAGAGCCGCTATGATCGGTTTTACTTATTGCTGCGATATCAATGTTGTATTTAGACAGTTCTCTCGCGATTAATGCTGTTTTCTTTTCCGGGCACAAATTGGAGTCACTGTCAAGCAAGGTCCGAAGGTTTTTTGTTTCTGTTTTTGATCGTGTTAAGGTGATGAACAGTTGGCCGGGATTTGCCACCTGCTTTTGAAGGTGACACAGACTATGTTTAGGCCACCTTTTCTAGGCCCTCTCCACACTGAGAAAAGCAGAGCGCTCCCTAAATAGAGCTGCTTTGTTCTCTCCTGAGTCGCCGAACCGATCTCCTGTCTCGATCAGGATACTGAACGTCTATCACCAGAAAATCAGGTACAAACTAAGGTTGGGACACACCACCCCGCCCCCACCATGAGTCCTTCATCGACGAAGAGTTTTTACTCGGAGTATCATGGAATATGCAGGAGTCTTTTGCGCGTGAGTATATTACAGTGGTCAGGCAGAATAGGTCTGGGCTGCCATGAGGAGGGATCCTTACATATCTTACCTTCTGAGGCACTGGTATGGTTCTCCACTTATCTTCAGGGGCGGCAGCAGTGTATTCGTGCTGATGACTCGACATCGAGTTAGTGCAACCTACACGCTGGCGTTCCTCAAGGCGGCATTCTATCTCCCCTCTTATTCTCAATATCTATTAACCTCATTACACAATAACTTCGGAGTGCGTGTCACCTATATGCAGACGATCTTGTAGACTAAAGTGTATTCACAGGCAAGAGTGAAGGACATAACGCAAGCTATCGACGTAGTCTATTGGGATTTAGAGCTCATAAAGTTGTGGTGGAGTAGATTCTGACTATCGGTTAAACCGACGAATAGTCAGGCGATAATAGTAGGCAGCAAACGAATAATGAGTATACTCGATAACGCCTCAATCTCACCGATTGTGTTAAATGGTTCAGTTATTCCGTTCAGCCCCGTAGTCAAAGATCTGGGCTTACTCATCAATTCGACCTTTGATTGGCGAGCTCAAATATAATACAGCCAAAAAGTAACTGGTAACATATTACAACTTGAATGCAGACCGCCTCAATAAACTGGACTGCCTTCATAATAACTGCATTTGATAAATCTTTAATCTCCGGAAGTACGAAAATGTTGCCAATTAAAATGGTTACCTATCCGCCTGCATTGCAATCAGCGAGCACTTACTACGTTAGTTTCACTTCTCAACTCATCATTTTCAACTTCATACCTTGCTCAAAACTTCCGTTATCTATCCTCTAATCATGATAGGAATCTTCGTTTAGAAAATAATCTGCTTCTTTTATGTTCCTCTCACAACTCTGACTTCGTGAACTCTTTGTTCTTTGTCCAAGCGATACTGCTCTGGAATGTGCTCCCACTCAGAAATCAAGATGTCCACAAACCGTTTTACATTTAAAAAGAAGGCAAAATGGCAGAAACTACGAACTGATAACTGGTATATATTCAAGTTTTAATAGTGTACTAATATATTTGTATGTATTTATATTTTTATATGTATATTTTGTGTGTGTATTTAAGTCATGTATCCTATATGTTTTTATGTATGTTTAAGTATTTCTTTCATTCCTTTGTGTACTGTTTGCAATTAGTTTACATATGGAAACCTCTGTGCACCAACTGCCTTACAAGATTTCTACACCACCTTAAGGCTGACTGGAAGAGAATGCCTTGGGCATTAAGTCCTCCAATATACAACTTAAGAGTGTCAAGTTAATAAATAAATAAACAAAACTGTGTAACAGTCAGTAAGAATCACAGGTATGCAGCTCTTCCTATGTTCCCGAATCAAACCATATGAATACCATTTGATTTCTTACACTGTCATCCCAATTTTCACTTCCCTTCTCAAAATAATTAGTCAGTCTTGTCAATGCACATATGACTAGGACCAAAGTACAGTTGCAAGTTTGTGTTTGGTAAAAACTAAATATATACTATGAATAATAAAGTATATGATTAAATTAGTCTATAAATGTCCCTAACGTGTTGACGAATTTCTTTTGGCACAAACAAAGAAAACCAAAACAAGTTTTATTTATAATACATTCTTGTAAATCAACACAAAGATAAAACTTAGTCGTAATGCGACAATGCACTCGTATGACGTCGTATTGTCAAATGTATGCATGCTTGTTGTCTAATTACCTTGCGTATGTCTGTGGGGTACTTGCTCCTTACTAAGCACCATGCATACTCAAATTGTGCCTTGTGTGTCACAGTCCCTTGGTGTAGCTGCTCGTGGAAAACTCTCTCGAACTTCTAAACAGTAAACACGCACAAAAACCATTACCGACATTATAAATGACTCACGAATATTGTAACACAAAAGTTTAAACGTTACTTGCAAATCTTCCGAAGATACTATTTCATCTAAAACGTCCTCCATTGTGAATAAACTTTAAAAAATTTTAACTACAAAATTTGGTACTGCTTTAAGTTGTAAGAGAACTAAATTATTAAAACTATACACGATAACAAACGTGAAAAATGAAGATCAGTTTTGGTTTGACGTAAAACTTGACACACTATATTGACATAACATGACAATTCTTTCTAGGGTTGGGAGATTACGGGTCTTGTGAAAATGATTAAATATTAAATCAAAACTGATTTTTCATCATACAGCAAACTTCATAGTACCTATTTTGTTTTCTTGCCCTAACGCAATTTTTTAGACTATGTATTAATATAATACGTTTTAAACATCTCCTTCTGATACTAGAAAATCCCTCCACCATGGTATTAATGCATTGTTGACTTTTGTGTGTAATAAAATTTAGGTATTTACACTAAACGTAGTTTTACACACTTGTGTCTATGAAGATAATGGTAATAAATTGAAAGCTAATAGAATTTATGCATTTCGCAAATTCACCAATTTTCGCTATTAACTTGGTAGACAAAAATGTCATTTTAATGGTAGTACCTAAAAAGCATTTTTTTATAGTATGCTATGCTTGTTTGCCAGGGATATACAATTACTGCTTGGCAAAAAGTCGTGATAATAATGGCAGCGTCACTGTCGTTTAACTGGCCACCCTTTATAGTACGGCAATAACGGTCTTGTTACTTTGATTTAAATACAATTTTTAATTATAAAGTTGAATCCACGGACACACTTTTACCTACATATTAAGGCATGCGTGTGCAGATAATCAATAAAACTTCTGAATGGTAGCCAATGTAGATATTTTTTTTTAAGTTTCAGTGGTTCTTCATGGCTACCACTGGCAAAAGGTTCCGTGGAGTTGGTGCCTATACAAGGATAATAAAGTTTCTCAGTGTATTTCATGACAATTTTCACAGCATAAAAGAATTGAACTTTTTCAATCAATTGCAATCAGGCACACAAGTCAAAATAGTCCAATTCTTTTTAGGCTACCCCGACTTTGTGTTTCCCTAGTGTGAATCACCATGATTTCTTTGACCTCCCAGTGCGATTTGTCTTACAGTACTGACAGATTTTCCTAAAAAAGAAATTAACTCAGATTTTTTACCTACCTCCTATTGTTACATAAGAAAAATAATTAATTTTTTTCTGAGATCATTCAATATCAGCAAAAAACCATGCAATTGTATGGCCTGGCAGCACGTACTGACTTGACGTGATTAAACATCCGTCAAACATAGTGTTGCCAGTGATCGTATTTTTAGTTCTGTTTCACGATTTTTTAAAACATTTTCAACATCATTGAATGTCTTAAGTGTTGTGCGGGTAGATCGTTATTTGTTTTTGCGAAAGACGGTCCCCATTTCATGTCATCCACATTTTTTATATTTTTTATCATTAATTCCATCACGACGAAGACTTGAAGACTCGAAGACTTAGAATTGAAGACTTTAAATACTTGACATTGGCAGAAATAGCTGATCGGGCTGATTGCCATATCATCAAAAGAAGAAGAAGTGTTGTGCGTTTCTGAATGTCAATGCCAATCAACCCAACGTCAGTCTGCTGAAACTGTCAAATCGGTGGCAAATATTTTTGCAGTTCTAGCAGCTTCTTGTTCGGTGCCCGTATCAACTTTTTCATTAATATACCGTAGTTTTTAGTTAACAATCAAATAAACAGTAAAAAAATGCAAAGTGTAATCAACACTGTCAAGGGTACAGCTTTGGAAGTTGCGGGATATTTGACGCCGGTATTGAAGGTACTTTTGTTTTGTCGTATTTATCTTTGTTTAAATCATCAATGACATAGTGCAGAATACAATTAAATATATAGTTATGTATTTACTTGGTTTAAGTAAATAATACTGCATTAATATACTGACAAGATAATTTCACAATTGTATTATTACTCATCGCGATTAATTAATTCGCAATTGGTTCCATTTTTACCGATATTATCTGATATACATAAGAAAATTTCAATAGAATGTATTTTCTAATGAATCATCTTTATCAATAACCCATAGTATCCCCGTAGGGCTCGGGTCTCCTCTCAGGAGAGGGTTCTAATGAATATAGACATAGTTAATATTGCACATGTGGTAATAAAAAATATTAGTTTATACCAAGAAAGAAAAAGAAATCACTTTACACATACAGGACAACACATGGTTTAATAATTATAATAACAGATGATAATCTTGTGTACATTTACTTAAGTACTTATTACTATTTGTTTTTTTTAAATTTTATCTAATAGGGGGCAAACAAGCATACATATTGCCTGAAGGTAAGAGATTACTACTGCCATTGGTCACCCTAAATACCAGAGGAGTCACAAGCGTGTTAGTAGCCTTTGGAGGATGGGGGAAGGGTTGGGTATACACTGTATATATGGTGATAGATTAAGAATATGGAGTGCCACTACCGCTATACATAGCCTTGGTGTCGTAAGAGAAGAAAAACTTGGAACACTTCTTATAGCACCTCCTTTCTAAAATGAGCCCTATATCAAGCTGTGGACAGTTAACTAAGCACTCAAAGTCAGTGACTCCCGCCCGACTTACTTACAAATGATTGTAAAATTGACAATATTATTATTAAATAAATAAAAATAAAATAGTATCTTATCATTTGACATACTTGCAGTCAGCATTACCCTTTGAACTGCTCTATCTGAGTATGTTTATCCAAGGTCTAGCACTCACAGCAATACAGTGAATGCCTACTGTGCAGTGTACACATATGTGTACATTATGGTATGTCAATAAACAAACAGAACAATATTTCTATTGAGGAATTCCACTGACGGCTTCCATGCTGTAAGAGTGCAGGACAGCAGTAATGGCATCCTGAGAATCGTTGTTGATAAATTCAACTTGACTGCAATAAAAAGCCTTGTTAGAGTCTTACTTTATTCAGACAACATTATTTACAACATTTTACAATGCTTTTCTCCTAGTTAAAAATTACTGTTGAAACTAAAGTGAAACAATGACATCAACAACATCGTCCGTTTGCCCAACTTTGGCAAAGGCCTCCTCCAACTCCTTCCATTTTGATCTACTTAACGCTGTTCTAGTCCATTCTTTGCCTGCTGTTGCTTCAATTTCGTCTTGCCATCTTCGGTACTGTACTTACTTCGGTAAGTTAAAATGGGACGAATATGGGCTAAACATAAACAGAGAACATCTTTCAAACTTACGATTCGCGGACGACACTATACTATTCGCCACAACTAAAGATTATCTTCAAAATATGATAGAAGACTTAGAAAGAGAAAGCCTCGAAGTTGGTCTAACAATGAATATCTTAAAAACTAAAGCCATGACATATTATTAATGGAAGATTAATCGAGTACGTCACAGAGTACACATACTTAGGCCAACAGATTTCAACCACCGAAATAATGTTAAAAGAAGTAGATACAAGAATTGGCAACGCATGGAAAAGTTACTGGCGCTTAAAAGAAATTATGAAAAATACTGAGATCAAAATGTCCATTAAAACAAAACTGTATAATACGTGTGTGCTACCGGTTCTCACACATGGGTGTCAAACTTGGGCACTCAACAAAGCTCAAAATACAAGACTAAGAACATGCCAAACAGCCATGGAGAGGCGCATGCTAAACATAAAGAAATCAGACAGAATAAGAAACAAGCTAATTAGGAAACATACGAAAATTGAAGACGTAATCATAAGAATAAGAAAACTTAAGTGGAGATGGGCAGGACATACATTAAGGGGCAATGAGAAATGGAGTAAAAACATCATATTCTGGTATCCAAGAAACGCAAAAAGAAACCGAGGAAGACAGTACCGAAGATGGCAAGACGAAATTGAAGCAACATGAAGCAACAGCAGTCTTAATAAGTGTATATAATTAAAAGTTAATTACTTTTACAAGGTTTGTGTTAAGAAAACCCAAAAGTATTATATTTTCTTATGCTGTGACTGTACACTACCACATTGGGAAGTAGGCCTCTACTTCCGTTTGCTTCCTCTGTTTTAGTTTTGAAATATGTGTTTTGGTAACTTAGGAACTTTAATAGTGCGGTAGTCAGTTCGCATTGGTCTAGAGGTTGACAATGCTTGTACGCTGGGGTCTGTACCCTTGTGCAACTGTGAGCATGTAAAGCTGTCGGTTCTGTGCCTTATCTCTCCCCGGTTGTTATTATTATTTTATATCTAACTATCAATAATTATTATGTTCCAAAACAAGTTGTTCTGTTGAATTTAATTTTAATATGAACTTTAGGAATCAAAGTTTCAAGAAACTGGAGTCCTTACTCCTGAAGAATTTGTGGCAGCTGGAGAGCACCTGGTACACCACTGCCCCACCTGGCAGTGGGCTAAGGGTGAGGACGCCAAGGTGAGGACCTACCTACCAGCAGACAAACAGTTCCTCATCACCAGGAATGTACCATGCTATAGGAGGTGCAAACAAGTAAGTCTAAACTTTAAAAAAATATATTATTGGGCTCTTTATAAATAAAATGCTACATAATTGAAAATGGAAAAATACTTAATTACTCTGGCGATAATTTGTCTTATAAGAAATACCTATCACTAAGACACAGAAACCAATATTGTTCAAAATAATTGCAGAATGTAGATGAAATTCCCTTCCTAGCTTTAACAAGCTAGCTAGCTTCCTAGCTTTCAACAGTTTCGTTTACATGTAAACAAAAATGTTGACATTTCAATCAGTTTTTACAGGCTGTAGTTACAGGCGGTAGATAAAGCTGACAAGTTTGTTTCATTAAAATAACTTTGACCACACTATTGGCCTGGTGGTTTCAGTGGTCGCCACACCGTTTCGTACTGCGCCAAGTGTTGTGGGTTCAAATCTTACATGGGACAACACTTTGTATGATCCATAAATTGTTGTTCTAAGTCTGGGTGTACTTTGTGTCCGTTTCATGTATGTTTGTAAAAATCCCCGCGACACAGGAATGTATATTCCTAATGTGGGAGTTGTCTTTTTAAACAAGAAAAAAATATATTAAACGTTCAGCCAGCCAGGTTTTTACTTCCTCCAATTGGAAGCCAACATGTTCTCATATACAACATAAAACAAGAACAAAATCTATTTATTTACTCATTAACAATTCACCTTCATAACTATGGTTTTATAAAAAAACCTTTATGTAATTAAAGTGACTTCGTTATTCAAACAAAAAACTATCTATATATATTCCTAATGCGGGAGTTGTCAATTTCAATAAAAAAAAAATCTACCTCAGGAAGTACCTACTACGGTAGTACGATTTAAAATAAATAACACATCAGTTTTGAATACACTCCCACCAACAGAAACAAACCATCTTGAATCAATGAACACTGAAGCAAAACAGGGAAAATTTATTCCATTTGAGAGACAAATAAAGTTGTGTTGTTGTTGGATCGTAGTTGAGAAACTCAAAATAAAAATACACATGTACAGTTTCAATTAGTGTTACAATATTCACCATTGGATAGTATTTTAGCATTCATATTTGATATAAAATTTGTGTGTATGCACTAACCTACTGTGGTTAAATTGTCATTATTTTCTATCCATTCAATTGTTACCTTTCAATACCGCAAAGAATATACATATATATTTGCTTTTATATATTTACAGTAGCTCCATAATCCAGCTAATGAATAAATTAGTATTCATAATAAATATAATGAATAATAGGTCTTTCATTACCTTGTTACATCTGACAGCTCAGCTGCCATTTGACGACTAACTCTGGAACAGCAGTCACTCATTGATCAAATCTAATTTAGCGAGCGTTCCTCTTTTTGTTACGCGCTCCTTTTTTACAAACAATGTGAGACGTCAAAACGCAAACAAAAAATATGAAGCTGTATCTCAGAGGTCAATATATACTTGGTACTTAAGCAATTAATTTTTAATTAGATAAAAAAATGATTTATTTGGAATAATTTTGGTCATGGGTTTGCCGCAGGCTTACTTAGTTACATGTAAGCGGATTGGTATTTAATTGTTTGATATTTAGTCTCAGACTTTTAAAAGAATTCTAAACACGGTTATCAATTTCAGAATGTTATGTGGGGCAAGTGCCTTTCCCTGCCTCACTGTGATCGCGTCGTTTACTTTATTTTGAGTGCTGCATCTGTGATCGAAAGTAAGAGATACCGTTACTTTTTTCTCTCTCAGATAGAGTACTGCGAAGACAAAGAGAAAGTGATAGAAGATGAACAGGACTCAGACGGCGGGTGGGTTGATACACATCACTATGATAACGCTGGCTCACCTACCATTGAAGAAAAGGTAGAATATTATTTTTTGTACTTGCACACTATTGCTATGTTTGGTGGGGCTGTATGTTAGTGATAGTTACGATAGTTAGAAATCACACGGACCGGGATTTCCTCAGACTAGGGCGAATGAGGGTAACCGACGGGATGGTTTTAGTGGAAACATTACATACTCCTGTCACCTGCTCTGTCTTATCAAAAAAGCTAAGTGATACTGGCAGCTATGCAAAGGTCTCGATAGCCATAGCCAAAAGGTTCTATTCGCACCCAGGACAAATAACTGTGTGATATGCATGATGTTTGATTAGTGTACTTTTCAAGTACTTAATTTCACTAAAATATTTGAAGTTCCTTCTTTTGCAACGAATATTTTGTTACTATAGGTATGTGAAATGACCTTGGAAGCCGCCGACACTGGTGACAGCGATGGTGAAGGAGCTGCCGGCGATCACGAGGATGATGAAGATGAGGACGAAGATGGCGAAGCTGAGGACATGGAGGAGTTCCAAGAGTCCGGCTTACTGGATGAAGTTGATCCGGTAATACTTTACCCTGGCGTTATTGCTTTAAAAACTTTTTTATTAGTATACTGGTGGAACACGGGTACTTGTGATACTTTGAGGTTTTAATCGTTTCGAATCTGACATACCACCTTGTCCTCTTGCTTAGGCGATGAAAGGTAAGGATCCTAAAAAAACAGACTCAATCTGTTATAACTGGATGATCTGAATTGTTTCCGGCCTCGACGTGAAGATATTAAAACTTGTGAATATAGTTGTGCAACTTTGCATAGTGTATTGCTGAAAAGTGTGTAGAGTTTGAGGGAATTTATAGAAAAATTAATAACGAATTATTAAAAAGAAATGCGTCAGTATTTGCCATCTTTATTAAATTCATTGAAGAACTGAAAAGATAGAAAGGACTGCAAAGATACGTTTTTTTGTTATTTTGATGTACCCAGTGTCACTCTACCGACTATGACGAATCTATTGACGCTACTCACAAAAAAATACGACGTTTAGGCTCTAGGGCGTGCCAAAGAAATATACATGTCACCCACGTATTATGATTGCCATTGCCATCGGTCTGTGTAAATGTTGACAGCATACCTATAAGGCATAACACCAAGAAAGATTCCGTCCACTTAAACGGTGCTATCGAGTTGCGGAGGCTGATAATGTCACGTAAAGTACCTTCATATACCTATTCACGTTGCCGTAGTTATCTTGCCCTGGTGTATCTGTGAATATTGTGTTCAATATAAATCTTTATTACATGATAAATTATCGTCAATGCAACTGATTACATGTATGATACTTAATAATATTAATTTGACACATCCCACTCTGATGCGAGGATCCTACTGTGGGAGAGACACGCTTCGGCACGAATGTCCCGGCTTGACCGGAGTGATACCACGGCCTCACAGAAAACAGCGCTTACACTATGTTTCACCGAGTGAGTGAGGATACCGGAAGCCCATTCCCCAGCCCCGCCCCTATCCCCCAAAGGCCGACAACGCATTTGTGACACCTTTGATGTTGTTGGTGTCCATGAGCGGCGGTAATCTCTTACCATCTGGCGATATGTAATATGTCGTGCATATGCGATATGTCATGCAATTGGGGAGACCTATGTACAGCTGTGGACTGCGATAGGCTGATGACGACGATGATGACATCCTTCTCATCTCTCTACACAGCACTCCTGTTTTAAGATGTGGATACATCGGTGTGTTACTCCCACCAAGTTTGTGGGTGTGTCTAAATTGGAATTTGAAACCTCACAGCGAGTCGCTCTGCGCCTGCAAAAGGATAAAACTATGCAGAGCCTGTGGTAACCAGATTGCTGATATACATATTTATACAATTCAAATATATATTACTAGCTGTTGCCCGCGGCTTAGCTCGCGCACAAGTCGATACTACAATATTGCTTTAACTCGTCTATGTTTTCCACAAATTGCAACCAAATCCATCACAGGATTAAAAAGTTCCATAAATATTTTCTTCCCCTATTTTGCCCCCTTAGAGGTGGCATTATCAAAATTCCTTTCTTAGTGCTCACTTACGTTATATAAAGAATTTACGTGGAAAAATTCAGGATTCTAAATTCAGCGGAAATGCCACCTCTAAGGGGGTAAAATAGGGGATGAAAACATCTACTTTTGCGCGAGTGTGTCATCATATAGCTCATTTAATAAAATAGAATTCCGATTTTGATATTAAATAGTAAATCGTAGTCTTATATGATCGCAGTCAACAGACTTAGCTCAGCGCAAGGAGGAGAAACCTAAGTCGGCGAACAAGTCCAAGTCGGAGGGTGACGAGATCATCCGCACGAGGACCTACGACCTTCACATCACCTACGACAAGTACTATCAGACGCCGCGGCTCTGGCTCATCGGATATGACGAGGTGAGATTTTTCATTACTCTATATTTGTATTTGTGAAATATTTCCAACTCCTCCAGTTTTCTTCTGATTAATTTGCGGGTTCCAAGACAGTTGTAATTTTTCCTGGGACTGCCCGAGTATCATAACTTGGTGTGTTCGTGTGTCACTGGTGTACAGGAGTAACATAGTTGGGAGTATGGGGGGGATAATTGTATATTTGTAAATGAGACTGTTCTGAGTGCGTGGTTCATCGTACAGCTTAAATGGTTCATTATAGAAACGGGCAGTTTTGTCAACACACTGCTTATCTTATGTAGGCATCCCATAAGGAAGCGTATTTTGGAAATTCCAACCTCTAGTTGTGATGGAAAAGCATGTTTGATGAAAGAATGGGTTTTTGTTTGATGTTATGTAAACCTCAGAACGTACTGACGAATGGCCTCTTCCGAGTCCAATCCTGTTTCTTAACCGAGGTGTGCGTACCCTCTCGCTTCTTAGCTTCTGCGCCATACTCATTCTCCTTAGGTAATTTTAGCTTGTGCTTATATCACTTTAATGATTACACATCATCAAGCAAGTGGTCGGACATAACACAAACTAGCCGTTTGCAATGAGATTACCCCAAGACAAATTGGATAATCGATATGATAATGGCCTACGTTAAAATCTAGGAAACGAATTAGTCAGATACGCGACTAGTGTAAAATTATACATTCTGATGTTACTGTTTTATTAGCTCATACTGTGAATCATGTCGACTTAATTGCATTGTTTACACACTACAAATTGTGTTACCGTGCGGACTAGCCGTGATCTTGATACAGTGTGAACAACAATAATTTTGAGAAAAAAATAATAAGGATACCGCTTGTAATGGTAATAAAGTATATTTTTTCTGAACATCAGCCATGTCTTTCTCCGAGGTTCCTCCTTACTATCTCTCAACCAGAACTCATCGAAAGTTGAGTAGTTTACGTCAGCATGTATGTCGGACACCGAGATTAAAAGTAGCCTTTGTTCTTCTTCAAGAATCATTGTATCTCCATGCCAAATTTAATTGAAATCAGTTCAACGGCTTTGCCATGAAATCGTAACAGAAATACGTAATTTCGTAAGCATGATTATTAACTTATAGCCGCTGCTCCGGCCGCGTGTATGTTGGTTATAGTTTCTTTAAGAATCAAAATATCTTCAGTTTGGCTGTGAAAACGGAACAGACAAACCAACGAAGTTACTTTCGAATTTATCATGTTATTATTGATTAGGATTGATACATACCGTGCGAGTTTTTAAAGTGATACAATTTTATCAGGATCGAACTCTCCTGAGTGTAGAACAGATGTACGAAGACGTGTCCCAGGACCACGCCAAGAAGACTGTCACCATGGAGTCTCACCCGCATCTCTCCGGACCCAGCATGGCCTCTGTACACCCTTGCCGGTGAGTTACACTATGATTTGTTTCAGTGACCATGGCCAAGTGAGTCTTATCTAAGTTTCTTTTTGTACTAACCAACTTGTACCCGAGACTTGGTCTATAGTAAACCACCCTCGATAAACTTTAACGACTTTACTAGTTTTGTTAAAAGATATCTTTATTACTTTTATATCACAGGCACGCAGAAGTGATGAAGAAAATTATCGAGACAGTGACGGAGAGCGGCGGCGAGATGGGAGTGCACTCGTACCTGATCGTGTTCCTGAAGTTCGTGCAGACGGTCATACCCACCATCGAGTACGACTTTACGCAGAACTTCGCCATGAACTAGACCCCGCAGCTTGGAAACGCTAGCTTAGTTTAGCTTTTGTATATGGCGCGATGGGTTCGGGATGAGGCTGAGGCTGTACTGCAACCGGGTGTCTTGCCAAGAGAGTGTAGGCTTATAGTTACTCTCTCGTTTTGCACTTTTGCCATCTCCAGAATAGAACCAAGATTCTAGAAACTTTGCATCAAGTGTGATTTTATCACATTTAGAAAATCTAAATGCTGCTTATTTCTACCTAAATTTAGGGAAAACATAAACTTGGAAAAGTTTTCTTACGGATTTTATAATGAAAAGAGCCTACCGCGTCTGTGTATTACAAAATATTGTATCATAGTGTAGCTGGTTTTAAGTTTAGTCGGTGTATTTGTGTTCGTTTAGATATTTTTGCTATTATTCATATACTAGGAAAATTACTCAACGCTATATAGTGTCTAAGGTCTATTAAATTTGTGGATAGCCGACGTAAGTACCAGTCAAACCCATACTTAGTACCGCCTTTTATAGAAAGCTAATATACATATATATGATTACATCGGGAATTAACGCGTTCAGAACTAAACAGGCGTAAATGACTATCAAAATATTCAATATCTTTTTATGAAACATTAAAACGAAAATCGGTACTTGTTTGTATGAAATACAAAGATGTGACGTCATACCTGGCTATTGTCAATTATTTTTTTTTTAAAATTGACAATATTATTTTATTAAAACATTCAAAAGCGACATCTATCGAAGGTACACCGAACTACGGAGTAAATACTAATCCTGCCTGCCTGGTGTGATTTCGTCGCTTGGTCGGAGGCTCTTTGTGTTAGAGAGACATGACATTTTCCTTCACACGGGTTATACTTTAAGCGGCGAAAGATTTTCGCAATTTAAATGTAGTTATAGTTAATCTATAATATTTTTTTTTACAACACGGCCAGTGGTTCTATACCAATAAATGTTTTTTTTTTATTAAAAGCTTTATTCGAGCATTAGTATGTGTACATTAAGATGATAATATACTTGCCTGTCATATTTTTGTTGTGCTTTTATTTATAAACGAAAAAACATATTTAAGATTGTAACAATGAACATCGCGATAATTGGTTTTGAAATTTCCTCCCAGTATACTCAAGACAACACTTTCCATGTATAAATAGATCAAATTAACCGGACGTTAACCGGAGAATACTACACTTTATACCTACTTTTGAACTTTCGGCCAGCGGCTGAGTGAAAACGTACTTTAATGACATCTAACGGAGACATACCGAACTACAGAGTAATAACGTATTATACATCTCACAATGAAAGTTCTCGAACTGATCTAGACATACAAATGTATAAAATTAAAGTGTTTTTTTATATTATAAACCCGTCTGTTAAAGGAGGATTATGTTTTTCGAGTGTGTGTATGTAAGAATGCGAATATTTCTTTGGCACGCCCTAGATTCTGTCAATAGATTGGTCTTAATCGTAAGTAACACTGAGTACATCAAAATAAAAAAAAATAGTTTTTTTAATGAAATAATCATTGCTTGTTTTAAATAAACAGCTTTTTACTAAATGCATATGACATTATATCAAAAATTTTTAAAAATTCATTTGTGTAATTGATTGATTTTTCGTTCTGGATAATCTCTGAAGCGGCTGGACCGATTTGGATGAAACTTTCACTGCCTGAATCATGAGGAGTAACTTAGGCTAATTTTAGAAAAAAATAGAGTGACACGAAAATAAAATTAAAACCAATGAAATAGTGAACAATGCCCGATTCCGAGTAATACCGCGGGGCGCTGTTAGTTGGTAGGGATACAGCGTTGATCTCGTCACTCGATCCTGCCTGAGGTCCAAGGGTCAGTCAGAATGATAAACATTTCTCTTTAGTATGGCTGTGGTGTGTACATGTAGAATGGAAACAAAAACAATATATTAAAATAAAAGCCAACAAAAATATTTCCCAGTTAAATTTTTCTATCTTTCTTAAATCTCACCTCATTATTGTAGGATAGTTTTTAATTAATAATAATGTATTTAGTTAATATATAATTATTGATTTGAAACGTCGTATATTCAGTGCAAATATGCATACTTAAGAATGCTTTGCATTTGTAATGTGGTTTATGAAAGTATTTTTGATATACTTACGACGGTAAATGCTGTCAAACAATTCAATTTTGGATTGTTTATGTATCACGGTAATGTCTATCTACAATATAGTCTAAATTACAAAATCGTGGTCAAGAACCGACCCGTCTTGATTCGTACACTAATCACATGAGTTAAAGACAGTTTAAAAATAAAATAACTTCAGTAATGAAAGTACTTTCACTTTAATTTTCATTTGTACCATTTATACTCTGTCACGTTCACTGTGTCACATTGATATAAACAAGAAACAAATGTGACTCGAAAAAAACCCATTTTTGAGTCGTATAGCGTGTCGAAACTTAAACTCGATCGGTACAGAACTTTTTCGAGTTTTCGTAGCGTACAAAAGCCAATTTAACATTTTTCATTTCTATGAATGATTACTTTTATAGTTTTACTGTGTGCGTATGTACTATAAGTAGAGCGACCCGGGCCCCCGAACGAAGGCGAATAGCCATAGGATCGTTTTCCAATAAAAAATAGTTTGTCATTTTTTGTGGGGGAAATCTTTCCAGTTTGGAAACAGTTCTGGAATCTTTAGGGTCGTAACACATACTAAACCATGGGAGATTTTAACAAAGACCTTCTAGCAGCAAACTAGATAAATAAAAAATATAACGTTGTTGACTGATTAGAATTGATAAATGTGGATTTATTTAGTCAAAAACTATTTTTTCATTTATCTACATTTTTTTTTCATTTTCGTATGTACCTTGAACCTAAAAAATACGCGGTACACTGCTCTATGGTACAATGCAATTTGTCATATTGTGATCCTTTGAAGCAATTCTATATATTAGAAGCTATTTTTATTTAATTATATCACATATTTAGTCTATTGTCATGTAGTGTCTATATTTTGTTTGTGCTATTGTTAATGTTACAATACTCTTATTTCGTAAGATTTTAAGTATAATGGGCACCGTTTGGAATATATATCTAATAAAAGTTATTTTGCCTACGTCACTCTCGTGTTTTATTTAACCACTAGCTTTCGGACGCGGCTCCGCCCGCATAATGTCGGTTATTGCGCTCAAAAGTGCATATTTCCAAGCCAAATTTCATCGAAATTGGTACAACGGCTTAGCCATGAGAGCGCTAGAGAGACAAGAGTTTATTTAAATTTTTAATATTAATGCATGGATTCGAAATTTTACTTTATCAAGTTTGTAGGTTAGAACCAGGTTAAAAAGCCTTATGCCTGGGGTGATCTCGCAACCAAGCCTCATGCACACTCTTCTAAGCACGCCACATGAAAACAGCACACACACCACAAACATTGTATTACATATCTATCCCTCACTCACTCGGTTACTCATTCATGCACTCACTCATTCATTTATACAGTCTTCTACTCACCACGTTAGTAATGCAAGAGCAGACGTGTTGTACGTCCCCATTTCCAACATGAAAAATATTAACCTCCATAGTGGCGAATTCGGGAACTTCTTTATCTAAATAAAACAAGCAAGTAATTTCTAATAATAATAATTTATTTCAACTATTACATACATTATGTACAAATCACCATGCTTTACAATAAAATATAATCAGTACTAAGCGATAAAGCCCTCTTTACACGAACATAACCTACCCATATTTTACAAAATAATACAACTTTATATGCAAATAAATATACAGTGAGTTACAAGATTACCTAATGCGATAGTTTATATATAGGAGTCGAAAGTTTTGGTTGTCGAGACGGATCTATTAAAGAGATATACCTAGTAAATAATTTATACAATAATTATTTATAACAATCTCAAATAAAAAAGAAATAATAATAAAAGACTGAAATAATAAATTGAAATTTATTGAATACCACTAACTTAAATACAATTTGAACTTATTATCATGACTTACATTGATATAATAATAATCGTGAAAGTTAATAACTAGCTGCATTCACATTGATCACAGAATATTCCGACCTTAAATAATTATACAAAAACCTGTGATGCTTAATCCCATGATAAAATAGACGAAACCACGTAAGATAATATTGTAGACATAGAAACACATTTACGATTGACTTAGATACTTAACAAGAAAATAGAAATAATATTTTAAAAGGCCCAATAATTTTTGTACTAAAATTATTATTTTAAGTAGATATGAAGAGAAAGAAATTAATAAATGTAATTTTATGATAAAATCAATAATTTCGATTTATTACGCAATTCGATCCCATACCTGTTATACAAATTATTTGTAAGGTTGAGATTGGAATTATTGTATCGTGCAATTGATAGTAAAATTTTAGTAATGTTATTGAATATTTTATTTGTAAAAAAAAATCACCGATATATAGTTATATTTTAGGTGATATTTTAGTATAGTGGTGGAAAAAACACTTCTCACGATGAGTCATAGCTATTGTCTATGCACTACAAAGATACCAACATAGGACGCTTTAGCAGATATAGCATTTAAAAAAAAATAAACGGAACAAGTAATGCCTTCTCAAATATCGAATCATTGAACAGCCCTGGCAATTATTCAAATAAGTGAGTATGTATTAAACTATACTTTGCCTTTGTAACTTTTATTTGCAGACGACGATACGACTCATTCATTTATATGTATAGCCATCTAGCTGGGCCCCGCGGTGCTACCCGCGATACTACAACCACTGGTTATGCCGCGGGTCAAAGTTAGTCTAAAAAAGTAGCAAGGTTTTTATATCACCTTATATCACCAGCTACCTCCCAGTGAAAACCCTGTCAAATTCTGTCGAGCTTTGACACTCCGATTTTATTTATTTATATTGTATGTATAGATATATTGAGTTCTTTCTGTTAAACAGGATCCAGTTATAGTAACAAATATAGTTTCTCATTGGAAAAATTTACAAAGCAGGGGTGGGAAAGGGCTGATAACATTTGTTCAGTGACTTTGTGCACATTCGAACCATGTTGTGTGGAAGTTGGATCACTCCACAATCTCAAATGGAATAAATATTCTCTGCATTTATAACGCATTTAAAAAAGAACACTCTTCTTATTATTATTAATATGTATTCACATTTCTTGTAGTGTAATACTTTTAAATGATCTACTTTTTAGGTTAAGACAGATTGATTAATTTGATTTGATTTAATTTTGAGATTGGGAGAGGCGCTCATAGCCCAGTTGCACTCAGTGACCAAGGGTAAGCAATGACGGCGCGATCAGTACCGCACAGTGGATGGGTGACCGCTGGTGTCATGATACCATGAGCGTCGCCGTGATTTAAGTAGAGGTCCCGGTCGTTATTATAGGGTAACAGTCACGAAGCTTAGTTGAAGGCCTTTGAGCGGCTTGAAAACATCCTACGGTAAGATGACGTCGCCACAACATTGTGTTGCCAGCCCCCAACCCGCACTCGGCCAGCGTGGGGACGTATGGCCTTAGCCCTCTCCTGGGAGGAGACCCGAGCACAGCAGTGTTATGGGTTGTTGATGAATTTTGAGATTAATCGTTATGGCAGTAACTTGACCTTAAATTGAATGATTTCTGAAATTATATTTTACCTGTAGACGACCAGTAAACATAAAATAATATCATATAACATGGCGCCATACATTTGCGGTTAATTCTCACTAAATTCCTGTAAGTATTAAAAATATTGACTCACTCGCACATACGAAACTGTGCCACATATATCTACGATACATTGAAGAACAATTAGTTTCTTTGACATTGGACTAATATAGTACAGAGGGTAGAAATGGTAATTCTCTACACTTCCTACAACTACAAATACACATCAAAGGCCATCTTCGATACGGTGACTTAGTCCTCTCGTCTTCTACATAAAAATTCATACAAATTCAAACCTTACGGTTGAAACACACAGTCCATATTTCATTAGGAATGTTCAGATTGTCGAATTGTAAAATTTATTTATAAACATTTGAATACATCGTATTTTCGAATAATATATCGTTAATTTTTCGTAAAAATTTCGCTACAATGTCACTAGTCTAAAACCACTTTGTATAAGAAAAATCTTATTTTTCATAAATATCGTTCAGAAAGGGTCTTATGATCCCTCCGGTTTGTTGTAAATTCAACTTTATATAAAGGCAGTTAACTTTCAGAATTATGTTGAACTCACAGTGACGTTCAGTAAGATTTATGCGGCACGATGGCGACCAGGCGCAGCAGCGCCAAGGACAGCAGTTTGTCCAGGGGGTCCAGGGTGCCGCGCTGCAGCCACTTGGGGATGGTGGTCCTGGCGTGGCTGAAGCCTAACTTCTGCAGGATATAGTCGACCCCGTAAGGCTCGATAGATTTACCGGCCCAGGACAGTAACCTGGAAAATATATAATATTTAAATAATATATATATAATATTAAATTACTTAAAATAATGTTTCGGCTCGGCAACGACATCGGCAAATGCAAATAAAAAAATTTGAGCTCGATAACTTTCACACATGTTATTTTAATTTTTTTTCTTGTTTCAATTTTACGAGACATTTGTATTAGAATATTTTTAAAGTATTTAAAATAACTTTTCATAGAAAACATAACTATTAGGAGTCACATACAAACACATTTATTTTAACAATTTATTTAATTTATATAAATCTTTTTTTAGAAAGCAGAGGAGTGAAATACGCTAAGTGCAATCATATATTAGTAATGAAACGATAAATGAGTAAGATGCGAGTGGATGGGCGGGCGTGTGCTGACCTGACGGTGGGCTCGAGGTGCCAGGTGACGCAGCGGTAGTCGCGGTAGTCCTGCGCCGGGCCGTCCGCGCGCGCCCGCCCCGCGCCGCCCGCCCCGCCCGCGCCGCCCGGCATCTGCGTGCAAACGTTGCCTCACTTCACTCATCTTATTACACAAACTAATAAAGTACACACATACATACGGACGACCTAACGATGCAGAAGCGTCTCAGTAGGCCGCCATAGTGCGGGTCACCGTTCTGTATTGTTGCATTGTCTACATTCACTATGCGTATTACACATTACTCTCTGATTCTGCTCATGATTTTCACCAGGCTGAGTAGAGCCACTTTGGCAGACTCGTACATAAAAACACATCACAAAAATATTATCATTTCACCACTATGATATATAATCGAGCCCGAGACTTCGAGTACATTAGACTTATACGCTACCACTGAGCACCGAAGCACTCAGTATGGTTGCAACGTGATAACCCTATAACTGACGTGGTGGATATATTTTATTAACTCTTATAAGTTATTAACTCTTAGGTTTAACTAGTTTTTAGGAATAATGTAACTTCAATATCGCACTGCATTTAATCTGTAAACACATAAGAAATAAACTAATAAATGGAACCAGAGGTATAATAATTAATTATGTTGTACGGCTCGCGCCTATGGAGGTATTATTGTTACGATTATTATCATTCAATTTATTGTACAATACATAATGCTTGTTATCAACAGAAGTTGTTTTAAATATTAAACAGAAAACATTGTTAGCGCGATGCAACATTATTAGTTTCCTTGTAATTCAAAAGGATTTCGTTAGATGGCGCTAAAGCAAATTATTGTACTCTTCTTTCAAAATGCCTAAAATATGGTTAATTTTTTCATTAAATCAATAAGTAAATACCACGCGATCTTTCTCCTTGATGTATGATGATATAAGGTCGTGAAGGAACAGGAACGCTTCGGCGTCTACGGACACGAAGATGTGATCCTCGAACTCCGTGATGAAGCTGCATTCCACTACCGGCTTCTCATCTGTTCACATTCAAATATTATTGTTATATATAATACTACGTTTTACCTGCGGCTAAGCCCGCGTGTATTTAAAATATCACGGCAGAAAGTAGTCTATGTATTATTTAGATATGTGAGTTGTATTGCTATTGATTTTAAATACGTTCAGTAGTTCTTACGCATAAGAGTAACAACATCCATACATACCAACAAATATTTCACATTTGTAATCTTAGTAGGAATACGATGATCAAAATATAAAAACTAGCTTATCCGCATAACTTTGCTGCGTCTTTCAAAAGTATTTTAATAAAAACAATCTTATCTTAGACACGTCAGCCAAACACACATCAAAAAGAAACTTGAATATCGGTTAGATAGTTCTAGTTTATATACGGATATAAAATATCTAAGTACAATAAAACTTGCGTACCATTCTCAGTGGGTGGCGAGTTGGCCTGAAGATGGTGTGTCCTAAGATGCAGCTGGAGTGAGGGCAACGCGAATATTACCTGTAATTATCAAAATCTTAACGGGCGGTATGTCAAATTGGTTCATTCTCAGAGGATCCATTGGCTAGATCTATAATGCATTTAATAGATCTTTCATTAGATCTTCATTTCAGGACAGCTATGAATGCTAATTAATAATAAAATACACCTACTTTACTTCTGATTAAATATTTTCGATGTTATTACCTCCACAGTGATTGCACGGATATAAAAATCTCTGTAGATCTATATCTTGAAATTAGGACCTAATGAGAAAAAAATATTGTCATCAAATCCATATTCTAAAAATGGATCTTTTGAGAATGAACCGTCAAGTTTTTAACATTTTATAGTTATTAAGTATGGTTAAGGTTAACCCTGATAGATGGTGTTTTACTGCATTGCTGAATTGCAGTTTAATATAGCATCATCGGTGCACATATTTTTTAAAATATTATTTTATGGTGTCATTGTGTATTTATTTTAAATGTAAGAGTGAAACTAGGAATATAAAAATCTGATTTTGGCCTCAGCATTGTTTGGCCTGGAGCGCGGTGGGACCCGTGACGCGTGCAGCAAGTCGGCGAGGGCCGAGAGCACTGACCTCGCGCACGTGCTTGTCTCCCGCGGCGCGGCTCCGCTCGGCGCTGGCGGCGCGCTCGGTGGAGCCCGTGCTGCCGGCGCCGGAACCCGGGGCCCCGCCCGAGCCCTCGCGCTCCAGCGACGGGAACAACTCGATGGCTACGGAACGACAGACCGTTTTAACTGTAGTGGTTAGATCGACGATCGTCAGACAGATGTAAAAGTGTTCAATTCCATACCATCGATCTCGCTGTTGGCGAAGGCGTAGTGGAACCACTCTTTGAGCGTCTTGAACTGCGGCGGGAACAGCATGCAGCGCGTCATGCGGCACACCGTGGCCATGGACAGGTGCGAGCGCGCCGCGCCCGCGCACCCCGCGCCGCCCCCCGCCGCGCCCCCGGCGCCCCCCGCGCCCCCCGCGCCCCCCAGCGACGCCGTCAGGCTCTGCACCACGTGCACCTCCAGCTCACCTGCGCCACACGCACGTCTTTATATTCCACACACTTGGGAACGATTGCGTATACACACATGCACGCACAGATGCGTAAACTCACGCACTCTTGCACGCAACCTCCTTTTTATTAGTTATGCATATTTTTTCTAAATAAAAAATAATTTACATATTTTTTAGTATTCCTGAAAGACTTCGTTCCGTCAAAAATGATTCACCTGTCGCAGACTAATAGAAAATATATAAAAGTTCTTACATTTTTTCTCTCCATAAAACCTGCATTGTGGTACAATCGAGATGGAAAATTAAAAAAAGAAAATGAATTAGTCGACGGGTTCACGAGCTTTGCGTTTGCGCGACACACACTTTTGGCGATTCATTTTCATTATATTGAGATGAATCATCATCAACAGCCTTTAGTAGTTCGCTCGTCGATATATAACCAGTCAACTGACCATCGTCATTGGCGACCTGCTGTGCTTCGGTGGCGAAGCTGATGCAAGGCTCCTTGAGACTGAACAGCGCCCACGACTTGGCCTTCAGACTGTTGCCGTGGAAACACGCCAGCGAGATGTTGGTGCCGTGGAGTTCCATCGTACCACCCAGAACAGTACCTATACAAAAAAAAATATATGTTAAGTTATAGATAGACATAATTATAACCAAAAAAGCCAGCTTCCAAAATTTCACGGTTAAGATGAAACTTTTACTAATTACACGGTAATCTTCACTGCGAGATAGAAGGCCGATAGTTACTTAATAATCCAAGCTATTTTCCTAGATGTCACTCATATAAAAATAAAATAGGCATCATCTTATACTTTAGCTTTAAAAATTAAAATCAAAACACGTATTTCAAGTAGGCTTTTTACAGGCACTTTCGAAACGGCGTTTATGTTAATGGCTAAAGTTGCGCGATTCTAAAAAGTTATTCCTATGGAGAAGAACCGGCAAAAAACTCCATATTACTCTTTTATGAGAATGTAGTCGTTTTAACTTTCTCTCGTATCTATTGAACTTATTTCGGCCACTTATATTTATTTGAGCCTAGTTCATTACCATTGGAGGGTAGCGGGATGGCGAGCGTAGACAGTTGCATCCCAGAGACTAGTTGCAGCACTTTCTGCCAATGCCGGTGGTGACGCAACTCCTGGTGTTGCGGTGGGGGCTGAGCTTCTGATGATGCAGTCGGGGCTGCTGGCGCTATGGATTAATTAAAATATTTAGTTGGTGCATGTAAAGTACAAAAATAAAAAACCGGAAGTGAGACACAATTAGACGTAACTTTGGATACACATCACAAAACGTCCGCAGTCCAAAGACAATATTAAACAGACTGCTACAATAGAGTGGAAATTATCAGTAGAAATAAATGTTTAAAATAATAAGTAATTAGACCCAGTAACTCAGCTGTAATAACCATAGAAATCAGTTACTTCTACGGTAGAAATAAAGAATTAGAAATCGATTTAATAAATGTAAGTAGTTAACGTAACGTAAGCAGGTTAACATTGTTTATCTTTTACCAATATAGCCCCAGTCTCTCCAAGTCTGGAGTCAGTAGAGGCCAATAGGTGGAAAGTATGGCTGTTTAATAAAAATTGAGCTTTAGTGTCTAGCAGACAGATATATTTTCAAATAACGCGGCGACGCTTGGCGGGACGACGCGTCAACACACCAACAGCAGTTATTTCTGGAGAGGGACGTTGATGACGCAGTTTTATAATACTGCTGATCTCATTGTTTCAAAATGATTGTAATAAGTTTTTCTTATTTCAAAATAAAATTTATTTTATTTTTATTATTCTCCCGTATGACATATTTAATTTCAACACTTACGTTCCTTCCTATCTCTCTTGGCCGCTGTATAATTTGGATGTAAAGAACTGAATACTCTTTTGCTAGATTTGAACTGCTGCGTGAAGAACTCCTCTAGTTTCAACTGCATCTTTAGAAGATCAGGAGTCGTGCTTCGGGACATCAGAATTTGTAGCTGGTGCCAGCTCAGTGTGCCGTGGGTCAAGATTATTGCGGGTCTGAATGGAAAGGAAAGTATTTGAATTTTATTTGAAAAAAAATCCTGTTGATATTATTACTGTAGTAGTTGCTAAAAAATAAACAGCAATTTTTCTTTTTTACATTTTAAATCCCAAATGGGACCACTCGAGATGCTCACGCCTAGTAGTCCTACCATTTTCGTAACTCAATTTTATTTTCTTCACACGCTCCGTCTGAAAACTTTACTGTCGTGGGGGATTACCAATACAGAGGCCAAAATTTTGCAAAGCTATAAATAGAGTTTTTTTTCTTTATTTTTAAGGGACTTTTACCCTATTAGGGTATGCCAGACCCATAAGGCCTTAATTTAATCAAATAACATTTAAATATTATATGCTAAACTGTCCAATTTTATAGATTTTTTTGACGTTGGTATAGCCAAAACACTTTGAATTATACCGACATCCAAATAATTCAAGTTCAACTGCTCCATTATTAAATTTCTTTTAGATTGATTCTTGACACATTCCATCAACAAATGTTGAACGTCGTCCACAATGTTACACATCTCACAATTTGGTGAGTTAGCTCTACGTATTAGATATTCAAATTTTTTTGACGGGATGTGTCCAGAACGTAATCTATGAGCTATTGTAACCCAGGATCTACTTATTTCTAAGTTACCGAACCATGGTACAGGAGGCTCGGACTGAATAATCTTGTACCAAATTCCTTTTATTTTCGACTGTTCATTAAAATACTCTTTCCAATCCAAATAGAGACGTGTTAAATTAAATTTTGAGAATGGTGGGAAATATGTTCCTGACGACATCTACTTCAAATTTTGGCAAAAGTATTAACTAAAAACAATTGAAGAAGTATTGAAGGAGTTGTCTAAATATTAAGAGTTAAAAATACTGCGAATGGTTTTCGTGAAGTAAGTCAGTGCATGATGGTCACCTGGAGGTGGGTCGGTGTGGGTGGAGAGGCGGGTGCTTTGCCCTGGCCAGCCACTCGTCCCGCAGAGCGGCCTGCAGGCGTGACACCCTGGCCAGCAGCGCGGGCGTGCCCATGTACTCCAGCCGCAGCTCCAGCGCCGCCAGCCGCAGCCCGCACACGTGGCTCGGGTTGCAGCCCGCCTCCTCCTCGATGTGCACTGTTGTTGGACATCACATTTATGTTCTATACTTAAATAATAACGGATCATCCAAAAATTACAGGTTATGCTGACCCCCAACCACCAATCTTCCACATTCTCTCTCTCTTATGGACTCTGCGCTGAGAGCTGAGCGAGACGTCGCTAGGTACGTACCGTGCGTGTGTATGGAGCTGAGCGAGACGGCGCTAGGTACGTACCGTGCGTGTGTATGGAGCTGAGCGAGACGGCGCTAGGTACGTACCGTGCGTGTGTATGGAGCTGAGCGAGACGGCGCTAGGTACGTACCGTGCGTGTGTATGGAGCTGAGCGAGACGGCGCTAGGTACGTACCGTGCGTGTGTATGGAGCTGAGCGAGATGGCGCCGCCCACGATGCCGGCGCGCGCGTCCAGCTCGGAGCGCGCGAGGGCGAGCGCCAGCAGCATGTTGCGGTGGCCCGTGCTGCCGATGCTCAGCCGCCCCGTGCAGTTGAAGTCGCGGCTCTGCCAACTGCACAATACACCACCTTACCCATATCAGATCGATGTCCTACGCCCCAGTTCACTACAGATACAATAGTCTCAATAATATTGAAAATAAATTGAAAAGTTTTTGATGTCTTGTGAATTTTGAAACTGGCTAAAGACTGGTAATACTTAATTACTCGCCATTTTAAATATCATCAACCTCTATAGAAAGAGTTCGTAATAATATTTTGTTTTATTATAAAAAACTAAAGTTTCCAAATTACGATTTTTTTAAGGATGTTTGCATTGTCAGCTTATGAATTTTATTTTGCAGAATTCGCCCAATCACAAATTAAAATCTTAGCGGACATGTTTATAGGAATAACAGCATTTCTTCAGTGAACTACCATAATCCAAATCGGAGTAGTGTAAGAACTGTAAATTTATTGCCCTGCACTGCACATTCAGTACTTTACAAAACTTACTTAAAAAATAGAACAAATAAGCACTAACCTGACGTTCCCCATAACGTTGCCCATGTTCATGTGCACGTTGAGCTTGGTGAAGTTGACGGCGAACAGCACCAGCGTCTCCCAGGCGGCGCCTATCGCTGGGGCCGGCACTTTTATATCTATATACCACATACATACATTACTGTAAACTGGAACTGTAAACGCGTATATTTAAACATAACATACTTCAACGTTTCATCATCATCATCAACCTATCGCAGTCCACTGCTGGACATAGACCTCTCCAATTTCACGCCATTTGGTTCGATTTTGGGCCTTTCGCATCCAGCTTCTGCCAGCCGTTTTGCGTCATCACTCCACCTGGTCTGTGGACATGTCCCACACTTCGTTTGCCGAGACGCGGTCTCCACTGTTTATTTGATTCAAATTTGTCATAGAAATGAAAAGCTGTAATCATTATGTTTTCAGAGATGTTTTGTAATATATATTATATATTATTAATAAAGGAGATATCGGTATTTATTTCATTTACGATACCGTCATCTACCCTATTTACTGGACCCAATTTTACGATTAATTAATAAATGGCTTTATAAAATAAAGAGCAAGAAAAACAGTAGTTTGAATTTCTTTTTTTCTCTTAGATTACTTTGTAAGTAATAAAGTAGAGTTCATAGTGACCTTTAGGTTTTTGATGATCAGTAACAGTCTTTGTCTTCTCTCTCTGCGGCAGCACCGGCGACACGGGAGCGTTGCTGCTTGACGGGCTGAGAGCGAATATAATAATACACTTCTAGGTGATATTTCGATCTATAGAATCAGAACGAAACACAGAATCTTTCTATTCAGCATATTTACAGCATATATGTATATATCTTTTGAGGACATTTTTAATTGATTTGTTAGATTTAGGCGATAACTGTTATTCACACATACAGAACTATCTTACACATAAACAATGATATCCAACAAATGGCCCTTTGAGCCGGTTTATCTGTAACTCTATATGTTAAATGTTTGTTACAAAGGTATTTAACTTCAAGATTAAACTTTTTTAAATTTTCTACTACCAGGTAAAAATTTGATCATATTAATATGTGCATTATTAAAATATCATGCAAACATTAAAACAACATTAGAGACGAAAGAAGAATTACTTATACGCTTTCTTACGCCTAAAACGTATGTCTAAAACAGATATTATATTCATAAGAAAATAATCATATTTAGTTTATTATGTAAGGATTTAAAAGGAATTAGTTTCTGAAACAACTCACCCATGGTTTCTTGTATCGTTGTGCAGACTGAGGTCTCCGAGGAACATGCGCCTGACGATAGTCCGCCGGTACCACGCCTTGGGAAAGGCCAGGATCTCGCCCAATCGCCGCATGTCGTACTTGAACCACGCCGAACCTACGTCCACGATCGCTGTGGGAGACATGGTTGCTGAACATGGCTTACTGATATAAAGTTTGGGTTACTGTGTCTTTTTTTTTCTTTTTTTTAAAAAGACAACTCCCGCATTAGGAATATACATTCCTGTGTCGCGGGGATCTTTACAAACATACATGAAACGGACACAAAGTACACCCAGACTTAGAACAACAATTTATGGATCTCACAAAGTGTTGTCCCATGTAGGATTTGAACCCACAACACTTGGTGTAGCAGGAAGCGGTGTGGCGACCACTGAAACCACTAGACCAACCGTGTAGTCAAAAGAACATAAATGTTATTTCAGAGGTCCTTTTATGTTAATTACCAGCTGTACCTTACCGCGCTTTCATTGATGAGTATAGTGACAAAATTTGCAGGCAAAATAAGTTCATAACTTTATCACTATTACAATCGATCAATATTTTTACCCCTTTAAACTTGTTTAACTTACAAATCGAACACGAGATAGCCTAAGTTGCCAAACTAGGTAGAAACCTGTATTTCGGCTTACGATGCCATCCCTCATGGGAATTTCAACTCACCCAAAAAATAAATAACTGCTTTCAAATAACTTCAGTGTCGATGTTTACGTTTTCGTTCTTCGAGACACAATTATTTATAATAATCTGTTACTTACTAGAAAATCGAACGGTAGCTTTCGAAAGATCCTGGTCAGTCTGAAAGTCGAGTTTCCTGGACCTCGACAAGTGGAACTTGACGAACTCCACGTTGATGCTGAGCGAGTCCTTCCTCTCGGTGTCGGAGAGCGGGGACCACTGCGCCTCCTTGAGGCTGGACTTCTTCCCTCCGTAGGGGTGGAACATGTTCACGGAGAAGTCGGCCAGACAACCCGTCACGCTGAGCCCGCCCATAGCCACTGCGGGCTCTGCCATTTCCCTGTAAGTTAATTAGTTTGGTAATTTTGTTGTATTGGTGAAAGAAAACGGAAGCGTGTTACGGAAGCCGGAAAAGAGCATTATTATTATCGGTTTGTTCGTGCATTCAAAAGTAAACTCCGATATGATGTGATCAATGAGCGTATGGAATAATAGAAATGGTTGTCAGTTACAAGATCTTTCTGGACAAGAAGAGAGCGTACTTCTTCCTCAAAGGCCGGCAACGTGTGACTGTCAGCCGGTAATAGGACAATTGACCTGTCTGCTCGTGCCTTCTTTCATAAAAGATATTTTGGATGAGACGTCAGATGTCACACATCATATGTGGCTACTGTCAGACCGCGTTTTCAAATCCAGCGGGGAGTGGAGCGGAACGCCAACCCGTTTTCGCAACCAGCGCGCTAGGCAGCGGGCGATAGAGCGTTTAAGTGCTACGTTATACTTCGTGAAATATAGCTTGATGTGAATTACAGATGTTACAAAAGTAACTACTGATTTGAAATAACTAACGAAATCGATCAATATTTAGTAATATTTTGTTAAATTAAGGTACCTATTTATTTTACAGCATTACAGATAAATATATAAAATTATTATTCCAAAATCGCAGGCGAAGGCTATTATATTCCATCCCTATCTGACTACTGCACTGAGCTACACTGGTGCGCACCGCTCGTTGCCCGCTCTTTGCTCCGCTGAGTTCTTGAACACTTCCATATAATTCATACATTAGGATGCATCGCTGGCCGCTCCGCTTCCGCGCCCGCTCAGCTGAGTTGCAATACGCGGCCTAAGGCCCGTTTGAATATTGTAATAAATATTGTAGTGTACTGACTCGTCGCTAGCCCGCTTGGAGCTGAAGACGATCTGCAAGCTGGGCAGCTGCAGCAGGCACTCGACGCGCGAGGCGGGCAGGCAGCTGAAGCGGAAGGTGGAGGGCTGCATGTGGAAGTGCACGATCACGTCCACCGGGAACGACGCGTACACGTACTGCCCGTACGACGCCTCCGCCGAGCGCGACCGCGACCCGCTCTCCGCTTCTGCACATACACGTACATACATACGGCTCAGAAGGGGTAGGTTGCTTCATTTCATACATTACTTTTGCGTTCGAGTGCTTTTGAAATTAAAGATGGATAGACAATGCGAGGAAGGTAAAAGATGTTATCCAAAGCGGACGAAAAACATCGCCGCGTTCGCCTATGGAATGGGGGGAGGGGGAATTCATTTACGATGCGTGACTATTCATTTGAATCATTGCGGAGGTAAAGATTAACCGTTTCGACTTACAAATCAGATCTTATCGTCTTGTCTGTATGTATCATCTTTGTTAGAATTGAGAAGTTGATATTTATTCATTCATTTGTTTTACTTTAATTTATGCTTTACGCATATGTGTTCGTGTTTAAAAGCCGCAGGAGACTGCAACGTTTTGCTAACTTGTTTTGTTATTTTTAAGCGCAGGAGACACGTCTTTATATGAACAATAAAAGTACTAGCTTGTGATTTGTGATATTAGGTGACAACTATAGGCGCCCGCACGTAGCTTGGCCAGATTGCGGCGTAGTTGGGGAAAGTCCAACAAATCAAAACAAACAAAACGGAAGTGCAGTCGAGTGACACTCCAATCGCTTGCTCGGAACAGTGCTACTATAATCCCCGCGTCCCACCAACCAAAGGGACCTAAGACCTTTTACCGTGGGAGAGCCACGCTTCGGCATGAAGCATTCTTTTTTGAACTTATGTACTTAAATTACATAACTCATATACTTAAATTTAGTTTTATAAACTTACCAGGTGTAGGTGTGGAGAACGATGCTTTAGTGGGTATAGGCTCCAGGGTTTGTTCCAAAAACTCCAGTATGTGAGGACTGATGATGGTCTCTTCTGGAATGCTCTGCACTGTGATCCAGGCGAAGAGTGCTGCCTTCTTGGTGTTCACCTTCCGCGTGGATACGTTGAGGGGTAAGAGAGGCACAGTCTGGGGAGATGTTACTTCTTCTGGTAATGTCTTAGATTCGTAATGCACCTGTAGATCATGTTATTAGTTTTAACATTTTTTAAATGTATATCCTAAGCGAATTTTGTTTAATATGAACATGTGTTGTTTTATTTTTTACGTTTCAAGTAATTAATTATTTAGTGGATTGTTATTTTTATGTATACAATTTGATAAAAGAAATATTGGTTCAATTTGCGGTGTTTTCTGCGGGTGAAGTTATACCGCGGGGCTCGTCTAGTTCTCGTAGACAAGTATAGTCAGATAATAGTATTTATTGTTATTGTTTAAATGTGTTGCGGGGGATTTTACATATATTCAAACAATAGAGACGAAAAAATCATAGTACACGACAACTCTTTGAATATAAAATAGCTTATTTTTTTTGAGCAGCGATGGAATTTCAATCATTCGCCGTCGTGTGATGGTCTAACAGTGTTGTGTGTCGTGGACAGAGGTGTAGCGCGGTGGTGCTAGCGAGGCAAGGGGGGCACCTTGAGGTTGAGGCCGGGCACGCGGAACACGGTGAGGTCCAGCGCCGGCGAGGGCCGCGCGTGCGCCGCCTTGCGCCGCGGGGCCGTGGGCGAGGCCGCCCCGCCCGCGCCGCCCGCCCCAACCGCAGCGCCCGCGCCGCCCTCCGCGCCCAGCCCGCCCGACGCCGAGCGCCCCACGCGCATGCGGCTGCCGCTGCTGCCATCACGCACACACTCAATAACTCGCTAATCTGATTCATTTATCAAATTCAAAATACGATTGTTTAATATTCGTAACGCAATAGCGTGACGTCGATCAGCAGTCTACGCATGACATCCGACACTCTCTAAAAAACTTGGATAACGATAAATTGCGTTTTTAGTAGTACTTCCTTTGTCAACCATCAAAACAATAATTGTATAAGACATTTTTCTATCTCACATTCTTTTTAATTATACAGTTACATTACAACATCGACCACTACAAAAATCGTCAATTTAAAAACAAAAATTATGTTTTATAAAAAAAAAAACATACTAAATATAACTACTTACATTTTTAACTCATCCTCCTTGCTCGGCTCCTTGGTGTGCAGTACACATTTGCCACTGTTGATATCCACTTTTACGTCCAACTCGAAATCAATATTCGGCTCCGAAGTCTTCGCTTTACTGCCCTTCGCCTCAGAACTTAGAGGATCCGATTGTGGGGCGCTGCTGGTAAGGTAAACAGTTTGTAAGGAGGATAACACATGCATATAACTCGACCTACGAATTTCTGTTAAAATGATTCTACTCTGCTTAATGGATAGTAGAATCCGAGAATAGTGGTCACTATCCTCATTGCTAATTGAGGTTGAGGTTCTCAGGTTCGATTCTCGGATCGGACCAAATCTTTGTATGACCTACAATTTATGTTTCGGAGCTTAGGTGTTTTCAATACACAATACATGTATTTAACAAAAAAAAGTATATACGAGTATTTTATGTATTTATATCGGTTGTCTTAGCACCCATAACACAAGCTCTGATTAGTTTTGGAGTAGATGGCGTTGTGTGTAAGATGCCCGAATTTTTTTTAAATAATTAACCCTCACTTTTCCAAGCCAATAAATAAATTTCTTGTAAAGTGTCTGTTTGTAATTTCAGCTTTTCACTAAATGCATATTTGTACGACACTTACATCAAAAAATCCCGTTTGTTCTATAAGGTGTTGCTATAAGGAGTAATTTAGGCGCTGCTTTTATTTTATTTTTTAAGCTTGGTTGTTGTTGCAAACGTCTTACAACAACCACGGCTAACACGAGGGCTAGGCTAATTACACGCACGATTAAATGTTTCACCAACACACCTATAGTCAGGTTTCCTCCTCAGTTCGACAGGATCCAGCTCATCAGGCCAGTGGTCCGGGTGGGCCGGTAGAGAGCTCTGCCGCTGTACCCCAGGGGGTTGTGAGGGACGCGAGCCGCTGGACCCAGCACCACCTGTAGACCTGGGTCCTCGGAGTGATGCTGAGCGGGATGGACCTGCTAATACCAATCATACATTCCAGGTAATTTGCCGTTATTACATAATGTAGGACTGCTATAGGTATACTGTTTGTGTATGTATTTGTGACGATTAATGTTTGTTAAGAAAGCATAGTTGTGCGTGGTATTGAAGTGAGCACTGGCCGTGGTCACGAGCCGACCGTCAGCCTGTGGGCAGTTGCCTTGTGCGGCTATCTGGGCTGCATGCGGGAGTCGTCGGTGGTGCAGGCAACAGCGTGAGCTGGCGGGACAACGCGGCCGAATTCCAATGCCTTTCTTATAATCTCATTGTACATATTTTAATATTCAGCAAAATTACACTTGCATTTAATTTATACCCGTAGTTTACGGATTTAATAAACGCGGTCAGTGCAACCTGGTCGAAACGTCAGGCAAATCATGGGTATGTAACACTTTCAAATAAGTGATTGCGTTAATTCTCGTGAAAATAATTATTATGTCACGAAACGCGAAAGTTTAAAAAAATTATGTTAAAATTATAAATGTGATTCATGGAGTATAAAAATTGTATTTATTTTCATATTAAGAGCGATATTAATAGTCAATTAACGAAAATACGACTAGTAATCGTATACTTAAGTTAAAAACCAATCAGAGCGAGTTACGTCACGTATGTATAAGGGTCACTTTGTTTATTACAATATGTGTTGTTATATTTATAATTTACTGTTTTTAAGAGATATAATTGACACTGGTTGACAAAAAGTGACGTCACGTCACGATAACATCGAGCGTTTTGGAGTCAGTTTTAAACTTAAAATTAAAATCGCAATTGTTTCCTTTAAAACTTTATTTTTGAGATACTGCCGACCATCATAAAAAACGTTTTTTCAAAATTAGTCATAATGTTTATTCGCGTCATCGTCACCGAACATTTTCCATTGTCTAAATGTACTATCGATAAATCGTTAATGCCTATAAATCTTTTGAAACGGTCAAAACAACAAATATTTCCGTCCTTTACAGCGCATACCGCTCTTAGGACGTTTTAAATACCAAGCAAGCATCCTCTGTGTAATTAAGTAAGAAATAAAAACCTTGGAAATGAATATTAACACGAATGTCGACCTAATTGTATATGAACATAAGACTTAATTGTATGTAAGGAAGTAAGCTTACAGTGGGTCATAATTCAAATTTGTCGATAGTGCATAGATATATATTCGCGCGTTTTCATTTCTATCAGCGGTCCCCAAAGACTACTCCTTTTTTTCTTTCAACTGCACATGCTATTATTTAGCAATATAGATAAATCTAACGGCTCTGTATCACAAAAAAATATAGAACATCAGGTTGTCAAATATTAAACTATGTCACTAGACAAAATCATAATAACTTTGTATGCATTACTGTTTTAAAAAATGTACCTACTTTAATAGACGTGTATGTGTTGCCGCCCTTTAGTGTCCCCTTATTTTAAAGGGCAGTAGACAGTCGAATTAGACTATGTTAAGCCAAGCAAGAAGATTAGTATAAGATGTTAAGGCTAGCTAACCAGTGAGGGGTTCGCTCTCCATGGAGCTCCAGCTGCCGCCCTCGATGATGTCGGCGAGGCGGTGCTCGTCCTCGCCCAGCAGCAGCGTCTCGCCCGACTCGCCCACCCCGCCGCTCGACAGCCCCAGGCTCCCTTCCACCGGACTGCAAACATTATCTACCATTAGTAACCGCAAAGTGAAAATATTCGACCATTTACTCTTTTATTCACTGAATAACTCGAGCACCAAGTACGAAAATATGTTTCAAATTTAATTTGTGGCTTTAGGAGTTTAGTGTTTTCTATAATTAATATCTTCGTCCAATGGTTAAACTACTGAACCAATTTTATTGAAATTTTTTAGGTGACTTTGTGACATGTGTTTGTAACAGGTCTAGTTCAAATTAATGTCGTATTGTCATATCCACCTTGTATATGCATAAAAAATATATGAAGATAAATTTCGTTCAAGTCTAACAAAACCGGTATATAACACTTACTTTCTTAATTCCATCATATAATATAATATGATTTAAAACCTATCACTGGAGACAGTTTATGATACCAAATTATGACATCAATAATGAATCATAGAATGAAGTTACTAGTGAGTCGATTTAACGGTTAACTATCGTATTTAATTTGTTAATTTAATGTACAATATGTTATATACCTAGTTGAACATTTTATTTCGTCAATAACTCATATAAAAGGTAATTAAATCACGAACAAAATAAAGAAAAAAACATTTAAAACGAAAGGAAAATAACATTGCTAGGTTACCTGTCTCCGAACTCCTTCCGTTCCTGTGGAGGAGTGGGCACGACGAAGGACTTGCTGCGGTTGGAGCCCAGCCCCAGCTTGCCCTTCGTGATGGAGCTGGCGCGCACGCTCTGGCGGCGAAGCTTCTGGATCATGTCCCTAGAACACACATTTCCTATGTGAAGTCAATCTCATTAAAGATGTCTCAATTAACTTGATCAATAACATTTGAAGTTTCATTATGAGGTTTTGCGGGGTCGGGAGCGAGCCCGGGATTCGGAGTCGCCTATTGATTGTGTTGCCTGCTTCCTATCAGGGCTATATTAGACGCTTTTGCCCAAAGCTGTCGATTGTTGTTGATCGTGTTATTTATATCATCTAGAAAGATTAGCAGATATCCTTTATAAACCTTAAAAGTCAAGAATGTTGAGTAATATTGACTGATGCAAGTGTATTTTTGTATCTATTACTAATTTTAAAAGCCAACTTCTGGATTCTAGAAATATAACTTTACATACATAAATGAATGACGGATACCAGATTCAACCAGACTCAGGATTACAATTTGTGCATTACATAAAATATTATCCCACGTGGGAACCGAAGTCCACTCAGTAGTGTTTCTACGCTGTAAGGTAGAAGTGGTGAGGAGACCGCTTAAATCATAAAGCCACTCGACTTGGCTTTAAATCAGTTTGCTACCGACCTTGTTTAAAATTAATTCAAAGATACAAGCCTAAAATTCTTAATAATTTCTTTAGAAGTTACTATACTTAAATCTAAGTATTGTACCTTCTGAAATCTTTGAAAACCAACGCTTCTAGTTCATGCAATCGCTTCATCTCGTACTCGATGGTGGAGTGGCTGGCGCCCAGGGTGCGGAGGTCGTTGATGATCTTGGCTTGCTCGTTCATCTCCTTCTCTATGAGCTTTGAACGTTTCTTCGCGTCAATACTGGTGTCGAACACGAACGCTGGCAAATGGTCCGTGTATTTACGTCTCAGGATTATGCTCTCCTGGGAAAAAGGAAATTCAGTTTATATATATGCCTCAAGTCATGCATTAATGACAAATCTTAATGATCGTAGCATCTAAAAACAACACAAACCTGTGAATCTTTGCTGTTATCAGCTTCATCGTCAATATCACTCTCATAGTCCATTCTGAGCGGATCTTCTTCCTCGAACCCTGTGAGCATAGTCAGTGTGTGTCCAAGCGCAGACAGCTGCTTGCCCACGTTCACATCGAGGTGGATGTCAACACCTTCCATCTGCCAGGAGACGTTAAGGAACCACTTGGCATTTTCTGTAATCCCATTAAATAAATTATTTCTATTATCTTTCTGCCTTTTGCACAGAAAGAAGACTCCTTCAGCTAAATGGACGGAAAACCTCGGAAAGGTATTTAGGGTAAATCAATTATAAAGGGCAGAAAAGCGAAAGCTACGCCGTAGGAGAAGTTAATGTTAAAAAATGGGCGGTATTGAATAATAGCTTGCTGAATTCTTAGGCATGTTTTTGTTTTAGACAAAGTGGTGTTCAATTTGAAAGCGTCAGTTATATTTCTTGTTTATTTGAGAGCCAGCTAAAGTGGGTGCACTGAGCGCGAAAGATTAAGATTGGAACAGCAAAAGGCAGTAACCGTTATGTTTGGCGGCGGTGGTGCGGCTGCACACCTCGTAGGTGCCCTCGGAGACGCAGCACACGTTGAGCTCGGGCTCGTCGGCGCGCGGCTTCCAGTCGTCCAGCGAGGCCTCGAAGTCGTCGGCGAAGCGCAGGCACAGCCCCACGAAGCGGCCCTTGGACACGAGCGCGCCCGAGCTGCAGGCGCCGATGGTGGTGCTCTCCAGCGTCACCACCACGGCGCCGCGGCTCTCGGCCTCGCCCGCCCACGCGCCCGCGCCGCCGCGCGCCACGCCCCAGCGCGCCTGCGCACGCGCAGGCTTTAGCTCAGCCGCAAATACGACCAACATAGCGTCTATTGACACTTGCGTCGTAGAGAGGATAAATAGCTCAATTGTGTTAACAAAATTATAAAACTATTTTAACTTATACAAAGTTATACAAACGAACTGCCTCGCCTTAAGAGACACAGTTTTTTATCTTGCGCCCTATTTAATGGTAACCTATCGATATTTCATCCGCTTGCAAAACTTCACATTATAGGACTGATTCGCAATAAATTATTTAAAAGGTTACGTCAGCCTACCGGTGGTCACGAACGGTATTACCCGATTGAAACGTCAGGAAAAAAGCATCGTAAACCTTTTGAATAATTTTATTGCAAACAAGTCCCGTCGTACATAAAAATTATATGTAAAAGTATAAAAGAAATCATGTAAGTTTATTATGCATTGGTTTATGTATGTCCAGAAAATGGTCGAGTTCTATAAGTATTTCTCGATATAACACTGTGCAACATGCCCTAAAATATTAGTAATACTTATAATTACACGACTTCCATCAATATTTCTTAAACAATAAGGTTTATATTTAGGTACTTCAATAAATATTTAACTTACCACTACAGGCGGTTGGTTAAGCGGCAGACATATCCCAATGTCATCGACGTTCAGTTGTAAGAACAGCGTGCTGAGGTGGGGGGTTGTGATCTGTGACGTCAGTTGTACCTGGGCGAGAACAATTGTAATAATCATTTAGAGGGAATTATTCTGTACAAACGTGTATTTTTTTGTAAATTATTAATAAAATAAATCAATATTTAGGACATTACCACACAACGCCATCTAGTTCCAAACTAAGCAGGGTTAGTATTATGGGTACTAGACAATTGATATAAATACATGTATACTTTTTTTCCATTATCATCATCCAAACTCCGAAACAAATATTTGCAGATCAGCCAAACAAATGATCCGACCCGGAAATCGAACACGAAACCTAAAGCACAGCAGTCGCATACGCTACCACTGCGCAACCGAGACAATTATACTCAATCTCTTGATAAAATTTTTAAAAAGGTAAGCATACTGGTATTAAACGCGCTGGCCACGGCACTTTTAATTAATCCGTGTGCTTACTGAATGGCGCTAGTGTAAAAATTTATATGATTTCATCAGGATATGACATTAACGGTTTATGCGATATTCGAAATATTTATTATTTATTTTAATAATTTGTCATCAATATTTTTTTTTTTTTTATATTTAAACTGCCAAAATGACTTTGCCCTGCCTGATGGAAAGCATGAGCAGAATCCAAGAGTGGTGGTCACCATCCTCAATGCGAAAAAGAACAATGCGGTATGGTGACCCACACTATGGCGGCCTGGGGGGAAAGGGGATGGTGAGGGGGATAGGGGGCGTTGGATTGGGGTATGGGCCTCAGGTATCCTCACTCACTCGATGAAACACAGCGTAAGCGCTGTTTCACACCGGTTTTCTGTGAGGCCGTGGTATCACTCCGGTCGAGCCGGCCCATTCATGCCGAAGCGTAGCTCTCCCACGGTATAAAATACATCTAGTAATTTTATAATTATATGTTTTTATTTTTAAATCAAAGTATTACGTCTTTAGAATATAAGCTGAAGTTTAATGTTGATAAAACATTCCTAAACAGAAAAATTACATCGATTTGGACAACATACCCTTTACACTGTAAATACAGTTGTAAAGGACTGACGTACACACGTACACACGTACACAATAGTATTTAATATGCACGAATGCGTGGGCATTAAATACTATTACACATAAATTTTTCTCACTAAGAATATTGATGATGAAAAATTATGTAACTAATACGTTAAATTGTATCCATTGTACAACTCCTATATGACATGTATTATTTTGATATGCTTACTTTTTCAAAGACCTGTTGCGTGGCCGTGAGCACCTCCTTGTTAAGGTTGAGGCGCTTCTCGTTCCAGTACTCGTAGGCGTTCTTGTAGTTGAGCCACACGAGGATGGCCTTGTCCACGGCCACCGGCTGGATGTAGATGAGCGGCCGCTTCAGGGTTATCAGCACCACCTCCTTGTCGTCGCCGCACACCAACTCGTCTTGGAATGCGTTCCGCATCGCTGTAACGGGCCGGAGGGACAAGAATGAAATCGTTTTTTTATTATAGAATAAGATATGAACATAACACATTGATTGACCATACGGTTGGCTTAGCGGCTCAAGTGGTCACAACACCGCTTTTTACTACGCTAGGTGTTGTGGGTTCAAATCCCACACAGAACATTATGTGTGATTCACAAATTGTCGTTCTGAATTTGGGTGTTCTGTGTGTGTATATGTTGGTAAAGTCCCTCGCGACACAGGATGTATATTATTTATGTAGGAGTTGTCCTTGTAAACAAAATATATAGGCATTGGTTTTTTGAAGGGATCAGAAACATTTTAAATACTAAATAAATTCAAAAACATCTGAATCCATCATTGTTCGCTCAACAAAACATTTTTAATACGTAACACAACTAATTGAATATAGTTTAAAATCACATAAGTAAGACGAATATGTTATTTTAGTATTATTATCGTTAAAAAGTAAAGACTCGATTGAAAACGACAAGCACTCACATATCCGGGTATTAAAGAAGGCGTACTGCTGGAACTCCGGCTCGGCTTCCTCGAACATGGCGTTGCGGATGACCTGTCCCAGGCTGATGTTGACGTCGACCTGCGCCCTGGCGAACAGCCTCACCTCGTGCGGCTCGGGGGGCTGCTGCACGTTCTGCACGCGGTTCGATATCTCGAACTCCACCGCGCCCGTCTCCAGGCGCACCGCCGAGTTGCTCGGCGTCGTAGCCGTCAGCTGGATGCGCTAGACAACAACGACACCTTATTCAGTAATGTCTTCTGAATGTTCACTTTGTATTTATTAAATGTGACATGTGTACTCTTCTTGAAAAGAAACGTACTAGACCTAAAACAGAAAAAAACTATGTTCTCTGTTATATACGTGTTTACTGAATAAAAACGAAAGGTGTGTAGAACACACTACTGCATTATCATTTTTTTAACGAAAGAAAAATATATTCCTGTGGAATTCCATGAGAAAATATAGAGTATATTTTCTGAAGGAATTCCGCAGAATTTTTGACATTTAAGACTTGCCTTTAAATTATTTTAGAGACCAGACTAGAGCGATTTGACAGTTTTATATCAGATTGTGTTACCATACAAAACTCACTTTAATTCTAATAGTGAGGGAAAATAGTATCTTGCTAAGCGCAGACGTGGAGGCCTCTTCTTCGTTCCACAATGGCACTGGTTTCTCACCTCCGTACACTTTCTGGACCACTTCATTCACTTCCTGCGAATAGAAATTTAATATGAATTTTTGAATTGGCAACTCCTAGTGTTTATTCTAGTTAGTCTTTGGCCTTTTTTCTTTATTTTGTACAGCATACTTATTTGAAGAAGGTTTCTAAATTGTAAACTCGATCATACAGCGGCCCCGCACTACACTCACCTTCATGAAGACCTTCTGCACGAAGACGAGGTGGTTGAGCAGGTCGGTGGAGAGCGTGTGCTCGAACAGGCCGATGTCGGCGGCGGCGGCCACGTAGCGGCCCCGCACTACACTCACCTTCATGAAGACCTTCTGCACGAAGACGAGGTGGTTGAGCAGGTCGGTGGAGAGCGTGTGCTCGAACAGGCCGATGTCGGCGGCGGCGGCCACGTAGCGGCCGGCCCGCAGCAGCGCGCCCTCGCGCCGCGCCGCGCCGCGCTGCTCCAGCACGCGCCCCGACACGTGCACGCCCGGCAGCCACACCGCCGCCTCCGACGGGATGTTGGCCTCCGACACCTGCCGGAACACTCGCTTCTTACTCATCCAGTCTTTTATAATTCGTTGCTAGCCTTTGGCCTAGCCTTAAAAAGAAGATTTTGACTCGCCAATGCAGAACAGGTTGATTGAGATTTCATTTCAGGTTCTCCTTTTATTGCCGTGTAGTTGTCTTGCGTAGTTTACTTCCTTAGTCAGCTCTAACTCTACTCTTAGGGAGAATATGGATAGGATAATTCGTCACCATACTTCACATTCCATAATTAAAAATATCATTCAAAAATTTACTTAAGACATAAACTACTGACATTGATGAGGCCTTTGACCTCGTGATATACAAGATTTTGTTTGCATACCTGTGGGAACAGAGGCTGACCTTGCTTTAGAGCAAGGCACATTTATGAAATCATTTAGAAATTAGTGTTTTGGATTTAATTCTTAGATCAATAATATTTAGTTGAGGAATACCACAGGGTACCTATGTGGGGCTTCTTTTTTTATCCATTATCGAATTTTATGTAAATTCTAAATCTGAATTAACTGTTAAAGTAACCGATTTCGATTTCTTCTAATAAATTATGTTTTAAATTTCATCGTTTGTTTTTTCATTTTTCACATAAATTTTCGCGATTATGCCAACCAATCAGTGTTTTACATAATTTGTTATAGTTTGTTACAGTTATTATTTATATTTACAATATATATAATTAAAATTGTACTCACTTGTAATTTTGTAACAAAACTTAGCGAATGTTGTTGCAAGTCAACGGTGAATTGCGCCTTATTGCCTGTCACTCCAGAACTTTGTACTTGTTCCATCTTGTACTGCGCTTGCAACGACGGCAGCAGGGCGGCCGTTATGCTCAAACTCTAAAATATATACAACTATATTATTGAATAATAAACTATGCTTAAATAACTTTTTATAGTGCTATATATAATTGCCAAAGTAGCTCTATTTTGGATGACGAAAGACACGAGCACAATGCTTATTGCGAATGCAGACAATAGAAAAATATAGCATGGTGAGTCACACCATGGCGGCCTACTGAGACGCTTCTGCATCATCGGGCTGCCGGTCTCGCACTCACCAACGCAACAAGTATGAATGCTGAACGCAAACAAATACAAGTTTCGGGAATAGTAGAAGAGACAGACCTGCAGTAATATGGAGAAGTGCAGATGCAGCGGGTTGAGCAGGGGGTGCGCGGGCGCGGCGCGCGGCGGGCGAGGGGGGCGCGGCGCGGGCGCGGGCGAGCCCTCCTCCGACGAGCCCGAGCCCGCGCCGCCCGCGCCCGGCCCCGCGCCCGCGCGCGACAGCCGCGACGACGTGCGGGTCACGCCCAGTTCCTGCGGTTGCGGTACTCATTGAGATATTACGGTGACACCAGCCAGCTGCTGGAGCAGTACACGTTATTTACATCGTGTGCAGTGTTTAGATAATGCTAAACTATACCATTTTTTTTTCTTTTAAAAAGACAGCTCCCTACCTCCCCTCCATTAGGAATATACATTCCTGTGTCACGGGGTTCTTTACAAACATACGTGAAACGGACACAAAGTACACCCCGACTCAGAACAATAATTTATGAATCACACAAAGTATTGTCCCATGTAGGATTTGAACCCACGACACTTGGCGCAGTAGGAAGCGGTGTGGCGACCACTGAAACCACTTTTCTTTTTTTTTTACGTGTTGGAATGCATTTACGCACTTCGCTCCCCCCCGCGGGGACAGGAGATTCGCTTTGTGTGGGACTCCTGACTAACTCCAGCCAGACTACCCACCAAACCACCACGGTGTGCCACTCTGCGCCTGAGACAGAAGAGATCCGGGAACCACTGAAACCACTAGGCCAATCTTGATTAACTTTTTATACTATTACACGACGTATGTTTAGTCAAGTTATGGATATTGCGTAACGCGGACCTGCAGCGTGGAGGACAGCTGGCGGCTGGAGCGCGTCATGACGCCGTGCAGCGCGACGGGGTGCTGCGGCAGGTCCACGCGCACGCCGCCCACGCTCAGCAGCGCCGTGGCGCCGGGCCGGCCCGTCTCCCAGCTGTACAGCGCCTGCGACTTGCCCACGCTCACGCGCACCACCGTCCTGCGCCGCCACAACCGCCCAAATGTACTAAACGCTAACTCGCCTAAGCCCTCACCCTTTTAGACCACTCGATTCGGCTGAACATTTTGATGTTTACTTGATCAAGATTTATAATAGAAACGAAAATCTGTAATTATTATATTTAACTGTAATAATTATATATAACACACACATCTACGTCTGCATTGGTAATGTGGATTTTCCTTTTAAAACTCATGTTATATTATATCATCGCTTCTCTTTTTCAGTATCTGATGAAAACTACTTAAACTAAAATTATCATATCAATTATATTATTAGCAAATATAATTTCACCACGAGATAATGGCAATAATACTACTTTTATTTTTTTAATTTATGGTTCAAGTACGAGAAGCCTTTATTTCCTCTGAAATATAATTATTTTCTCACTTTTAAAGGTTACAATATGCCAAAATAGCTGATACACATAAAAAACGTTACTCACTGATGATTGGGTGCAACTCCTTCAAGTAAAACGATCATGGTTCTACCGAGATTACCGGACAGGGACCACTGACGAGATCGCGACGCCGACAGAGAAGCTTGTAAGGACGTTATCTCTGCTTCTAACTTCAGACCAGAAAGTGATGCTAGAAGCCGTGTGCGGTGGATCCTGGGGAAAAGTTTAAAGTGGGTCCCGCAGATCCTGAGGGTTACGTAGAAAAGTGGAAGAGTTTCTACAAATTTATTTTCTGGAGGAACGGGTCCTCCATAGCAAATAAAGGATAAGCTTTTCGGACGTAAATGGCGGCCTGTGGCCCCGAATTGCTATTTTAAATAAACTAATTGTTGCTAAACTTTCGTTGCACGATACAGGATTTAGTCTGTAGTTTAGCGAGTCTTCGGTAGATGGCACTGAAGTATAGTTACGTTATATAGGATGTACAATTCACAATCGGTATATCCATGAATATTACCACATTTGTTGTCACAGTCACGGGATATCTAATTAAATATTCATACCTTTTCAATTGTTTAACCGACATGGTAAAGTCAAGAAATAGTCAAAATAATAAATTCATGAAATATAAAACCATTTTACTCCTTTTTTTTAAAGTTGTGTAAGTAGAAATTGTTACCTGGCTACTCCGACGACGACGATGCCCATGTTGGCGGCGCTAGATGAAGAGTTGCTGGTGTTCTGCTCGCGGGAGCTGGGCCGCACTGTTGTTTTACTGTGGCGGTAGTGCTCCGGGATGTCTGTCGTCACCGAGAATCTGTGTACATAAACAGATTTGTTTGTTTAAATCTACTCGTTCGATATTTTAAGTGCGGGAGAGCCAAGCTTTGATATACAAGGTCAGACTGACAGACTCGTATGACGACCTCACAGGAAAATATTGGTAAGTAATAGGCATTATGACTAATTTTGATAAATTGTTTTATGATATTCGAAAGTATCTCCTATTGTCCAAAACAGTTATATTTCTACAAAAAATAAAGTTTTAGTAGGAAAACATTGCGATTTCAATTTTTAGTCCGATATTCACGAGAAAGCGCTCAGTGGCGCCATGGTGCATGTGTAAGACGCGACGGGTCAACCAGTGTCAATTATAGCTCTTTATAAAGTGCATCCGAATAAAGTGACCTTTATATATAAATGACGTAACTCGCTCCGATCTGAGTTGAACTAAACATGGCGGCTTGCTGTATTTTGTAGTTTTATTTTTGTTAATTAACTATTAATCGCCCTCTAAATATGAAAATAAATAAGATTTTTATACTCTATGAAACACATTTCATCAGGTAAGTACAAAATTCCGCTAAGTCAATGAGGATATTATAAAATAAATAGTTCTTTTCTTCCGATTCTGAGGGGATTAAATTCAAATGGCGTTAAGATGACCTTTGAGTTGCAAGGGGAGACGTATATTCGTTTGTTTCTTTTAAAAAAGGCAGTTCTCGCCCTAGGAATTTATCTTGAGTAGTAGTGTATCACGAGGGACACAAAGAACACTCAGACTTAAAACAACAATTTGTGGATCACATAAAGCGTTGTCCCCTGTAGAGTTCGAACCCACAACACTCAGTGCATTAGAAAGCGGCAAAACGACCTAGCAGTCGCCGGCTACACCTATGTCTTTAAAAAAATAGCGAGTGGGGTTGAATGGTTAGCTGTAAGAGTGCTAAGAGAGCTGACCTGTGCGTGATGGTCTCTGCGTCGGGCATGTTGGCGTACAGGTCCAGCAGCAGGTACACGGTCCGCCAGCAGCGCGGCGCCAGCTTGCCGTCCACCGCGTCGGCCGAAGGGGAGCCCAACGAAATGTGGGGCGGGGGCCCCACCGGGCTGGCCGGGGGGCCCTCCGCCCCCGCCGCCCCAGGGAACATCGGCGTGTGGGCACCCTCATTTAGCGAACTGTAGCCTACACAACAGGGAAGCCTTCATTTATTGAGATCAAACGAATCGTGATACGTATGATGACTGATTAACACCTGGTGTGGTATCTTGAAACAAATACGGCATCAACTTGTCTAGCCAGCGTAGTGGGCCAAAACTCTGTGAGGCCTCTGTCCAACAATGGAGTATCAAACTTTCTTGATGTAATGTAAACAAGATGTGTCAGCTATCGTTTCATTAATGTAAATTTTCATGTTAAATCTGTATATTCTAAACTGTTATAAACCAGGTGCATTTCCTCAGTATTCAGAGTCATGATTATGATCCGACTAATATTATAAACGCGAAAGTTTATAAGTATGGATGGATGTTTGTTACTCTTTCACGTAAAAATTACTCAACGGATTTGGATGAAACTTTAGAGTAATATAGCTTATACATTAGAATAACACATAGGCTACTATTTGCCGCGATAACGTTATACTCAACACATACGAGGATGGAGCCGCGGGCAACAGCTAGTCAATCATATACGTATAAGTAGTCGCACATCCAAACAATAATAATTATAATTCCTATTCATCTGTCTGTCTAAACCCAAATATAATAATCCGTTATATAAACTTTTAATGATCCAGTACATCATTACATTGTTAATATGTTTTTAATCTTGAATTATAAGATTGACTTCAAAATTTAACATTTGACATTTGAGCAACATCCACCTGTCAATAAATAAACTCTTATCGTTTCCAAAACTGGTTGGGAATTCCCGTGAGAAACAAGTGAGTGTATAAATAATCAATTACAATAATGAACCTTGTCAACACTTACCCAATTTCCCCTTGACACTCTTCCCAGTAGACCTCAGCTTCTGTGCGAAAGATTGAGGCCTCGGTCTCGATGGCTGGTTTAGTTTCTGCTGGCTAGAAGACTGTGGCACGGACGCACCCAGCTCGGGAGTCAAGGTCGGTGCGATGAGATCCCACTTCGGCTCTAGAGTCGCGTACTGGACCTCTTTCTCTAGTGATGTTACACTTGTTAGATTTTCTCTGAAGTCTGACACTGGAACATGAATAAAAACAATAAATAAATATTTTCGGACATGTAACACACAACGCCATCTATTCCAAACTAAGCAGATCTTGCAATATGAGCACTATTCAAGTGATATTTATACATATTAACTTTTTTTTTAAATACCCACATCTTGCAACAAATATTTCCAGATCATACAAACATTTGGTCCGACCCGGGAATCGAGCCCGAGACCTAAAACACTGCAGCCGCAAACGTTACCACAGTGCTACTGGCAGGCAGTCTAATATAAAATAATGTAATGCATAGAGAATGCTTATTAGCTGTCAAGAATACAAAAACATTTAAAAATACTCTATGAATAGGCAAAAATCACTCGTCAGTTTATCATTTTGATCTCTGTGACTAACGAGTCAGTGATGAGCCTCTTTGCTAGTATTCTTCTCATTAGGCTCTACCCATTTTGGAAAGTGGAAGTTATAGATCGACACAAGCGGGTTGTAGATTTTGGTGTTTTCACCTGATTTACATTGACAATCCAGTACATGCTGTGGCGATAGTTTGTGTGGATCTATGATTATTGAATGTAGCTTCAATTTAACGTTCACAAATGTCACTTAGTGTTTTAAATAATAAATGATTTTGGATTTGAGTCTTTCCTTGTAAAGTTTTAAAGTTTATAAAGTTACAGAAAGAGTGGACCTTACCTGAGGAGGAAGTATGTTTGTTTTGCCGATGAGATATTTTGGTCTGACTCCTCAGTTCAACCTGCGTGTCCTTTACGTTCTGATACATGTTGCTGATCTGATGCAGCAGTCGTAGTAACGGCATGTTAACCTGCACCAGAAAATCACACAATAAAAGAAAATGCAAAAATGTAAAAAATTATATGGGATACAAATAGAGCATTTTCGAGTACAAAAAAGAACCATTCATGGACCAACAACCAGCACCAGTAACTCAAAAGTTAGAAAGGCTTTGCTAACCATGGGTCCCTAGAACCATAACAGATTTTTCTTTCAAAGACAATCTTTTTTGACAATACCATAAAAGACCCATTCAGATTTCTGATCTATTACCACCATTTACCACCCAGTGATATTTAGTGGCTTAAACTTTTTCTTCATTAACAAATAAAAATAACAAAAGCTCCAACCATAATGTACTGAACATACCTGTTGTGAAATAAATCTTATGCTGATGTTGAAATTTAGCATGGTGCTGATGTGTTTCTTGAGTTGTCCCCGCGAGATGTAGAGCACATTCTGTCGCTGTATCAGGTCGTCCACCGCCATATCGGCCACCTTCTTCAGGTCCACATCGATGGATACCTTCTCACACAGGAATGCTGGGGTTTCCGAAGGTATGTTTGCGTGAGTTTGGGTACCTGGTGAAAAAACGTACTTGAGCATTAATTTAAAAGTTATTGTATCAATAGCCTTAAAATTTACTGCTCGACATATGTAGATCCAAGAAAAAAGGTTATAGCGAGAATATATATACTACTCTAGTGAGAAGGATGTTTTTGTTTTGTATGAGCATGCCAATGACTCTATTCTGCCTGCTGGAAAACATTAGCATAATCAAAGAATGGGAGGCCATCATGATCATTGCGAATGCAAACAATTCAACAATGCAGCATGGTGACCTACACTATGGCGGTCTATTGACACACATTCTAGAATTCAACTCACTTGCACTTATTCCACCATATTATTTATTTATTTTTCACGATGATGCCATATGGCGAAACTGGTCAGGTGCCAAAATATCCTAGGAATGATGATGGAACTCGTTGCAAACAAGTTCCATCAAGTGCCGACAATCAAGAATATAAATTAGTCTATTGAGATAGTTCTGCGTTTGACCTAACCCATTTCTTACCAGTCTTTGCAAAGCACCTTGACGTTAAGCTGCTATCGAGAATATGTTGGGTCCTTAAGGTGCAGTATATGAAGTACATCAGTATCTCTGTAAGTTCTTGATGTACAGGTAATCGTATGCTAGTAGGTTGACCATAGGTAATAGAGCATAGTTCAGAACGCCAACGCAGACAGGCACACTTTTGATCCGTAATTAAGGCGTAATTAAGGAGAGAAGATAAATGAAGATACAGGCCTTTACCCTTGCTGGGATGTCTTCTGTCTCTTGTCGCGAGCTCGCTCACGACTATGTCGATGCGGAACATGTCCATCCACGCGATGAGGGACAGCTTGGAACCTAACGACTCCAGCACTGGAGCAGCGCCACCGCCCTCGCCTGTTTTGTTCTTTGATTCACCTGGACAACAGCAGAAAGATTACTCTGTTTCTGAGAAGTAGGTCACAATACCCATAGGCCTCTCCTTGAAAGAAGGTTTCGCCAGCTAAACGGGTAAGTAATGGGTGGTGCCATTTAGTATTCTTAAATCGTCACCATAAGCATAAATATCCGGTCTTTTGTAAGTCTTTTCTGTAAATATATACCTTGGGTAACCTGATTAGGTGATACTCCTAATGCAGCGAGGAATGGCTGGAAGACAAGATGAGCATCCAATAGCATTAGTGACCCCTGTACCGGGTACAAACTGCACGCTGGCATGGCTGCCACAGATCGGGGATTCATCTTGGATGGCGGGATTATCGTCTTCTTGTTTTTTGGCTCCTAGTCACGGCAGAGAAAATACATAAAAATTTAGTAAATAATTTGTGGTCAGGTCTTAGTAAAAAGATATGTAGATGCTGGTGAGCGCTTGCTGTTAACGGTGCAAGCGATGGTTAGCAAAAGTTAGTTAAATGAAAATAATTATTCACTCAGAGACACATTTTTAAATTATTATTTAGTTAAAACATGTTAGATTAGGATCCGTCAGAGACCCTTCAATAAGGGATGAAGCGACCTAACGCACCAGTGGCAACAAATAAATATTGTTAAACGAAACTTACCACTTTAATGGGCTCTTGCTTCGCCATCCATTGATACAGATCCTCTCGCGCTCGATCGTTCCTGATGTTATCGTCACTCCCATGCGGAGAGTACAGAGACGGGTTCGAGCCTACTGTCGGCAGGTCCTCTTTTAATGTGCCATAGTCTAGAAGAACATAGATTCATGGAGAAAAGAGTAGTTTGAGAGTGACTAAATACATGCAGACTCATTTCAAACGAATTATAATAAACAAATATATATGTACATAAAAAATGTTATGTCAACATTTAAATTATATGTCAATAGACTACTTGGCTATAGATTACAAAATCTTATTTTTAATTTCCTGCGGGCATTTTATTGCAGTTAGTAACATAGGCTTTTTAATCAACAATACATATATTTATGTATGTACACAGTTTATTTGTTTCCCTTCTCTGGTTGTATAACTTGTCTTTATTTGCGGTCTCTTTTATAATCTTTTAACCAAATCATTAGTGATTCACTAAAGCTGAATATAAATGCGGTTTAATCTTAGTGAAACAAGAAAGTAAACCGCACTTAAATTGGGATAAATAAATATCGTATCAAATATAAATTCTTCAAATTCAACTATTAATTTATCTTGATATCAATAGTAGACACTCAGAATAATTACACGAATTTATATTAACATACACAAGATGTTGCGTACCTGCTTTCCTCGCATACCTTAGGGTAAAGAGAAACAGAAGGGGGAATGTATTACTCACTAGCTATTGCATCGTCATGGAAGGCGGGCTTTCTCGTCGAGAACGGCAGTGACGGGAACACGAGGCTTGCGCGACTGCTTTGTGCTCCGCGTACTGTGAGCGACGAGGTATTAGCACATGGAGCGTGAGCATTGTAGGGATATGTTACAAGGTAGGGTACATTCATTAAAAGTTTCCATTTATTTATGTTCAGGTTTGTATGGTCCTAATGAAAATAATGTAATATATGTAATAACTAACAACTTATTCTCTTTTCAAATTAACTTTTTTTTAAATCTATAATCTATCAATGTTATATGAATAATATTATAAAAGTGTATATATTTAGCAGGGTAGTACTTGCACTGTGCTAACATCTATTGTACGCAAAGTTTTACTACCAGACGCATGCGAAGTGACGCTCTAAGTGTGGTAAAAATGTGAAAACGACTACTACTACTACTTTTGAGGTACAATAATAAAACTCCTCGATATATGTACACCGGTGACAGTTCTAGTGTTTGAGAGTGTAATAATAGCGCTGAACACATACATACATTCACATCTTAAACTCATGAGAGGAAAAACAGTGGCGTATTAATAACACTACATTAAACGTTTATTTTAAAGTTGGTTATTTTGAACTGCCTATATTATAAAGCAACACGGGCCACCGTACTGGGAGAAGCGATAGCGCCGTTTTTTGATATAAGACAGTCTGTAATATTTGCGGAGGTAAATCTTCACACATACACATTTTAGACTCACAAACAAAATCTATCGCATGCCACTCACACCCAACAAATAAAACGAAACATTCAGAATTTCACGCACACATACCTAAATAAGTTCTGTGCCATAACAGTTTTGGTATAGGCCCTTTTGGGCTTATACTTTAGCAGAGGGGAACGCCACACATACCTAAATACATTCTGTGTCATAACAGTGTTATTATGCATAGCCTATTTGGGCTTACGCTTTGGCAGAGCGGAAAGTCTGCTCGATGCCTAGAATCCGATCGAGGAGAGTTTAATACGCCATCTTGTGATAATATTCTATAGATGAAGACATTGAATATATGACAAAATTGAAGCTTTTCAACGAATAATACATAACAGTGTGATACAGGTGCATACAATGTGTGGATGTTTCACACACGTACTTTATGGTATGATCAATAAAACAACATGACCTATAATTGTTTTTTTTTTGTAGCTAGTGTACAGTGTAATTTAAGGAAGCTAATGAGGCTATGAGGTAATATATTTACAATAAAGTAGGCTGTAGCACTTTAGCATTATAGACAGGTAACAGTATGAATTGAATATATATAGCATACAATTAACGAATACATCTTATTATGAGACAACAAGCAAGTAAGCATCTATAAAATGCATTATTTGTGCTGTAGATATCCAGAAGCAATAAATATATTTTTAATGGTACATTAAATAGTTTGCTTCATAATTTTAATGTAGCCCCTAGTTTTACATTCAAATTTAAGAAATTTATGAAAAATAATAATTGTAAAGCAGATATGTATTTACAAAAAAACACACGCCAATTGAGTAGGAAGCATATTGACGAATTTTAGCTGAAGCAACATGAACAAATCTATGTGTGAAATGACCGGCCAAAGTAAGGTAAAATAATATACTTTGCCCAGAATGAAAAACATATACAATTTAGCACAGATTAGGTAGTCGGAGTAGGGTAGAAATGATAATGAGATGGACAAAGAAGAGACATTCTCAATCCATGCTCATCAGACAGTCAAGACACATATAACAAACGCAAGACACTTAGTTTGAAGTCGTTTGAAACGCTTGAGTGTTTAATCAGCTTTTAAAGTGTAAAAAAAATACAGTTCATAGTTCGAAAACGATACATTTAAGACTTGAACAGTTTGTTTTTATTTTTATAAACGACAGCATGATGTTAATTAACGATGTTTAACTAAAATATTACTCTAGATGAAGTGGTTACAAAACATTAACATATTGTGTGTGAAAGTATTTGTCTTGATTCTTTAAAGTGAATGCAAACTTTCAAGTGGCTTCAAACAGTTGATTGAGATTTGTAGACTTAAAAATTTAAACTGAGAGTAGTAACACATAAAAGGAAGTATAATAAATATGATTAGTCGACAAATCCCAAAACAGTAACAAAAGTGTTGACGTACGAACCGGAGGGCGGCGTGGATGGGAAGGAGTGCGGACGCGAGCTTACCACCGCGCCGGGCCCTTCACCCACAACACAGACAACGCACCATTATATTGTGTCATTTAGATTACAAGTTTTTGCATATTTATCTTAAAACATCATTATGGTTTATCGAAAATACATGTGAAATAAAATTTTTATTGACTCATCCTATCCTATAACATAAAATATACTTTAAATTGCTGATATCTAAAACTTATGACAAACATATATTTTACAAAGTACGCTTTGACCAAATTCGTTGTAACCTGTTTATTGGTGTACTTGTTTACATTCGCAAATTATCATTAGACTTTGGTACTAAGTAAATGCTACATTTAATTTTTTTCCATGAAAAAATTACTACCAAAAGATACTGAATAGGTTAAATGCTTGTCGAGTTAAGTTAGTTTCTGTTTAGTAAATGTTCCAATGATTTGAATTAGACTACCTAGGCATGACGTCATGCCTACGTTTAAGTATAAGTGAACTACAATTTCTACAAACTTTGCAAAATATTTTAAGTATCTCAACAATTTATATTAGGTTCGTAAAGGATTTATTTTTTATTTACAGTTTGAACCAAAAGTAGCTACGAACTTGAGATTCTAAAATTGTTATTTATATCATATTGCTTTATATTTAATGTTTTATTTCAATTAAAACCCTCGCATATATCTACGACAGTATTGATTTCTTCTAATAGCTAGAATACTCAAAATATGAAAACTGGACTTGCAAGGACTAAAATATAATTAACATATCTACGAAATACAAGTCTAAATTGTGTAGAATAATATTATTTCTTAAAAATAGTTTTAAACAATAAGTAATATTTTATTAGAATGTATGATTCATCAAAACTAATATATTAAAAAAATATTATTTACAATTAAAGTACGTGAGATTTAAGTACAATTTACTTGTATGTTGAATTTCATCGATAATATAAAGGTGTTATTTTTTTTATTTTTTTTTTACTCACCGGGCAGGTTGATTTTATCAACGTCCATGTTGAGCAGTAGACAGTTCTCGTCTAGAGCCTCCGTCTCTAGGGGATATTCTTGCCAGCCTTCCACTGAATCCTGTAAGATATTCAGACATTTTTAATTGTAAGGCTCCAACTACGCGGAAGGTATAATGCAGGCAATTCTTTCAATGTTTAGTGAATAATATTTGTATATTTGTTTCCGATTCTAATAGCTTTGTTTGTTTAAACGAATTTTTGAGTGTTTTCTATAAATAATATGATTTATTAACAAAAAAAGTTTTTAAGTATTGTATTAGTCAATATAGCTTCCATAGTACAAGCTACGCTTAGTTTAAAGCTAGATGGCGTTGAGTGTCAGACTACCTTGTGGCTACGTAAATCTTGCTGTTGGATGATCTTAAAGCCGCCCAAAGGCAAAGGCAAACTAAGCTTCAAGGCAAATTATTGATCAATGAATTTAAATATTAAAAATTAAAAGAGTAGCCTTGTTTTTGTCCTCGAATCAAATTATCCTGACATCAAACTTTATCAAAATCGTTTAGAAAGTAGTTTAGCCATGAATGTATAACAAACCAACAGACAGATTAACCGTGAAATTTATAATATTTGTATGGACAACAAAAAACAATGTAAACTTACTTCTAATAAATCAGGTAGTGCAAAGGTAACGTTCAGAGGCTTCATTACTTTGCTCTTGTAATTATGTTCCAGTAACAGTGGTGTGTATAATATGTTCTTCCATTGGCGACTAAGGACTATCACGCCCTGAAATAAAGAAAACACAAAAATAAATACATCGTATTTTATTTAGGATGTGCATATGGATGTGGATCTTAGCCTACTGTGCCACGCTGGCCACAAGAGTTTGTATAAGGTTCCTGTAAAGATTTGGAGGAGCTCGTAGCCCAGTGAGGCGCTCAATCTTAAAAACATAACTGCCGGAAAGAGGCGAGTTAGAGACAAAATAAAGAGAGAGAGGGAGAGAGAGCGCGTACCTGTCTGAGCGTGGAGAGCGAGGGCAGGTGCCTCTCGGCCAGGTCGGCCTGCACGGCGGCGGCGTCGGCCTGCAGCGCGTACCGCAGCAGCACGGCGCACAGCTGCAGCGACGGCTCCTCGCGCAGCTGCTTGCCCATCGGCGTGTGCCGCCCGTAGCGACTCTGCACCGCAACCGTACCCACATGAGCTTCCTTCCTTCATTACCTTACGATACTTTCCTCTTTTCCCGACGTTATCGAAGAGTTATAGCGCTCGTGGTCATGGCTAGGTTGGTGTGAGCTTAGCGACACCTTCACCACCACATTTTTTTTTTAACACGTCTCGCTATACTACAGAAACTATGTGTGTATGTAAAAATAGCGGAATCCTCAAAACGGTTGAAGTTATACAAGAAACAAGTTTATTTTTCCAAAACATACACAGAGCATGTAGGACGTTAGAATAAGAAGTGGAATAATCATGTTTTGCCTTTTCGGCATACAAATATTACACAGTCACATATATACTCAGTAAAGCTATTCAAGAAAACGCATGTACCATTAAATAATTTAAAAAAACAGTATGTATAACGTTTTGTGTACTAAGTATGTAATATATATTTTTAATATCCTCGACTTGTATGCAAATCAAGGTTATTTATTTATTGGATTAATTCGTGTTCCTAATTTAAAGCATGAATTCTAAATGCAAATGTTCATGTAAAATACGTGTATGCAAATGAATTTGCACCAATATTCAATAATGATAATAATAAGACCAAAACACTTTAGATAAATTCTGTTGACCAAAATGATGTAATACTACAAGTTATATCTGCATAAATAGAAGTTCCCTGTTCAGGGAGCTACCTTCGGTAAAGTATGGTGTGAGGTGAGATCCAACGCAGCAGCCATGAGGCTGGCGGCGGTCGCCGTCAAGCGTCGAGCGTGCGCTCGGTACAGCGCTACGACCCGGATACCGAGCCGGTTGCACGGGTTCATCCACGCGTTGATGGCCGGAGACGCCGTGCTTAATAGATTCCAATCCAGTCTGTGCAACAAATAAGTAAATCTGAATGGCCTATTCAATCTGAACTCCTTTCAAATTTTGTTGCTTTATTGTCTTCTTCATATTTTTCATCCTTTCATAATTCTCAGTGTAACAATCTCCGTTAATCCTGTATGTGTCGCAATAGTCTAATAAACGCACAAACTATGCAGTACAACAGCACTGAGAAGTGAAGAAAAATTTAAAGCAAACCCAAACTTCCTTTCTACAGACCGTTGATGATAGACACGTCAATTAAATACAAAAATCACGTTACACACTAAAATACAGTCATGATACAGCGGTGGGAATTTAGTTGTTGTCATCGCTAAACTAAAATTCACTATATCAGTTGTTGGATTATATACTATATATAGCGTGTGTGATTGACGTTTATTTGGTACTGAATTAACTAATCACTTGTGACAGTTGAGATGTGAGATATCGAAAATTGAACTGTAAGCAGATGAGATTAAAGTATATAATTAATACAACAAACAATAAATTTTAATGAATTTAGTATATATAATTTAGTTTAGTGATGACAACAACAGAATTATCATCAGTGACTCAATATAATAACCGTATAATGAATGGTGTTGTTTGCTCACGAAATCCGACTATTTTATCTGATTCCAAATTACCTGGTATAATCAATCTTTTTCGTAATCGGAGTCCTCGGAGGCGCAGCAAAATTGAACCACACCACTTTGAGATCGATGGCACACGATGACATATTCCCATTATCTTTAACAGGAACGACAGTACAACTGCTATCATTATTCGAAGGCTCCTCAGGTCCAGGAGTGGACGGCTCCGGGGGTGGAACAGGCGGTGGTTGGGCACTCCCCAAATTTGGAGTACTAGGTTTAGAGTTGGAATCCTTTTTCCTGAACAGATCTTCGATACCTGAACTTCTGTAACTCTTCGTCTTTTCTTTATCTGGCTTCAACTCTTCAGCAGACTTGACGGATTCTCTGCAGCTCTCGTTGTCTTGTCTGACGCATTTTTTGTCCTCATTTGGCTTGTGGGATTGGGAATGTTTAGATACCTTTATTGAGACGCCTTCTAATCCACATTCAAACATGATATAACCAATTGGGCTGTCTTTTTGGGGTTCGACTGTTTGATTCTGGCAACACTAAAATAAAAAAAATATGTAAAGTAAGTTTATTTGTTTGTCACGCTCATACAAGTCGCGCATAATGAAATTTTTCGTATAATTTATTAGAGATCCAAAGAAGGACCTTGAATACCTCACATCAAGTAACATCTTCATTCACTTGAGCAAGGCTTTAGGCAAAAGCCATTTAGAAGAAGAAGAGTGCAATACTTCACCCTGCATCACAATAAGGCAGTCTTAAGAAGCATAAATTTGTTAGCGCTCTCACCGTAGATTCGCATCCTTTGGCGCAAGTGTCAACCCTGATGAACTTAAATGACACTTTAGAGTGCTGACAGGGGATACCAGTGATGGTCACGTCCTTTAGTTGAGAACTCTCGTTACGTATTCGCCGGAGTTGGCCGTGGACTTTACCTGTATTAAATTAACGACAGTAATGATTCATTTTGGATAAATAAATATTATTTTAAATTAAACGGTTTTAACTTAGATGAAATTTCACATAATAGAATCGATTATTTCAAAAAGTTTTTTACGTACCGACATTTAACGTTATAGTAGTATCTTCACACTGTTGTTGTGATGCCTCTATATAGACAGGCTCCCCTCTTTCTTGTCCACGTTTTCTCGAAGACTGAGCTGCAATGAGAGCCCTCGGACCTTTCATTATTCCAAAAGACTTTTTACTGCCCAGTGCCCTCAATGTCGGTCTATAATAAAGCTGGACAGACTCCAGATTTTTCTTCGAGCTGACATATTTCGCTATTATGTTTTCGACTGATACTCCAAATAAGGATACACAAGTCAAATCCTGGATGTTGTCCAAAGCAGAGAAAGATATCATGTCTTCTACAACTGAGGATTGTATGAATATCATGTTGACTTTAGGAATAGTGACAGTCGCTTGTAACTGTTCACAAATCGTTTCTTCGTAAACATTGGAATGTGGTATCGTGGCCAATTTGCATTTGTCGTCCTTATCCGACACCAGGTTCGAATGGCTTCGGGTTTGCATCTGTGGCAGCCAGTTTTGTACATACTGCTTTTGTTTGAGTACATTTGCACTTGACACAGTTGATATACAAAGCAGACGTAAATGATTTATTACTGTTATCGGATGTATGTTGGCCAAAACAGGAGTTAGAGATTCGACAAATTTCTGTGTACTTTCCAAGACTAACGGTGTCAACATTATGTCAATTTCTCCCCGCAATTTGATAAATACGCCGCTTTTACTGTCGCTCGTGGTAGTGACAGTCGATGTGGTACTCTTCTCTGTTGTGTTCTCCTGGCTATCCTGCACTGTCTGTTGGATATCCCACCAGCCTTGAGGATACGGATGAGCTTTGACTTGAGAATTAAAATGTGGTGGTAAGTTTGAGTACGGGCCATGCTGGTTTTGATTGTTGTGATCTTTCTTCGATATCAGTTTTAATATATTTATTTTGCCATGCGATTCGAAACAAGGAAGATACTTTTGACCAACGTAGACTAAGGTACCATCGTCTGCTCTTCTGAACAGCGGTAAAGTGAATACGTCACTGCCACTTGGGAGAGAACAAGTGTTCCAGTTTGAGCACTTGTACTGAGGCAGATTGTGTATGTAGCTGGCCATTAATAATGGTGAGTCTACAATAGGCTTATTGGTCTGCATATGAAGATTAACAAGCGTCATATCTTCTTGTGATGATATAGCTGATATAAATGAGTTTGATGAAACTGACCCACTTTCTGAATCAGGTTGAACCCCTGTACTTAAATTGCTAATCGTATCTGGGATTTCAATCGGTTCTGATTTAGGCACAGAACTGTTCCATTTCTCATTAGATATGTCGTTAATTCCAAAAGAACTTTTATCCTTATGATTACTGTGCCTACTGCCGAAGGAATGTTTCAAGCTCGAAGAACGGCTGAGGAACATATCTTCATCAGCCGAAAAGAAAGCTTCTGAATGATTCTCACTGGTAATTGACATTGTTCTTTGAACTTCTTGAGGAAGACTATCATCAGGCGGAGCTTGAGAATTTAATGAATAGTGAGATTCAGACACCGCCACGCTCCTGGCGGGCGCTTTTGGTACTACGAATGTTTCGGCATCCACTGGAACTGCCTTTTTGCTCATGACGTTGACATTGTCTTTAGCGGCACAGCTTAGAGCTAGTTTCGAATCGGAAACACTACTCTCCATTTGCGGTACGTTTAGTATACCCTTGTTAAGCTTAGAATCACTGTCAATTTTTGTACTTCCTAAAGGTACACTGGCATCTACTAAGCGTGCGTAGGGCACGTCACTCTTTGTACTCGATACGAGTATATTATTACTTCCTTTACTCATACTGGTAGAAGAAAATCTTCTTGTAAGACTTCGACGTTCAGTGCTTTGAGGAGACTTATTAAAATTTTGGGGCAAGGGAGACGGTATGAGTGTAGACACATTCGTAGGCTGCAAGCATACGTTTAAACTGTTGTAGGGTGGAGTGTGGAAAACGAGCTGTCCAGAATGTAATAAGCTTTGTCCATAACCATATTCTCCGGGTGTCGTCTCTATTATATTAAATATGGCCACGTTAATTCCTTCATTAAGATCGCCCGAGCTCGGTTTCAGGAAATTAGGCCCATTCCTATTAGAACCAAAGAATGCACAGCCACCGGTACAGCCACACTGAGAAGTTTTCCCTTCACTTGGCCAAAGAAACCATATCCTTTTTGTCTTTTCATCGTGAAGTTTCAAGAACTTTTGTTGTACTAAATGAAGATTTTTCGGCGTTTGTGGTAAAGATGAGGCAGCCTCAAGTAATAAAGGTCCTAACGTCACTGACCCAACACCGACCCAAGTCTCACTCTCTGGTTGTTTGGCTTGACTAGCATTTGTATTATTACTTCCATTTGAATGGTGGTGTGTGTTAGTTTGCATATTTGTCTGAGTAAATAGAGATAATCTTATGTTAGGCAACAATCCAGTTAATCCTGTACCGAATCCTGAACCGTGTAAGTTGCAAAAGCTAAGTCTTGCTGGGGATATCCACGTCTGTAAAGTGGTATTTGTATCCGCGATATAAATATCAATGAGATCAATGGCAACTCGAATCATTTTGTACTTGATTTCGTTAGACGAAGGGCACCGATATTTTAAAGTATGGTCAGTCTCACCGCACATATTACTATTTAGTCCATGGTGACATTGTTTCGTAGTGTTCGGCGGCACTAATTCATTTTCACTGTCTCCTATTAATAGCAGGAATGTTTCTAATGATGATATTATTTGATACAATTGAGGTAACGTTAGACGACCTGTTAACTGCCCCAGTTGAAGTTCCATCATCCAGGCATATTCTACCGTCTCTTCTTCCACAGTGCGATTCATATCACTGAAGAAGCCGTTACCTCTCAGTTGGAATGACGAAAGCATTAAGTGGCCTTGATACAGTGCTCCTGAATTTATTGGGTTCGTTCGCGACAAATTGTTCGCAGATACTAATATGGATGGACTCAATAAAAGTTGTAGTTTTGTTTCTCTAAAGCTTTTGTCCATTTCAAAACCAAATCGCTCGATCAATATGACCGGACAAGGAGGTTCATTTTCACTACAGTTCTTCACAAGGTGGGCTTGTATATCGTGGATGATAATGGAAACAGTGACGTCCAAAGGTCTATACCGTCTCGGATCGAACGGTCCCTTGCTTGAATCTGTCGAATCATCAATCGAAATGTCGGTATGTTGGTTTATACTGCTTTTATCATTGACTTTTGTGTTATCGCTAGACCAATAAAATGATTCCATGTTTGGAGTCTTTTGCATGTCTGTGAATGTCTGGTCTTCACCAAAAATGTTTTCTAGTAGATTCATAAAACTTGTGATAATAGTTCCATACGCTAAAAGGATTGAAGGGCCAACTTCAAGTTCTACACTAACTTTATCAGGCGGCAACGTAGTTCGGTCGAATTTATTTCCATCTAAAGTCCAATTGATTTGAGGCTGTTTCCGCATCCTTGGTATTCTCATCGGTGAAAGAAGAATTTCTTCCTTTTCAGGAGTGGTAATATCTGCTTGTGGCTCAGGTCCTAATGGAGGGACTGGATGGTAATTGTATCTTACACTTAGAGCCACTATGGGAACAGACCAGCATTCTATCCAACCTTGTGATTTCACGCATTTTCTTCGCCATTTTGACGCTTTTAGTCTACAGGGCACTAGTTTCATGTTTTTATCAATAGATAGAAGTAGCAATCTTGATGTGTGTACTTCAGGCAAGTAGAGGCTCATGTCAACAGCTTCACCTTGTATCCAGATCTTGAGTGGAATGACATCTGGCAAGAAGTCGACAAAGGGTAAATCGAAGGAGACATCGAGCAGATCACCACAAAAAGCCACGTGATTATTTTCCTGATTAGTAGAACTACAGTCAATCCAATTGAACTGATTGCTCACAGTAACAACTTCACATTCTTTGAGTAGGAGGGAAATTTTCCAAGTATAAGGTACAAAGTGTAAGATATCAGGGCGGGCTTTTGAGGCCCAGTCGTTTATGAGATCTTGAAAAAAATCTATGTGTGTGTAGACGAGATGTGTGGTTGCTTTGCACCCTGTAAAACTTAGTTGCCAACATTGATGATGGTTCCACACAAGAGGATAGTGGCATTTAACCGTGTACTCTAGCGTTTCGCTCTCAGCTAAACTTCGGTACTGAAGACTTGTTGTTGCTTCTAAATGCAACAGCTGTCCTGTAATCTTTGTCGTATATCCATCTTGTAAGACAATCCAAGGCAATGTCACTTCGAGATATGAACCAGCACCGATATTTATGTGTACAGCATTCGTTTCTTTATTTTTCGTGAATAAAATATCAATAGTTGCTTCATTTAAAGTTGAGAGTCTTATGTCAAAGGATTGCGTTTGTCGTCTGTCACCGGGTTTCGGTTGTGGAGTAACTTCTAAATTTTTGAAATTCGGTGGGAAGAAAAATTTAAAGAGGTTATCCCTTTGTCGATCAGCCCAGGGTCCATAACTGAAATCCGTTCCTTTGCCGCATTTAATATCTACACCCCAAATCGGAGGAGCTGACTCTACTATATCACCATTGGCTAGCTGCAGCAAAACAGGCTGTTCTGGCACCAAACCAGGTTCATCCATATAGAAGTAGACTTCAATATAATTGGAGCTCATTATAACGAAGCCTTCTCCCATATACCTCGGTGGTTCATCGACCATAGAAGTGTAATTAGGACTAGGGGCGAGCATTACTTTACAATTTTCCGCTTTGGCTTTGACGAAGTGCATTAAATGATCTAGACTGGAAGCTGGAGGCTTTGTGCTATAAACTAAATGGGATTCTTCAATACTGATGGAGAGTGTTGTTGGTACCAATCTGTTGCCAAAAACGACTCTTCCTGAGCAGATATCAATCTTTATAACAGGAATCAAGTCTCGCCATGTCCTAGCCATAGCTGCTTCTGATCTCACAGTCTCTTGTGCTCGTCTTCTCTTCTCGTTGGCATCGTTCATGGCTTTGTCACGATCCGCACAATCGTCGTCATTTTGTTGTTTGATAAGTGGTTCCAGGCCAAATATTTTTTCTAATTCATTGTACATGTCGCACCGATTATAAAAGTGAAGCTCGAAGCCATTCAGCATGATGGATAGACGAGTGTCGGAGTGTGATAAGTCTGCAAATATTTAAGTAATTTAAATTGACGGAATGAGTAAATAACAAATTGTTAGTGGTACAGCAATTTCAATAATAAACGGCTATTATTATAAGAATCAGATAAAAATATGAAATATTTTGAATTTCAAAAAGGAAATAATATAAAACTCTCCTAGTCTGTTACTATTCTGAAAATTTTACCCAAAATATTTCGACTAGAGTACACTCGACCCAACAAATGCGTTCTTTGATTATTGGGGGAATATTACATCATTACAGAAAAAAGATTATCAACTATGTTAAGACTGATTCAAACTTAGGAAAATAAACAGGTTTACTATAATTATATAATTATCATATTTATAACTATCCTATACTCATCATTGTGTTCCCTTTCCCACAGCCCATGACAATAAAATACATAAACAGATGTTTATTTTAACGTAGTTGCGTTGCAAACGTATATTAATATTATTAGTTTAAAATATTTTATTTTAAATCGTTATTATATTATTATGTATGTTTAATAATCAGTGAGGAAAACTATTTGCATCTAATTTTAACATTGATATTATAAAGAGGTCAAGTTTGTGAGGTTGTAGGGGGCTAATCTATGCAATCTACTGAACCGATTTTGAAAAATATTTTACCAATAGAAAGTGCGTACGGAGCCGTAGACAAAAGCTAATTTTACCATATAAGGATTTAAACGGTATAGGGGCAGTACGATCATCTGTGGTAAGTGAGTATCACAACTCCAGAGAGTAAGGTGCTCTAGTACTAGAAAGAGGACTTTCCCTTTTTCCTTCGTTTAGAATAATTCATCGCAATTATAATACGGTACGATATATTATCGATTCTCTCTATATTTGTCTCTTTTTATATCTTTACAATAAAACCAAGCAATTAGCAATATTTTTACAATGTTATATTATATTGAATTGAATAAATATAAAAATTATAATAAATAATGTTAATTCAAAGTCATTCTGTTTTTAATCGCATTATGACGATTACAACAATATTATGCTAATTTTGCGAAACCATCTAAATGCTGGTTTTCACTCTACGCAAACAGATATAAGTCTAGACTAGCCACTTACAGTAATAAGGAAGCCTGATCAACACTTGACTAGTCATTATGTACTCGTAAGGCTATATAAATTTCTAACAATGTTGAAAAAAATAATCATTCAAAAACTGGCTGCCCGAAAACGTACACTTAAAATTTACAGAAAGGCGATTTGAGTGTAGTGTGTGTAAATTAATCAGAATGGCATTCTATAACGCTCTAAACATCAACCCTATTCACAAATTAAAAACGAGCCCTAAGAATTCATAGCAAAAAAAAACAGTTTAGTGAATGTGTGAATAGTGTTAATTTATATAAAAACAGATAAACTTTAGGGCATCATTAAAACATAATGCTAAAAGAGTCATCATGCTTCGACCTCGTCACAAAGAGCTGCACGAATCACATTTAGATAAATGAACCATGACGCTCTCTTGCAGCGAGAGCGTGTTATCACAATTATTAGATAACAAATTTTTCTAGCAAATAATGATGGATCGATAAATTAAGTTTTCAATTTTTGTTTTAAAGGTTGCATAAAATGAAGTTGTTTCCGCTGTCTGTTCGCTTGAATTTTTTTTAAACTACTCAACCTATTTTAATGCAGTTCTCAGCAACAGGTAACTATGATGTAGAAGGAAAATATAAATATTCCGACATTTAACACACAACCCAATCTAGTCCCAACCCAAGCTAGCTAGATTTTACATTTCATATTTGCAGATCATACAATCATTTGGTCCGGGAATCAAACCCAAGACCTCAAGCGCAGCAGTCGCATACGCTACCACTGCGTCACCGAGGCAGTCACCAGTTTACATGTATATGTATACATGCATATTACATTAGAGGAAATCCAAGAATTTCAAAGACTTCCGTGTGAAGCCGAGCCGTGTCGATAATTTGTATAATTAGGTTTATCATATACTGGAATTGAGTGGCGTTTCGACCAAGTTGCATTGGTCGTGGTCAGTGGCTGTCTTATAAGACACGATGTTAGTTTAGATGATTGTACACTGTCGTTTTATTGAACGTTAAAGTAAACAGACCCTTTACATTTGTGATGATATGTGTGTGTTTGTGTGTGTGTGTATAATTTCAATTTCGATGAAATTAATTAGCTAGTTATTATTATTTTTGTAATACCTATACTACATATCAGCGATCTTAAGGAGTATTCTAACCATGTACAAAATTGTCGAAAATCTGCAACAAACATTATCCGAAATCGTAACCGAGCTTAATTTAAAAATTTCGAAAAATATCGAACAGGAGTAAAAAAAGCAGGCTACGATATGACTTTCTTTTGCTACTTTATAACTCAAAAAACAGAATGATTAAAATCAGTTCAAAAGAGGTTATCCGCAAACACACACAAAAAAATATACGGTCGAATTGAGGAACCTCCTCATTTTTTGAAGTCGGTTAAAATCACTTCTATAGCTATGTTTTGTACGCTGTATGACAAGTTTTTGTTGTAAGATAACACTCAACAATGAATGAGTGCTATTACAAGCTCTTTTAGGTGTAATTACAGTTTCGTCAGTATGCTATCAACTGATAACTATCTAGAAGAAATATCAAATCATTTCCTATTTGTATTTTCCTTAAAATTTGTGAACAACTGAAATTATCCGAAACTGTCGGATAATCTGAAATATCCGCAACTGTATCTAAAACGACATGATATTATTTTTATGTCCGTATGAGGGTTTTAAAGAGATTAAAGATTACCATATTGATATACACAGTTTTTTGTCATTATTTTTCCTGTTTATTTCTGCAACGATTAAAAATTATCTAAGGGGTTCTGATTGAACTGAAAGATTGTAATATAATTGTATGTACAGTGACTATTTACAGAATACTGACGTAAAAGCACTTACCTTCAGAAACGTCTTTAGGTACGTAAGAGCGCCACCATCTGAATATCAAATATCCGTCCTGTATACGAAGCGTGTAGTCACAGTTGATGTACACTATGTCACGGAACATTATCTTACCGGATAGAGCATTTAATGTGAAGGAACCTGCGAAAGAAGAATGATAATAATAATAACAGAACTTGTACTATGTTTACCAGACTTGTGATAAACATACTTATAAGATTCTAGACAAATACGTATTATACATAAATTACTCCCAGACACGAGCTCATTACAAAAGTGTCGGGAACCGAACCTACGATTTCTGGCTTATCAGTTAGGGACATTAACCACTAGAGTACTAGACCTGTCTATTAAAGAATAACAATTTAAAAAACAATATAGGCCAGCCACTAAAGATTGCAGTGATAAGCATAAAGTCTTGGCTGCGTGCTTTGGTGGCGAGGTTGAGTTTTACCTGCGTCCCTACGCGAGAGAATGGACCTGGACAGCTGTTTTAGAGTGACCCGTGTCCATTCTCGTCACGACGACAGTCATATCGATGGCCAGTCGTGCGTCAGCCGGGTCATAAGTTAGTTTGTTTAGCGAAATTATTTAACTATATTTAAAACAAAGATTTTTAAAGTCTTTCAAAAACGCATGTGTAAAATTATTTTCTTAACTCCTTAAAAATTGTTTTTCAAGGTAGCAGAGCCACACTGATTTCAGCACAAACGGGCTGGCTCGACTGCGAAGGTACTACCCTCTCACATAAGACCGTTGATTAGGGCCTGAATAAGTTAGTGGAAATCCAATGAGTCAAAGCCATCTCAAGAGGGCAGCATGATGTGGGTCACCATGCTGCATTGTGGTCTTGTCTACATTCGGAGTGAGCATAGCGATCACCACACTTCTTGGATTCTGCCTATGCTTTCCACCAACCAGTGTTGAGTCACTTTGGTGGGCCCATACATAAAAAAGAGTCACTTAGCAGGCTCATACTTAAAAAAAAAACTATTTTAAGGAGTGGCAAGTTGTAAGTGATAAACACAGTTCGTGATGAAGTGCACTTTATTGTTATTACCTTAGAATATGTGTTACTATAAATTTAATGAATTTACTATTGGAAGACACATAACTGCTAGTACTATTAGGTATTCCATGCAAGCCTAGAATGCGGAATATAGTTTATTCAAGGGGACAGTGAGTCTCAAACACTAAGCAAGAGTGCATTCCACATGTTAAGATTCCAAGGTTTGTTATAGTTCATAGGCTTTTATTTTAATAGTGGCTAATGAAATAAAAATAAATAGTAGCCTCCAAGGTCACATACTAATAAATATAATAAATGTAAATATATTATTATTGCATTAGGATAATGGTTCTGTAATGACACTGTAAATGTTTTCAATAAATATTGTAATGTCTAATTAAAGCATTATTATTCATCAACTTGGTATTACTGAGTCTAGGATAATGACAGTATGATATTTCCTAGTTGTCCCTTTAGAGTTGTATGATATTTTTCTAGTTGTCTCTTTAGAATTGATTTACTTTTCAAGTTAGAAAAACTCGACTTTAACTCGTTTTACACAGTCTTATGTAGTAAAAAAAAGAATTGCCTCTTTTTTTGAAGTCCATCAAAAACTATTTTAATTTTAAGAAAACAACTAGAGTTTTCAACATTTTCAAGAATAAATATACTGAATACTGAATGCTTAATAGAAATCATAGTTTTCTAAGTGGTCATCAGTTAAACTAAAGAAAAAACTTATGTTTTAAGTGTCAGTACCCAAAAACTAAATTTTTTGTAATTTTTATTTATATGTATTATCTCAAACTAGACAGTGCCTTTTCAATACAAACACAGAACAAATCATCATGGTTATCATATAACTGTCTCAGTGGTGCAGAGTATGCAACTGATGAGCTTGCGGGTCTCTGGTTCAATTCCCAGGTTCAATCAAATGTTTGTATGACCTGCAAATATTTGTTTTGGAGTTCGGGTTTTCTATCGTTGTCTGTAGTGTCTGAAAATATTCATTATTATTTGTTATGTTTGGGATTCAAAGCCACAACCTTTTTACTTTCTTTTTACAACATGTGGAAACCTCACTGTGGGTTTACAGCGGGGAGGTGTGTCGGAATCGGCCTAACTAAAACCATACAGAGAGGAACTCTGAGCCTGAGAAGGGAGGGATCCGGGAACAACTATTATTAATAAAGCCGGACCCCTCTCAGAACTATCACTTAACCTAGCCGCTACCTCCAAAATCACCACATGGTTATGTGGTGATTTTGGAGGTAGCGGCTTTAATTTCTCATATATATTTTTTTCTTATATGCGAAAGTCTACAATGTCTGTTTTTTTAATATATATTTGTCTAGTGTCCTGCAATCTGTCTCTACAACATTCAGCTGGATATTCGTGATTGTAATAAACAGGAGTGTATGGCACAATATCTAGTGATATGTCCAAATTGGTGCTAGCTCCTCACGCAGTCAAGTCTTGACATGGAAAGTATAAACAGAATCCAAAAGTGGTGGTCACTATACTCATCGTAAATGCAGATAACGCAACAATGCAGTATGATGACCCACACTATGGCAGCCTAGTAATGCTTCTGCATCATCATATATTTCATTTGATAGTATGTATGTACTAATTTTAAAAATAATCCTTGTATTTGTATTTCTTATCTTTTACATGTATTGATAACACTGTCTAGTGTGGTCACCACTGTCAAAATTGCTTATATTTTTTTATCAATTCCCGATAATCTACAACATGATAAAATGCTATGAATAACTTAATAACTAAATATTTTATATGGGATTTTATAAATCATAGACTTTGTAATTTTGTATTCAACAGAATTTACTAAAATTGTTGTGGCACAAGGCCACTGTTGCTATTGCAACATTATGATTACGTTTTACAAAATCATGGTCAAGAAGTGACCATGACAGTGACCTAACTAATTATTAAAATATAGAAAACTAAAATAGGTCACTCACCAATTTTGAAATTGTCATCTTGGAAGTAAAATTTGTTGATCAACCTCGTCAGTATGTATCCCAAGACACGACTGTTGTAATAAGTTATGTAAACTATCCATAGTATAGCAGATATTAGGGAGACGAGTAGAAGAGCAAAGTTTCTGTCCATTGTTATTTCTGCAAAGTCTATAGACGACGAGTTCCATCTTTGCGCCACCGGATCATCCATCAAACCGGTGTAGTTCGCCCTAAGTAAAACAATAACACAATTAAAACACTCAATCAACTGTACAACATGACCATTGAACTTAATAAACGAAAATAAACACAAGTCAATCACAAAGCTACGTAGAAGGCGACCACTTACATTGTGACTTCTTAAATACGACACTGAGACCTCTCACATTTTATACAACTAAACAGCCTTAAAAAATTATATACCATACACATTTCTAATTGTATTTTTCTATTTTTCTTATCGTAATCATAAATCACTGCTCATTCGTGGTTCCGAACTTTGACAGATACAAAAACGTTCCGTTACACCACAACTCGTCTGTATTCAGAAACTTTACGGAAGAACCAACATTAATTTTTAAGTATCTACATTACTAGCATTAAGGTTTAAAAATTTTAGGCGTTTTATTGAGAAATGAGTTTAGTTATTAGTTATAAAGTTTGAAACATATCAATTTTTGTTTATAGTAGTAACTAGTAAAAATGCTTCAAGTCTGACTGTCAATATTACATTAATACAAAATAACAGTTGCTAGGTGACCAATATAATGTAGCGAAGTATTTGAGTTATGTTTTATATTGAATTTTGTGTGTATTCAGTAAAGTAGTACTTTAATTATGACAGACACAGCAGAGGACATTCCTGAAACTCCGAAATATAATCCAAAAGCCTGGTGAGATTCACGCTTTAGATTACCTAACATGAGTTCATGAGCCTTCTTATTGAAAATTTTCAACACACCAGAATAATATATTAAAAAAATCAGCACGACCTAAAATTTCATCAAAATCATTTTGGTATTATAGAGGCCGACACTAAATGTGTCTCTATGACATGACCAAGACTTGTATTTAAAACATTCCAGAATTTGCATCATATTTTCAATTCACAGCTTTAGTCTTGTAAAAAATATAAGAAATTATTTTATTCAAATCTTTACGCTCGTGGTGTGGAAGTAAAACGGAACATACATACTTGCTTGACTGTGACTCATGTTTTGAAAAGAGTTAGGTATAACTAATTATAACAATTATCAACCTCTTTGTCTTGTTATCGGGCTTAGGAATGCAAATTAAGTAACAAAAAGAAAAGTAATTAAGTGAATATTATTATTTTTATGACTTTAATAAAGCTACGAACTTAAACGTTAACTTTTACTTCTACGGTCCTTCTAAACTCAAGTTCCCCAACTTGATTACCTATCTATACTATTTGTCAGTCTGTTAACCCTTCAGTTATCAGGACTTTTTATCCATAACTTACAAATTTAATCTCACTTACATGATTACCATATCTTCTTAAACAAATTTCTGCTCTGTTTAACTCCGACTTTCATAAGTGTTATTGTATCATAAATGAATAAATTATTTTCGTTTTCATTTTAGTTAATCCATAGTAAAATTATTCATGAACTAAACAGAGCTCTTTGCTTTCATTGATAGTAGTAAAGACGCAAAGTACCTACATAAAATACAAAAAGTTAGTGCACAACAGATCAGATTTACATAATGTGCAGTTTCGATTTGATTTAGGGGGAGATTAGCTGTTTGTAGTTTCTGACTAAACCGAAACCTTAATTACAGTTATTTCTACCCGGCTGGATTGTGGCTCTGGTTTAAAGGGCACCAACGCAACCTTATTAGTATGCCCTTCAGTTGTAGGTGATGAAGGGCAGAGGATAGTTACTTCCTACCATCTGATCCCCGAACCGTCTCTTGATTTGCCCCCTATACCATGATAAAAGATAGTACCCATTAAAGCTTTCTGACGTAATGACGCGGGTTTTAATACGGGAGGTTTATTTGATGTTTTTTTTTAATTACATTACCAACTATAATTTTTTTATTTTAAAATAAGATGCCCAATTATTCAGTTTCAAATATCGGTATGAGAATAGGTTAGTTTAAACGCCTGATTAAAAAAGGTCTGCAATGTTTTAGAAGCAATTATTTACATTTTAACTAACGTTACTTGGGTTTAATAGTGGCGTACAAAGAACATTTTATTAGCACTAGGGAATAAAAAAAGAGTTCATTATGTTTCGTGCTAGGCTTGAACTTTTAGTTCACATTTATGTTCAAAATTGCAACGCCATTATACACGCATAAGACGCCATAATAAATGATTTACAGCCATTTGTATGTTTAATAGCAGACACTGACTCATAAATAGTCTTGTTATGTTGAGTAAAACACATAGTTACATATACAATGATGCAGAAGCATCTTCATAGGCCGCCATAGTGTGGGTCACCATGCTACAATGTTGCACCACTACTTTAAAAAAAAACTAACTGTAATAAATATTTATCATCACGTTTAGACTATCTAATAGGAACCGAAATTAGTAAAAAGAGACGCCACCAAAGTTGCGTGGTCAGCTAGTTTCTTTAAATTATTGCTTTTTACAATTTCAGTTGGACAATCCCCCACCGGCTGGATTTAATGACGTTCATTGGTAAGGAGGTGTTTGTTGTGGCCAATGATGTTTACATTATATTTCTTAACTTAAAAACTGGTCAGGAGATAGTGTATACGGCTGACAGTTACGAGAAAGGCGATGGCGTCGACGCCATTTGTGGTAAGTCGATCTTAACTTGCTTACACTAATTCTGTTGCCTATTAACTAATAATCCACACTCCATACTGATATTAAGAATTCAACAGTAACCCTGTCTATCTGTCTAATTGTATGTTACGCTTTTATGTCTAAACCGCTGCACTAATTTCGAAAATGAAATTTGGCATGCAGATAATTTGATTCTTGATGAAAGATCTAGACTACTCTTTATCGCAATAATTGAAAATCTTTCATGTAAAAACTACTAAACGGGTTTATATGAATCTTTTTTTTGATCTCTATAGCTCTTACATCAGAATAACACACAAACTACTTTTTAACCGCGGTGTCCGTAATACACGCGGACGGAAAACGCGGGAAAAGGTTAATAATAGAAAAATGCTTGTAATTCAACTATTCGTTCTAAATTTAAACTCACACTTATGCCACCAATTTTATTGACTTTAATCCTGACCCGTTCTGCCCTATGGCATTATCAAAGGTTTACCTACTCTTTCGCAATGGAGCGAAACCGGTCAGGATTATTTATAGTAAAAAAAATATTGGTATAAGTACAAGTGAGTTTAATTCTAAAATGTACTTCAACAAGTATCATCAAGTGCCGACATTATACGGTCGGTTCATTTGTTTTCTCTTAGCAGCAGAGTCCACGGAGTGACCACGAACAGTGATCAGAAAAGTAATATTTTGAAACCGTTTAACTTTCAGGACACCGCTCAAATATTTTTGTGTTTGCTGAAAAGGTGAATCATGCCAGAATATTTGTTTTGGGATTTCCAAAATTCAAAGTCATGGCAAAATTACACGGTAAGGATTTTAGAAATGATGCTATTCTTATATACTTTTTAATTTTTGTAGTTTGTGATACCTACTAGTGGTTGTTGGTTCAATTTGATTGGCGGAGAATCGAAAGAGAAATGGAGAGGCTATGTCCAGCTGTGGACTGCGATAGGCTGACGATGATAACGGTTAGTGCAAACTAGCCTTATCAAGTCATTACTATTGTGTTTATAAATCTATAATACTGTTAAAAAACTGTAGAGTCGTTGGTTGCACGTGCAAATCTCAGGAAGTCAGATTCAAAAAAAAAAATTAGTATCAGATAACCCAACCAAAGAATTCAGGATAACACAATACAATCGGAGTATTAATAAACAATGCGCCATACCATTGCCTGCGTAAACGGTCAAAGTTTCGCAAAAACAATGTATAAAAGTTTGTTTAAGAACATACAACGGTTTCCCGCTTAAATTAAATAATTATTTTTAAAACCCTCTACACAATCGCTTAATCGATTAATCATACACAAAAAATGCCTTACCTCATTTTGGTAAACACCTGGTAGTTTTACATTGCTGGGCCGATTTTTATCTAACATATCTAATAACCACCGCGAGGAAACTGACTTTCAAATGAAAAAAACCGCACTGGACACAGAGAAACATCGACGTCAAACTTATAACTCCCCTCTTTATGCGTCGAGGGTTAAAAATAGGCGCGTGAGCATAAGCCTATCCTTTAAAACTGGCTCACTATAACTTTTTCTGTAGTAAACACTGGTCATCAAGCCAATCAAATATAAAACGGTGTCTTTTTTGTACAGACAAAGAAGTGAACAGATACAAAGGCTTGTGTATGATGGAAGGAGAGTTGATAGCGGGTTTCACCGGCTTCCCCAACTACATCTGCACCATATGGAACTGGCGGACTAATCATCGGTTGGTCCGCGCTGACACTGGCGTGGTTAGGCGAAAGGGGATTTATATGTAAGTAACAGCGCGTTAAGCCGTCGGTCCTGGTTATTCTGAACATCTATGGCAATCGTTAACGGGTAGTCAGTGCCCTCAAACATACTGACAACTAGTTCAACTTTCGAATTCAGTTCACTCTTAGGGTTGCGGAGGTCAGATGCCAGTCGCTTTGTGTAAAAATTGATATTCAGGTAAAACCGGTTGAATTAATAGCCGACCCCAAATCTTGGGATTAATAAAAGCTAGGAAGATGAGGAAGATGAAATAGGTACAGTGTAGCAATAACAACAAATCTATTTAATGCAAGCTAAGCTCATGTAAGGCCAGAATTAGAATCGATACTTATGTTATAAATTCGAATGTAACGACGCCGAAACGAAAATAACATTGACACTGAAACGAACATTTCAAAAAAGATGTGAAAGCAAGTGTGAGTGTGAAGGATGCTATAGGAGGCAAATGAGAAAACGGGTCCGAACGCCAACTGAAACGCGGAAAGACCATTGCCGGCACAAATCATATAAACAACTAGCTGAGTCCCGCGGTGTTACCTGCGGTACAACGACAACCGCGATTAACGCCTCGGGGCAAGGCTAGTCTAAAAAGTAGCCTGAGTTACTCCTTATATCATCCAGCTATCTACCAGTCAAAGTTCTGTCAAAATCGGTCCAGCCTCTCCAGAAATTAGCCGGATCAAACAGACAGACACACAGTCAAAAAAAGAATATTTGGTATATGTACCATGTATTCATACATACATAGATTCAGTAAAAAGCGGTTATTTTTAAAATACAAACAGACGCGCCAATTTTATTTATATATATGGATTTTTTTAAATCTAAGATTGACCATCTTTGAGCCTTTCCCTTCACCGAGAATTAGGGTCAAGGGGGGTTGTGTTCTTTCCCAGAGTACTTAGGAAAAGCCGGCGCCTTCTAACTGTAAAGTCCATCAATCATCAACAACCCATAATGTCCCATTGCTGGGCTCGGGTCTCCTTTCAGGAGGCCATACTGTAAAGTCCGACTTGTACTAAAATACAAAGAAATATTTTCATAAAAAAATAAGTATGTTATTTATTAGTTACTTAACTCCTGTTACACATTAATAGATTTGGTCGAGTATATTAAGTTTTTAAAACGTAAACTTTTTCATTTAACAGGGCAAGTCGCATGCATATGACTGTCTGCCAATCCTGGGGGGAAGGCTTGATCGTATGGGAGGTGGGACAGTGCCACAAGAAGTGTTTCTTACTTCGCCGCGCGAAGGAGGAAGTCACCGGCTGGGAGGTCTCCCAGCCAACGCTAGTGGACGTGTGTTGGTGCAACGAGGGCACTCTGTACGCTATTGATTCTCTGGCCAACTTGTATTGTGTGAGTTCTTTTTAAAAAACAACGGCCTATCCTAAGCAAGGAGGTTTTGGCCTACTATACTGGGTTTGTTTTAAGTTTTTCTTCTCTTTGCAATGATTTCGTCCTGCACAATTTGTCCTTTATGCACCTGTTACGACATCCATGTGATGAGCAGGAGTATTATATAATTCTATAATTTAAAATAAATCATCACATTTATAACAAACTATTTATTTTTAAAGAGAGAATTAATTATTTGTCCCCTAAATTCTACTTTCTTTAAAAGTTTTTGGGGCAAACGAGCAGACGTGTCGCCTGATGGTAAGCGATTACCGCCGCCCATAGACACCCGCAACACCAAAGGCGTCACAAGTGCGTTGCCAGCCTTTTAGGAAGGAGTACGCTCTTTTCTTGAAGATTTGAATGTCGTTTTGGTACGGGAATACCGCAGGATATATGATATTTTACTTTTCTCCACAGATAACATCAGATGGCATTGCCATGGTCGCTAATCTGGAGTTTGAAATGATATGCTATGGGAAAAACCGACCTCACATATGCGCTTTCGGCAACGGCCTACTCATATACGGACCTGATAAAAATATCAGAGTGAGTAGTTTAGATTATTTTAATCAGTAAGACAAAAGTTTTGTAGATTTTTGGTTAGTTACTATAAAGATACAATGTTTAATGGATCATAAGCTCGAACTTTCCTTAGATTTTTATTTTTTTAATTTAAAGACAACTTCCGCAATAGGAATATACATTCCTGTGTCACACGAATCTTTACAAATATACATGAAACGGACACAAAGAACACCCAGACTAAGAATAATAATTTATGGATCACACAAAGTGTTGTCCCATATAGGATTTGAACCCACAACACTTGGCGCAGTAGGAAGCGGTATGGCGACCACTGAAACCACTAGGCCAACCGTGTAATCAATCAAACGACAGCAAAAGACTTTCTCCTAGATCTGTTTTCGTTTTTCATTATGTTATAAATCGATTCTGTGTCTGTGTCTCAAGTCGATTTGAAACAATCTAAACATCGACGACGAGCGACGGTTCGATGAATCGTCAGAAGTAAGGTCTACATAAAAAAAAGCTGTTTTTGTGAATCACAGTCGCATAGAACATATAGGTAAGATAACACAGGCCTGGCTTAGCTTGAGAACCAACAATGTATAAATTGTTTAATTTTCCTGTTTCGTTATTATTATTTTTTTCATATCTTAGTTTCAAGGAAAACTGTAAGCTTTTGCGAAATATACGTACATTATTATTATGTCTTTTACCGTGGGAGAGCCACGCTTCGGCATGAATAGGCCGGCTTGACCGGAATGATACCAAGGCCTCACAGAAAATCGGTGTGAAACAGCACTTGAGCTGCGTTACACCGAGTGAGTAAGGACATCGGAGATACCCATTCCCATCCCCAAAGGTCGGCGACGCACTTGTAACGCCTTTGGTGTTGCGGGTGTCCATGAGCGCCGGTAATCGCTTACTATCGTATCGCGGCGATTCGTCTGCTCGTTTGCTCCCTGTACCATAAAAAAAATATCTTCCAGTACCGTACCGTCTTTAGATTATTTTATAGGTTCCTAGGACTAAAATGTGCTCGAAACTGTATCACTTATATATTTTTATTTGTTATTCCCTTCAGTCTTTAAAGAAAGATGAGGACCATAAAAGCTGGAAGGTGGTATGGATGTACGACGTAAAAGATACAGTGGAGAGATTGGTGGGCAATTGTACCTGTGACACGGCCGTGGTATGGACCCGTCTGGGTTTCGTTTACAAGATCACTGGCGATTCCGAAGAGAAGATCGACATCCATTTGTTTACTTACAAAATGAGGTACCCAAATCTTTAAATAGATCTGTGTCCTAGCACTACAATGTCCTTTATCGGAAGTATCCTCCATCTTTTCTTTGTAATGAACATATACAACTTTTCAGAAGCCCATTTAGTGCTTTTACTTCCGTCATTCGTTGTACGCATTCAAGAATCAGTACAAACCCTTGCTATAATAAAATCATGTATATTGTGTTACAACTGCCTGTATATTCAAGTCGCATTCAACAGTATAATATTTTATTTTACAAATGTAAACTTTAAGAAAACCAACAAAGTGCTTTTAATGCTGAGTCACGTGGGTCACAATAAAATATTAGCCAATAATTCAAGAGAATAGAGACGGTAACGAAACTCTTGCAGCTTGGTTTATTGGTTGTATGGGATGGGGTCCAATTCCTCATTCCTCCTCCAATCGTCAGCCACGTGAAACCCGTGAAAAATAAATATTTATATTCAACGCGACATTGAATAATGTTAGATTCTTTTGAAATCCTTGTACACCTGATCATAAAAAGGAGTAAAATACGTTGTATTTCAGACTTGAAAAAAGAAGGAGGTTCTATGTTCCACTGAAGGTTTTTTTTTCTCTTATCTTCGTCAGTACGATGATTCTCTCAGTCACAAATCCCTAAATATCGTATTTGGTATTTACAGGTACATAACAAAAATTCAACTGCTCGCTCCAGACTACAAGTACTTGGCAGCTATGAATGAATTTGGTACACTGGCGATATTTGATGTGTACACTACCGAACTTGTAAGTATTTAACAAACACTCAAAAACTTATTTCCTAGGCAATAAGCTTAACGCATTGAACGGAAACGGGAAAACTCTCGGGCTATCTCCGCACTTAGCCTCTTGTTTTGGCCATTGTACGTGGTTAAAGCATATCATAATAGACTACGGGCCCGTGTCGAAAATTTGTGGGCCATGTTAACCACCTTCTTAGACCTTTTGAGAAAGATACAGGGGCATAAAACAATAACATTCTGCACTATGACGTCACGTGTAAGCTGTCTAACTGAGTACAGGTGAAGGGGAGGGGGTAGTAGCCCCCGATTTTTCTTCCTTGTCGCATGATTTTTTTACGGACTTGGGAAATAATTAGTCGCACAAAAGGTAATATCTAACTCGTTTGACTGACTAGCTGTCTTCACAATCTCACGCTTCACTGCCATAATATAACGACACCTAGATTATTAATTCAAACACAAATCCACGTTCCAGCTTAGCATAAAGCACGTGAAAGGCAACGATATATCGTTCGTGGCGAGCCCTAAAGAAATGCTTATATTGATATTTGGAGAAGTCGGCGACAACTATGGCATGGCGCTGTACACGTACAAGCCCCCGGGTTCGTTCGAGCGAGTGGCGCGGTCGAGCCTGACGCACCAGGTCGTGGCAAGAGTGGCCTTCTCGGCGACGGGCACAGAGATCGTGGCGGGGGCCATGTCCGCTGGTCATATCTTCATTTTTAAGGTAAATTTCCTTTAAACCTTATTCAAGGACAATAGAATTGACAATTGTGATTTATTGTTTTAATTCAACGTTAAGAAAGGAATATTTCGTAATAAAGTATAAAAGGTTTCCTTGTGTCAATTTTTAAAAACTGATTTGATAGTTTACTTAAATAAAGTAAATATTTCAGACATCTAACCACAACACTATCTAGTCCCAAACTACGCAGAATGTTGTATTATACATACTAGACAACTGATATAAATACACATGTACTTTATTTTGTAAATACATACATATTATACATAATAAAGCACCTAACTCCGAAACAAGTTTTTACTAGTCATAGAAACATTTAGCCGACCCGGGAATCGAATCCGAGACCACAAGCACAGCAGTCGCATACGCTACCACTACGCCACTAATGCTACATTAGTTAGTCACTTGCCTGTAAGAAAAAGGAGGCTGGTGAAACGATGAAAGATGAGACTTTCTTAAAGTTTCCTTATGTCTTTAAAAGGTGCAACACACAATCAACACAAAAAAGGACTTCTGCAACTTCTTCCTAATGGTCCGGAATTATAAGTGAATTTTACATACTGTACCAGCGACTTAAATAACACGCAGATTAAGAATTCCAAGTTGATATTGATCTTTTGTAGATTAGTTTATAGTTAGTGACCAATGTTTTGGTTTCCATGAACAGCTTTCTGAAGACTACAAGTTGAACCTGGTCAGGTACACGGAGATCGGACGAGGTCTCTCCGATCTCTTTCTAATGAAGGTCGGTGAAGCTGTGAGATGCTTTGCACTCGTACTGTTCTCTGATAAATACGCTATAGGTAAGTACTATCAGGGGTACTATTGCTATAAGAACGAGGTCAGCTGCAGTTATGGCTAGCAACGGCCTAATAAATCTATATTTTATTCCTGCAATGCAAAGGAAACAACATTGCACATTAGTCTGACACAGCGGCGAATTTAGCCGATTTGATCTTTGCAAGGCTGTTGAACCTAATGAACAGCACTACTGGTGGGTATAGTTGTTCCTTTTGCTTTCCTGCAATCTGTTTTAGTTATTTTGTTAGGCATTCATAGCCCAGTCAGAGTTGAGAAATAATAACCGAGGATAAAGTACCTGGATGGGTGACCGCTAGTGACATAACACTGTGAGCGTCTCCGTGATTCGCAGTACACGTTAAGCAGTCGGTCGCGGTTGGTATCACAGGATATCAGTCGTGAAGCTTTGTTGCCTTTGGGCGGCTAAAAACATCCGGCGGCAAGATGACGTAGCCACAACATTGTGTTGCGAGGCCCCAACCCGCTCTCGGCCAGCGTGGGGACGTCCGGTCTTAACCTTCTCCTGTGAATAGACCCGAGCCCAGCAGTGGGACGTTTTGAGTTATTGATGATTTTGTGAAAACTGAATTTGAACCAACTTTCTTCGCAGGGGAGCGAGTAGTTTGCATAAACGTCGAAACAGGAAAGGACAATAAATTTGCCGGCAAAATGCAGGGTCCTTATGCACAGTTCATGCCTTGTGAAACTAAAGATACTTTGATAGCAGTGCCTCATCTCAGCAGACAATTACACGTGCTCAAACTGTCAGGAGACGTAAGTTGTTTGCTTCTAGCTCGTCACTTTGGAGTTGTTAAACAAAAAAATATATAAAGTACTAACTGAGCCTCGCGGCACTACACGCGGTTGTTGTTATCACACGGTCTAAAATAAAAGTAGCCTAATTTACTTCTTAGGTATATTATCAGCTATCTGTCAGTGAAAATAGATCCAGCCGTTTCAGAGATGCGCAAAATCACGTATTTGCGTCGATGTATCATTATGTACTGATTAAGTTTATTGATTACGTATATCACGGATTTTCATGATTTTCAAATGATGATATAATTCAGAAAGGGGTGACAGTTGCCGTGAAGATGGGTCCAATAATTGACACAGGACATCAAATGAAGCAGTTCGAGACCTTTCACAATAAGAGTGCATTTCTGACATTCGGTTACGATGGTAATGTTATCCTCAGGAAGCCTCACGTACCAGTAGAATATGGTGAGTTATATCATACTTTTTTAATTACCAAGTATCGACCATCGTTTAGTCTGTTTCTACTATGTTCCATCGCAATATACGAGGTATCGATTCAATAACAACTCAAATATTTTTAATAGTTTTAAACACACTCCTTGGAGGAGACTAAAGATAGGAGAGACGAGGATAATTATTTGAATAATAGAAATGATTTTTCTTGGACTTAACACTTTGACAACAACGAGAATCAACTTATTATAATTATATACTATTAAAATATCCAGGGTACTTGTCATTTAAAGGTTTTAAACTAAACGAACAGAGAGCTAGAGCTAGAACGAGAACAATCTTTGAATTCTTTCTCTTAATCTTTTAGTGTAAATACAAAATTTGTTTTCAGCGTTTACGCTAAAATAGCAACGAGCAAGAATGAGCATTAAGAGCTAGAATTTTTGCACGATAGATGTTTATTTAGATCAGCCAAACGAAAGCTCATTGCTCGTTCGTGTCGGTTCTGGGGTCGGTAATGTTTTGCTATGTCCGACTGTGATAGCAACATTATAATTGCAAGTCAAAAGCTTACAAAGAAATGAAGGAAAAGACGTTTATGGGTGACAAATTTAATGGTTGCAAGTTGTTCTCGTATTCTTATAATGTTCAAAAGTCGGATCCCACAGGCATCTGCAGTTTTGGTCTGCTTCTATCACTATAAGGACATTTTCTTGAGAGTAATAATGTTTCTTTTTTAGAACGCAGTTAGAACCACGAAAGAATGGTTTGGTCTATGTCTGTTTGTGTAAAATGGGGATAGAATGAGCGTTCGCTCGTTTGATCTAAATCGACTTTAAGGAATTGGACACGTACATTCTTAATATTAAAAGGAGATCTAAATAGGGAACATGAGTCTGATGATCAGATCATTCTGTCGTGTGTTTTTGGTGATTTTGGTGCCCCTACTGACTTGTAGTCAGCTGACTAATTTTAATTTTTGTTTGATTGTTTGTAAGACGAAACACAATCATCACATTTCTTGAGTGACAAATGGCAACACTTCACAAAATGACTACACTTTACACAGGCAGGCTGTGTAACATTGTTCGTACGTTTCGTGAAACTACTTTTTTTATTATTATTATTGAATAGGGCCAAACGAGCAGACGTATCGCCTGATGGTAAGCGATTACCGCCGCCCATAGACGCCCGCAACACCAGAGGCGTCACAAGTGCGTTGACGACCATTTAAGAAGGAGTACGCTCTTTTCTTGAAGGTCCTATTGGCCCGGAAATGCGTAATTTTGCAAGTGACAGTTCATTCCACAGTTTTATTGTGCGAGGCAGAAAGTACCTAGAAAACCGCACAGTTGTGGACTGCCAGCCATCTATGATGGGAATGAAGCTACTGTCGCATAGGACGACGGCGGAAAGAGGCGTCAGGAATCAGTCCGAAGAATTCGTCGGAGCACTCCTATTACACTATCCACGAAAAATTCAAACTCTCAGTCTGCACCGCGCATAGAAATTTTCTAGTCCAGTAATTTTAGAAGATCTGCAGATATGACAACTAAGGTCGTAAGCTTTATTTATATAGTTTGAGTTTAGACGGAACACGTTTACGGAATTTCCAGATTTGAAGATGACAGTAACACACCGCTATGAAAGCGGTGGCCGCGGTGGCATTAAGCAGGCACTCATCGACGATAACAACAAGTTCATTATGTCCTTGTCCGGCAATAGAACCGTATCCTGCATTCACCTTGTTAGTGACGAGTTTGAGCATCAAAACGTAAAACATAAAGCCCCAGACACATCTATACTTGAAGAACGGGAACAAGACAAACTAGAAATTATTAAGGAATATGATAGTAAGAAATGTGTTTCTGTTTTAATTTTAGCAAAACCATGCAGTACCTGTGATGTAATTCAAATTTCACAATATATAAAAAATTACTCCTTGTATTATTAGCTATCTGCCAGTGAAATTCTTGTCGAAATCGGTCCAGCAGTTTCAGAGATGCAGTTACAACTCTTGGCTACGATGAACAATTTCCAAAAATATACATTGTAAATACACCGATTGCATAATCATCAAAATAACAAATCTATTGAAAATTACCATACTAGTTTGAATCAATGTTTAAATTTAACTGAACTCTATTTTTTTGCCATTCCATCTTAATAATGCACAGTACTGGATACCAGAACCCAAGCATTGAATACTTAAAGTTATATAAATGTATTTATTTTTCAGAAAACTATCTAGATTTGCAAGAAGAGATGAGGGTCCATGAAGAAACGATGGACTTCAAGAAGCAGCGAGAGGAAGTTTGCAAGACATTTGCCGTGTTGCAGAGGAAACTGGTGGAACTGTTGGAGGAGAATATAGCTGAGATACCACTACACCAGTTGCCACTATCCGAGTTCAATCTGCACCACGAGGCAAAGAGAGAAAGAATAAAGCAGGTTTGTTATTGGCTTTTGGGCTACAGCGGGCTGATGATAATGATGGTGTAACTGGCTTTCAACGATTATATTTATTAAGGTGAGCCTGTTTGAAGGACGTGTTTATGAGTACACAAGAGTTACAAATAATAAAATGTGTGTGAATATTTACACAAATAAAGATATTTAATCTTTAATTAACGAATGCTACGTAACAAATAATAAAATGCCTCGTACTGCCATATTTTTATTTTTCTACCATAAATATTATTAAAATTTCTGAAAATCTTGCTTTCATTATAAGTATTTTTAAATTTTCTAATTTGCCGCGTGAATTTTTATTTTGTTTCCTTTCATAAGAACCTTCTCCTGACAGTCTCGGTGGCGTAGTGGTAGAGTAAGCGACTGCTGTGCTTGTGGTCCCGGGTTCGATTCCCGGATCGAACCAAATGTTTGTATTATCTGCAAATATTTATTTCGTAGTTTGGGCGTTTTCTGTGTATAATATGTATGCATTTACAAAAAAAGTATATATGTATTTATATCACTTGTCTAGTACCCATAACACAGGCTCTGCTTAGCTTGGGACTAGATGGCGTTGTGTGTATATAGGGTTTCATTATATTCGTTAGTCAATGATTATATATCTATGATCAACGAATGCTAAGCATATAACTAAGAAAAATCTAACGAGTATAATATATAAGATGAATGAAGACTACTTCTAATCAGTCTTCTTAGGAGATCTATGTCCAGCCGTGGACATGCTTGAGAAATGATGATGATAAAGCACATATGCCTACTGTTTTCTTATGGAGAACAGATGCTCTGGATGGAATTATTAATCACCTTTTGATGTTCTGTTGCCATCTAATAGATAGAAACTAATACTATGGAATGAACTTTGAAGTTCAGATCGATTTATTTCCAGGCAGAAAAAGAACGTGAATTGATTAAACTCCAGACGGAGTCTCTTATCAGAGCCCAAGACAAAGTCACCGCGTGGATCAAAAAGACTTGCTGGGATTGCATGCAGTCACAGAGGGTCAAACTGTTCGCCGTATTTAGTCACTACCATGTGAGTCAAATATTGTTTCCAGTTTGATACTTAGTATGAGAGAGTTATGCCTAGACACTTAAGGAGAAATACACCAGGTTATCAAAGAATCAAACTTCCCTCGTTAAATCTGGAAGGGATAGAAGTACTAAAGGGGCTAGAACGTCTCTTGAGCTAGAGTCTGTCGGTGATGGCAGTCAGTTACTATTAGGATATGATTCTGCTCGTTTGGCTAATATGTCCTTAAAACGAATTCTGATCTGCGATCTGATGATATTTCACCTTATTCGATATCAGGTGGAGAATTTTGCTATTCTGCCAACTCAACGCGACAGATGGCCGGAGCTGATTCAAGTAGAGGCGCTTCGCACGGTCCAAATGGAAGGTGCAGAAGAGTTCAGGCCTTGGGAGGAGCCTGAAGTAATCGTCGAGGCTCGTACGGAGGAAGACCTGTGAGTATTATATTTTTGTGCCCAAAAATAGGTGTAGAGTAAAACTTGATGTGTGTCAATGTATCGCTTCTATGGTATTGAGAACTTTGTGCCGTTATGGATTGCATGTAAGCGTCAAGATCGTGGCCGCTTAGTAATGAATTAAATTTGGAATACAAGAACTTGGAGCACATTTATGTTCCAATTTTGTATTTAATTACTATATTACTCACTATCAACTTGTAATCTAACTAGGTTTAAAAATAAAAATGGATCACTGAAATGTATGTACGCGCATAATTTCTGATCGCCTGCACCAAATTGGATAATTATTTTTCTAACGTGCTTGCTATTGTTGAGATAAATATAATAATAAAAAAGGTATTTGAAACTTTAGAAAAAAAAATACACAAAAATGGTGTCAGCTACTTGAATATAATATTATTTTATATTTCTTATTTCGTTTTTTTTTGTACTGTAACCAAATAGTATCGAGGTATGTGAGGAAATATTCAAGTAACAAACTAACCGTCACTGAAAAAATGACGCTTAGGTACCACAGATCGATGAAAATCAATGTGATGATAATACAATTTTTTTTAAAGTGTTATTACTTTCAACACTATTCGGTTATTACTGAATTACAGCATCGTTTTTTGTGGTATTCAGTTAGATATACTAAAGTGTTGTCGTCCAATGGCTTCTAAAATATTTGCTTATATGTGAGTACGCGTCTGCCCACTGAATTAATTAACGGATGCTGTTTAATTTAAACAGGGTAAATGCACAGTCAGAGCTAGGTCAGCCGCAGAGTTCTCTCCGCAATATCCCAGACGAAGATGAGGAGGGAGTTGGGAGGGAGCTTTCAGACGCCGGGACGGATGCGCCGGTGGAATCCTCGTATGCACTCTCGGGTTCAGCCGCGCACCACTTCATAAAGATCCTCCCGTTTTCCATCCCCCAGACGCTAGCCTACAGCTTTTTGCACATGAACTGGCTTCAGCAAATTACCAAGGTGATGAGACTTTTTATTTACAAACACATTTACCGCAATCTATATAAATAACTACATCATATCCAAATGTTCTATCCAATCGTAAGTTAGACAAAGGAGTACTCGGCCCCGGCGAGCTATTGCGCTTCTATTAGCATCTTAGCAATCTTAGGGTAAGGGTCTCGCTTTATCACCAAGACCTTATGTACTTTTTTCTAAGCTGTCTTTGAATTATCTTCTTCCATTGTTTCATATAGAAAAAAAGGATTACATTCACGAGGATATGCAAGTTAGGTAGGGTCGCGTTTAAGGTCAGCTTCATATAAATTTTATCGAATAGTTAGCAGTAACATTATTAAATTAAATTAACTTAACAGGAGGGAAAATGATCAAGGCTTTATTAAGATTATGATGATACTAATATGCTATTTAATATTATTTCAGCTAACCACACAAAATTTACGACAGTGGTTCAACAAACAGTTTGACGACCTGATGAGTTTGAAGATCAGGGAAGTCGGCCTGGTCAAAGAGAGAAACGCGAGACTCAGATTTATCGTTGAAGGTGCTTTAACTTTAGCTTTCATAAGATTTCAATGAACCAAACCAAAAAAATCTTTCACTTCAAGTCACCGGACCGGCTGTAACCCTGGGGGAGGGGGAGGCGTATGTCTAGCGGTGGACGTCCTTTCGCTCAGATTGTGATGATATGGATGATCATACACACGGTCAATGTATAATATACAATTAATTACTGCTAGTCTTTTTCCTTTCCAGAACTTAACAAGCTGTCTGATTTACGTAGCAGTTTCCATCATCTTATCGTAGAGATTAAGGACCCTGAGTGGAGACAAGAGGAACATACTCACAAACTAATCAAAGTTGAACCTGAAGAGGTGTGTTTCACAAAATTCTATTTGAATATATTTGTAAAAATAAATCTTTCTGCCAAGCTTGTTAGAGATGTAGTACTAGATTGTCATGCTCAAACTATTGTTCATACTCTGAAATCCGAAACAGGTCAGCAATGAGTTTACTCCCATTTACGAAATCGGGGCCTGATTTTTAGTTATTTGGCAAACTATGAATATTGAATACACATCTGTGTAATCTTATAGAGATACAGCTGGAGGTATAATTTGATCATTCGTTAACAACCATTTAACAACCCATAACGTCCCACTGCTGGGCTCGGGTCTCCTCTCAAGAGAGGATTAAGGCCATACGTCCCCACGCTAGCCAAGTGCGGGTTGGGGACTGGCAAGAATACGTTGTGGCTACGTAATCTTACCGTCGTATGTTTTCAAGCCGCCCGAAGGCCTCCAACTAAGCTTCACGACTGTTATCGTATGATAACAACCGAGACCGACTGCTTAACATGACCTCCGAATCACGGAGACGCTCATGATAACATGCCACTAGCGGTCACCCATCCAGCTACTGACCGCGCCGTCGTTGCTTACCCTCGGTGATTGTTTCTAAACACCGAGTGCAACTGGGCTATGAGCGCCTCTTACTCGTAACTTATTTAAATATTATGTGATTATATCATACTGAATTTTTAGAAAATATAAAATTGTGAATATGAAGTTTAAAAACATTACTGGGAAACTTGAAACAGAATTTGAACTTAATATCAAAATTTAAAAAACGCGTGATTTTAAAATACGTAATTTTATTCTTCTTAGTGCTCCATAGAGCCGTATATTAGCCCGAGTCAAATCGTGGTCATACCGCCGGATCCTGGACCAAAGGACGACTTCAAAGAGCGTGCACTTATGGACATGATGGATGGAGTCCTAGAGAAACTTTGGCACGAAGAAATCAAAAAACCCATACCGGTGCCACAATGCATGGTGAGAATTGTATAAATTTCAAAAATTCAAAGTGGAATTTAAAGGGAGCAATGAATTGAACGCTAATGTGCATGTAGGTGTCCAAATAAAGTAGTCCATGTTTTATATTCAAGTGCTCACAATAGCGACAAACTGCTCGTTTCCTTTCATCACATGTAGGACGATTGAATCATCAACCAATCAATCATCATTGTCTTTTTCGAAACAAAGAAATTCTGCCCGTGCTATTTTCCTCTCAGATTTCATTCTTATTTCGATTACAGTTAGACAAATCTCCAGAGCACTTTAATGAAGAAGATCTCCGCTTCGTGTTTGATTATGAAGCTAAAGTTGCCTTTCGCAACGAAGAGCGAGACAAGTACCGCAAAATGTTGCATGCCGAGTATGCCAAGCTATCTGCAACGCTCAACGAGGGAATAATCAAATTTAATCAAAAGGTTAGTTAGTATAGATTTGAGACTGTTGGTTAGAATAACTTCGGGTGTGAAATTTTAGGAATGATTGCTATGTCGATAGACTAATGATCAGCATGAATGGACCAACTCAACCGGAGTGATCACGGCCTCACAGAAAACCGGTGTGAAACAGCGCTTACCCTGTGTTTCATCGAGTGAGTGAGGATACCAGAGGCCCATACCCCAAACCTTCCCTCCATCTGCCTCCCTCATCCTCCTTCTATCCTCCTTCATCTTCTTCTCCTTCCTCATCCCCTAAAGCAACGCACTTGTGATGTCTCTGGTGTTGCGGGTGTCCACGGGCGGCGGTAATCGCTTACCATCAGGCGATACGTCTGCTCGTTTGCGTTATGACATAAAAAAGCATTATGGACTAATAACATGAATGTCTTTAGTGGCCTGGCAAATAAACTACTCTTGATCTAGGAGTTCATAATTTTTAATTAAAAAAGGATCAGGGTTGTCTGGCACGCGCGGTGACACCATTATATACCGTTCTTCTTTATATCGATTCAAAGTCTATAACTGATATTCAGGCTCTTTAGGAAATATGTAGAAATCGGTCTCATCTAACTCTGAAACAGTTAGATGACTGCAGAAAATAAGAGACTTATCTATCTAAACTTGAAATGAATTCTTCAGTTACATTAAACTAACTACATATATTAATACAGCACTTTTGCTTTTAGGTTAAAGACACATGGCTCCTAAAGCTTAGAATCGATTCAGTCATCGGCCAGGAGAATCTTATTCTGTTGCGCCTGCGCAGAGTGAATCTGGATCGTATTGAAATGTCCGAAAAGATAGAAAAGCATAGGTACGTAAGGCTATTTATTGATTATTGATATTGGTATACTGTATTCCTATTTGACAATAAATAGCGAAGATTAATTATTGCATAATTACCACCGAATGGTGTATGAAATGTACAACCACTGTCGTTTACTAAACGGGTAATATAGGTATTAAATCTCATTTCTAATGAAAGACCTGTGCCCAGCAGTGGACCATAAAGGAGTGTTGATGATGATGAAGACACACACACATACACACACACAAACACAGTCATGCACACATACTATCACACTTTCAAATTCTCAGCTTAGTAATCAATAGGCCACACACCAATGCAGGCATAATGAAACATTATTTATTAATTATAAAGTTTTTATCATTTTTCAATAAATAATTTATTAATTAAAGTTATACTTCTTTTGGCGCGTTAGGGAAAATTGATGAGAGTAAATTTTTACGATGCGCCCGCACACCGTCACGAAAAATCGACACCCTGAACTAAGTTACAGTCAACAATTTAGTTTTTCAAATTATTAACTTGTTTCTCCAAAGAAGTATACCTTCCAACGCGTGTACATAATTACGCAAACTTTTTTAATTTATAATTTATAAACAGGCAAGAAAATGCTACATTAGAACATGCAGTGGAGCTTCTAAATCGCGAATACCAACAAATACAAGAACAAGCTAATGAATGCCAGAATGCATACGATCAACTCAATTTGAAGGATCGATCCATGGAGAGAACCTTCAAAAACCACTTTACCGACTTATCTCCGGTCATCGTGGACCAGTGCTATAAATTTTTCAAGTAAGAATTTTTGTTAAATGTGTCGGCTCCAAGCGTGATGTGAGGTGAGTTTGCCTAAGTAATCTCGTAAAAAACTCGTGGTATAGTCGAGCTCAAATTGACTAAAACCGCACGCCGTCTCGGTTACTAGAAACCGGGGAACTAGGAGCACTCTCAAAATTAAATCCCTGAAACCCCATGGCCCGTCCCCTACGGTTTGTAGATGGTCCCCTCCGCTGCAGAAGCCCCGGGGATCCTTTCTGCTCAGACTAAGCGCTTGCGCTGCCGCCTCGGCTTGCAAGGTACTTGGTACCCTGTCGAAGCAAGGATGGATGATTTTTGTGATGAGGTTCTATTAAAGTGTATTATTTAAACTAAGTATATTTACGTAGTTATTCCTGAGCTCTGAAACTTAATATTTTGCAAAGTCCTCGGTAGAAGTTGTCTAACTGACAGTGACATATTGTGAGTGCCAATAGGTACTTAGAACTGATAAATAATTACTGTTTTCTGACATCCGGTACAATAAGATATTAGAGGAGTAGTATGATTAATCAAAATCCATTTAGATTTTCGTTTACCTCCTATAAAATTTAAAACTTCATAGCATTTTGCAGTGTGATAGTAATAGTCTAAAAAGTGTCGCTTATTTATGGATTAGAGGATAAGCGAGCAGAATTTTCGCTTTTTGGTAAGCGATTACCGCCACCTATCGACACCCGTAATACCAGAGGCGTCACGTGGTGGGCCGTTGGGCGAGCCGGCCGGCCGGCGATGGGGAGGGGTTGGACTATGGGTCTTCGGTGTACTCACTCACTCGGTGAAACACAGAGCAGTCGCTGTTTCACTCCGGTCGAGTTGGCCTATCCATGCCGAAGAGTAGTCCTCGCACGTCCTATCAAGAATAGAAAAAACCTTTTAAGTGAGTAAAGTCGATAGTATAAGCAGGTCAATAATGAAATTCATATTTGTATGGGCATTAAGTTCGCAGAAGTAAAAATGTAGTGCATAAAGTTTTTAAATAAATTAAAATAATAACATTAAGGAAAAGACCAAAGTGGCACCAGCGCGCCAGCTTCACGCCCACCGTCCTGCACGAGCTGGCGCAGGCTGTGGCCACCGGCGTCTGCGTGACAGTGCTGCACGCAGACTGTATCGACTTCTACAAGTCGTAAGTAGCATGGCTAAATACTTTTTTTATAGTCAATGGCGGGTATAGGCATCTTCTTAGCAAGGAGGTTGTGGCCTACCACACCACCCTGGCCAGACGGGTGGTTGCTTTTATGTTTTCCTTCTCTCTGTTTACTTCTTTAGGGGGCTCTTACAACACCCAAGGGATAAAGTTTCATTTTTGTAATCCGTTATTTTACAGAGAATAGGCATGATGACAATTTGGAACCGTTTTATGCTGTTTGGAAGGATCTCTTATTGCCACAAGCAGGCATATTTCTACAAAAAATAAAGTTTTATATATTATAATCAATTTTAAGTTTAAAATTGACGCCAAAACGCTCGATGGTGTCACGACGTCTGCTTGTGACGTCACTTTGTAGAGGTAACTCTACCATTTGTCAAACAGAATCTATTATAGCACTTAAAAACAGTAATGTGATCATCGATTCTATCCTTACAAAATGAGGTGTACAGAGACGCGACGTAACTCGTTCTTATTGGCGTTCAATTTCACATGGCGGATTGTTCAATATTCTAGTTTTATTTTTGATAATAAACTGTAATATGAGAATAAATATGATTTATATGCTCTATGAACCCTATTTCATCAGATAAGTACATAATTTTAATGGTTTTTGGTTACTGTCATCATGCTTATTGTAGCATATTCGTATACAATTTCCTTAGGATTTCTTGATACTTTAGCGAACCCTGAAGAACATGTTTATTTTCTTCGGAGTAAAATTTGCACTATTTTGATACTCGAACAAGTAACCGCTTAGTTATCAAATCGGGGATAAAACAAGCTAGTGTTTGCCTGCGTAAATTATTTTAAAAGTTATTTATGTATTCCAGAATGGAACAAATGGATAATATCGTGAACATGCCACCAGTTATGGACGAACAACTTTGGGCTACTATGTGTAAACTGCGCCGAGCCAAGGTTGAAAACGAGATTAGAGTGAGATTTTATTCATTTTAATTAATTCTAGTTGCACCGCGTTACTTCGTCTGCGTCTTTCAAAGGATTTAATTTTACCCGTTTCGCTCGGCTCCTATCGGTAAAAGCGTTATGTAATATAGCCCAAGAACTTCCTCGATAAATCCATACTAATATTATAAATTCAAAAGTAGATATGTCTGTCTACTGCACAGATTTCAATGTTCGGCATGGAGTTACTGTTATTATTGAAAACGGGCTACTCTTTAACCGTGCACTTGCTCGAAACGGCGTGCAACAGCCAGTGCGCCATACAAGTGATGATCGGATAGGATAATGAACGTGGTCGGCCATCATATACCGATGGCCGCTGTAGAGTGAGGCGTGCACCGGCAGATGCGCGCGCTGGCGCAGGCGGCGGCGCACGCGGAGCACGCGGCGCACGCGTGGGCGCGCGCCGCACACGCGCGCCGCGCCGCGCTCGCACACAGCCACTGCAAGGTCGCGGAACATCGCCACGAGGAACAACTCGCCGCCAGGAACAAAACAATACAGGTAAACCGTCGTGGTATTCATTACTTTATTTTTATATGTTTTTATATGAGGCGCTCATAGCCCAGTTGCACTCTGTGATTAGAAACGATCATCGCGGGCAAGCAACGATGGCGCGGTCAGTACCTGGATGGGTGACCGCTGGTGGCATGTTACCATGAGCGTCTCCGTGATTCGGAGGTCACGTTAAGTAGTCGGTCCCGGTTGTTATCGTACGAAAACTGTCGTGAAACTTAGTTGGAGACCTTCGGGCGGCTTAAAAATATCCAACGGCAAGATTTTACGTAGCCACAACGTATTCTTGCCAGTCCCCGACCCGCACTTGGCCAGCGTGGGGACGTATGGCCTTAACCCTCTCCTGAGAGGAGACCCGAGCCCAGCAGTGGGACATTATGGGTTGTTGTTCTTGTTCTTATATGTTAAGTTATCCAACATAAAAACGTTTCACAATAAAAAAAAACAACTCCCACATTAGGAACGTGTCACACGTGAACACTCAAACTCAGAACAATATACGAAGGGAATATGACACACACATGTTACGAGCCCACCTACAAAATTTCGATAAAATTGGTTCAGTAATTCAATCATAGAACACTATTTTACGTTTTTGAAATTTACTACACGATGTTGTAGAGTAACGACCTGTTAAAGATTCCTAAACGTACCCTAAATATGCTTGCTAATCCCGAATCCCTGTCATCGTAATCGTAATCCCTCTGCTTCCTTAAAGTGCCATTTCAGCACTTTGGGACATAACCACTCCTCAGTCAGTTGCTATCTCCCATTCTAGATGGCTGTTTCAGAAATCGTCATTTCCACTATTATACTATTTTTAAAACTCCAAATTCAGTAACCCGTGTAACAGACCGATATTAACTACCATCACGTCGTCACACGCGCTACCTTTGAAGCGGCCGCCGTCATTGCTGGAAACCTGTGTCGCGTTGTGTTGTATTAGTTATTATAAGGTATTGTCTAATGAGTTTATAGTGACAGCAGACATTACGTTGTTACGTTACGTTATGTTATTTTGTATGAAATGAAAAAATGCCTCGACTCGATTATACACTTATACGGCTAGTGAATAATTTATTACGGACATGGTATTAATTTACGGAGAGTGATCGTTTATCTTAGCTACCAATAGTCGATTATTGTACAAACTATCCAGATTGAAAAACTAATCTTTGATTCCCAATAGCTATGATGCTCTTCCATTGTAACTTCGATCCTAGATGGCCAAATTTAAGTTCTTTGTGATTATTATGGCGACTGTGTAATTAGAAAAAACATGAATATTAATTAAATAAATAAATATGTTCAGACATTTTAACACACAACGCCAACTAGTCCCAAACTAAGCAGAGCTTGTACTATGGGTACTAGACTACTGATATTAAAACTTATATACTTTTTTTTTGTAAATACATACATATTATACATAGAAAACACCCAAACTCCGAAACAAACATTTGCAGATCATACAAACATTTGGTCCGACTCAGGAATCGAACCCGAGACCTCTTGCACAGCAGTCGCATTCGCTACCACTACGCCACAGAGGCAGTCAAATAATTACTTGTAATATTTTGAATAATTGTATTCAAAATAAAAATATTTTAAATAAAAATATTAAAAATATTTTGAATAAAAAAAACTTGTAATATTTTTAAATAATTACTTGTGATATTTTGCTTACATCAATAAAGTAAGTATCTATTACTACCCTTCGATACTATACGTATCTATTTTGCGACCGGGACCACAGCCACTCAGGTTAGTAAAATTAAATTAGAAATGTTGTCCTTAATGGTTTGAATTTTTAATTTTTTTTTTGATTTGTTTGAATTTTTTATATCCATTTTCGGAACAATCCCAATATAAACCAACACATTTGAATAGCCCACGGTTTCGTTAATATCATATTGTCATATCCACCTTGTTAATATCTGTGGGTCACGCAAAATTTGGTCCTCAGTCTGTTCGTAGAAATATCATTGAATTCGGTTCTCAAAACACAATTCAGAGTAATTCATATGAAGATAAATTTTAGGCATTATTTTTACTTCTATGATACCTATATCTTTCTACCGACGCATTCCAAGAAGACATCGGTTATAGAAATAACTGATGACCCGTAATGGTATTTTGATGTTTTCCAGCTGGTGCTGCCGGCGGGACAGGTGGAGATAATAACAACAGGCCATATCGAGGACTTCGAGGACGCGACACTTATCCCTCGTGAGGATATTGAAAAGATAAACCAAGTTATTTTGGTAAATAATTAGTATAATAAGCTCGCTCACCTAAAACACTACCGTCTGATCCAAAACTAGACAGCACCTGTACTTCTTTTGGCATGTGTGCTGTCTGTGTTGGTCTCGGCAGAAGAGGGTTTGGGCCATACGTCCACACGCTGTCCGAGTTAGGGATTTGGGCCTCGGACCTCATTCTGCTTATAAATATATCTATAAATCGATAAATTATAATATCCAATGTACCACTCCGAGTCGATTGGCAGTCGCATACGCTAACCGCTGAACCAACGAGGCAGTCAATCCAGCATAATAACTAATATTTCTTTCAAGTTGTCGAAAAGTAACTACTTTTTCTTTCATTATATTCCAAATTTACTCTTCTAAAGTACCCTGTCGATGGAAAACGGCTTTCCGGACAAAAATAATGGTCGATAAAACATCATCTTACTACTCCGGCTACTAGTTCAATAGGTTTTACCTGAATATCATTTTTTACACAGAGCGACTGAAACCTAAGGGTGAACTGACTTCCAGGCTTGAACTAATTGTCAGTATATTTGAGAGCACTGACTTCCCAATAACGATTGTCATAGATGTTCATGACACTGGGACCGATGGCTTAATGTGCTCTCCGAGGCACGGGTGGGAAACACCGTCATCTTCCATACTGCGGGCTGCTGTTAGGAACTTCTTGTAAGAAAATCCCAACAGCAGTCCGACACAGGAATCGAACCCGGGACCTCTTGATTGGCAGTCGCTTGTACTAACCGCTAGACCAATGTATCAGTGATGGCCAAGCAAATTATGATCGGTGAATAGTGAGAGATGATTGTACTGTAACTCTATCCGATTTCAGTACAAGAACTAAGTGATTGGAAGGATTTATTGTTTCTGTGTAAGATTTAGGTACTTTGTTTTTTAACACCACTTTGTACACACCACGTGTAATTTAGAGTCCACAACCTTTTCTGTTTAGTCTGAATATATCTATTTTATTATTATATTAATCAACGCACTGCATACTCAGTTATATAAAATTGTAGTTAGTAATTTTCAAATGTTTAAACAGCATAAACACACATGAATCAAGTTGATGTTTATCGTTGTCAGAAAGTGGGTGACATAAAGTTACGCATGATGCGAAAGCAGATGGACTTCCGCAAGGGTATCCTGAGCAAGGAATGGGAACACGCCCACATGAAGATGAAGCTCCGCCACATGGAACAGGAGCTAAAAACCTATAAGAATCTCAAGGTTTACATTTTTCTAATATACTATAAAATTATCTTCATATATCTTAAATACGGTTATCTAATCTTGAAATCAGACTCTGTACTCAATACTCAATCCCAACTTCTCTTCTTATATTATACAAATAAATGCGAAAGTAACTGACTATATTTGTCTATTACCATTTTATCGCCGAACTCGAACGCTGATGATAAACTGTTTTGAATGAAATACAGTTTGGAGATACTTTAATTCGTAAGAAATTATTTAACAAATTTTATCTAGTGCTAGTAGTATTAAAAATGCTAGTTATAGATATACAAAAAGGTTTGAAAAAAATTACATTAGCATATTTTACGTTCAAATTGATTTTTGTTATTTTATACAACCAACGTTGTGTACATCTATATGGTATACAAATATGTTTTTATCTTAAAGCTCCTAGGGTAAACCGATTATGTATATGTATGTTATTGATATTCCTAAAATAATAATAATAATAACAAGACCTAGATTATATGATCACGCTCGCGAATTATTTATTTAGAATTTGATTCGAACCTACAGTTAACCAAGCCAGAGCTTATAGCCGCTAGAGTTAATGACTTCTAGACAGACGGGTCTCTAGCCCGTGAAGCGTCCGTATGCAATCATTACTCTTGGGCCTTTTGGTAAGCGCAGCGCCCTTCAACGAGCGTACAGTTCATTGGAAGTGTCGTGGCCGTAGAACCTGACAGCGCTGCACCTCACCTTGCACCATAGGTAAAGACGCTTCTGCACCTAGACGACCAGGGAAATCAAAAGTATTCACAATAGGTTTTCAATATTTGGTGTGTTTTTAGATACCGAAAGAGCTGCAGAGATATTTGAAGGACAAAGAGCATGGCTTCACCGATGAGGTGGATCACACTCGCTTGGAGAGAGAGATGGAGAGCAACAAGAACTCGGTCAACAAGAAGCTCCAAGACTTGATTCGGAAGGTTGAGGACGCCGAGGTATGCAAAGAGCCACCAGTAACAATTTTATAAGCTGTATTTTACTAAAGATTTAGTTTCACTAGAATTTCAGGACAAAAACTGAAAAGCTGTAAAATTATTATAATTTTTACATTCTTTATTAATTACATGATATAATCCTCACTCACACGGTAAAATACAGCGCAAGCACTGTTTCACACCGATTTTCTGTGAGGAGTAGGTATACCTCCGGTCGAGCTGGCCCATTGTCCCGAAGCGTGGCTCTCCCACGGCAGTATAAGTGATGTAAATGAAGTGTAGAATCGACTATGGGTCGTTTGCCAATTTAGTGCGGCACCCAAACGATAGCAACGAATTTGTAACATGCATGGGATGACACTTGCCTGATTTTTTGCCCCATATAGCATTTAAAAATAAATTTGTATTAGAATATGGCAAATAACATATCACATGATTATATTTAAAATGCGCCTGAAGTTCTTTGCAATAGTATACCTAAGTCTTAGAAAAGATAAACACCTGCCTGTTTATAGTCTCGACTATGATTGCCAGATTATGGAGTGATGTTCTCCTTGCCAATTAGGGCCACGGAGGCCAGTCTCAACGGAGAACAGCCAGCTACGCATGAGATATTATAGTGCACAAGTGTGTACGCAAACACAGGTTCACTCTCTGTTCCCTCTCTCTTATAATTCGATGTGACGGTTAAACGACACGATCGGGGAGAGATCAGGCGCAGGACCGACAGGTTTGCTCTCCGAGGCACGGGGGTTCAGACCAAAACATTCAAACTCCGAGCTGTTGTTAAGTATTTCTATAATCAGAAAAACACAATAACCACTATGACAAATACTAAGCCTCTAGAGTAACGAACTACACAACACCACTACGCCTGCCCTACTGTGACTTCGTCTCTTTTGACGTCTGTATATCCTGTAATATTAAGTGTTACGTAGATAAGAAATCGATACTTGTTTTTACCGGATTGTGATCGTGTGTATTTACAACAACACAACATGTGTATTTATTTCTTTGGCACGCCGTGGAGTCTAAACGGCTTGTCGTATTTTTATGTGATTGGTGTCAATAAATTCGTCTTAGTCGTGTGAGTGACACTGGGTACATTAAAATTAAAAACAAAATAAAAAAATCTCTTCTGTTTTATCCTTTAATAAGTAAACCATAAAATATTTTACTATTCAAATGTTAAGTGCTGATTTGTCAGAGGTATGATACACGCGGCGCTTTTTTACGATTTCTTGTAGTGTTATAAGTAGAGTAACTCCCTCGTTGGTCTAGCGGTTGAAGTATGTGACTGCCAATGAAGAGGTCTTGGGTTCAAAACCCAGGTCGGGCCAAAAGTGTTATTGAGTTCGAAAGAAACATCCGAAATCCGAAACTAATATTTGCAGATCATACAAACATTTGAAACGACCCGGGAGTTCGAACCCTAGACCTCAAGCACAGCAGTCGCATACGCTCCCACTACGCTATCGAGGCAGTTACATAAGTACAAAACGATACTCAAACGCTCAGTAATCGGTTTATTACATCAAACTACTGGCAAAAGCTCGTTTGTTCCATTTCAGTGCATCCATGAACCTTTTTAAAATAAATGACGCTGTTTTATTAATATAACAAGCTTTATTTATTAATGAATAGTATAACTTATAGTGTTAGCCTATGTTAATTAAGTATTTAACTACTCCATACTAAATACATACAAATTGTTCGCATACGGTCCAGTTAGCTTTTGCATATGTTTATTATCTGATATCTTTTTCATGTGTAAATGTATTAATTATGAATAACATTTCATTGATATTCATTTTTTTAAGGTGAATTTGATAAACATAGAGGAGCAGATAAAAAAGGTGGATAAACTAATACTGAAACTGAATCTGAATGTGTCCGAAAAGCGACTCAAAGAAGATCCGTTGGAGCCCATACGGATTCGTAGGATCTTTAAAAACAGGTAATTGAAATTCACTTTAGTGTGCCTACATGAAATTTCCCTTTTCTCTTATTCAGAACCAAGATACTTTTAAACAATAAAATAACCTAATATCTATCATTGTAATGAACATGTAGATATGATTATGCATAATGTATAATTCTTTTTTATTTATTTTGATATCTATCTTACTCACGCGTGACTTAGCCTTCAGTAAGAAGTTCCTTCTTTCGGAACAGCTGAGAGGCTGGCTGACCCGTGGGGTTTGTGACTATATAACCTGTCTCTACACTATACCACCTGGCTAATGAATGTAGGTACTTGGCATAGGTATATCCGCCGGCCCAGCTGATCATCCTACGTACCGTAGCCTTAATACCAGGAAGAAATGGTAGGTTACCTACTATTTTAACCGGCCCAGCTGTTAGCCTTTGAACCGTAGTTAGAGTAGTTTTGAAGCTCAGAGGAGGATTCGACTTATCTCGTTTATTCGACAAAATGCACTTTAATTTAAAAACCAATCTGGCCGACAACCGGCGGAGCTTGTAGCGAGCTTGATCTCACAATTCAGCCAATAGAAACGGACGAAGCTTACGTAATATGTACATGGGCTCTAAGAATCAGTTCATTTTTTCCAAACTCGCGCCGCGAGCGCATCTACGTGTGCTTAAGTCGAATCGGCGCGTTGTCGCCACATTTCATTCATTGTTATCATACATACCTACATATACACTGTATCACCAAGTACTACTTAGCCAAGTTGCAAGTGTTTCGCGTCTATTCCCTTTCTACAATCGCTAACACCTCTATTTCTTATAAATTTGACTAATAAGCGTTGAGAGACATCATACCCATACATTGGTGGGATTTTTGTTAACGATTTTTCATTTGTAGAATACAACTTGACTTAGGGACTGGTGTACCACAAAGTTTAGTCATTTCCATCTCACGTATGACCACCTGATAGTAAACTGAGTACTAACAAACACACTTCCAAACTTCTGAACAAATACATATTGTAAGTAGGTACCAGACATAACAAAATAATCGTGCTCATCACAATCATTTTTGTCGAGTATCGGATTCGAACTGAAATAATCAATTTCAAAAATCAAAATCAGTATATTATCAAAAACTTTCTACACTTAACTTACTGTTACTTTTGTCCCAAACAGAATGGAGACATTGGTAGCTCGAAGCCAGTTGATCCGCGAAGTCCAGGCGAACCACTCAACCATCGTGATGTTGCAAACTGAACTGGAACTGCTTCGGCTGAAGACCTACCCGACACTGGCCAGCTTTCGCGAACTTGATTAATATTTTTGCATAGATTGCCGCATATTTAATGTATTGAATCTACTTATGAGAAAGGGCTTTATATCTCATATATTTTATATTTGAATGTTATGTAGCGTTATTGCTTGCGATGAACTCCGAAACTATCCGGTTTTCACGTTTCTTTTTAATGTGTTTTGTTGGCGTGCCTAAGATACAATAGTTAACATCACGCTTAGACCAATAGGATCTGAGCTACATTGAAAATAGACGCAGACGATCAGATAGTTTGAGTAAGTATAGATCTTTGTTTTGGATATCTATAAATAATAAAGTTCAGCTGTGAGGTTATTGTCTCTTTATAGTTTATATGCTGACCGCTGGTGCAGGTACGAAAATTTTATTCAAACTCTTAATTTACTGCAAGTAGATGAACTTAAAGATTCGGATATTCACATTTTCACTGTATTATCTTTTAGAAACGCTAGTTCGTATTTATAGAAATAAATATAATTACTATCTACGAAACGTTTTTTATTTGTCTTTAAAACGTGAAGCAAAAACTCGTAGGTACCCCAGTATGAAATTTAGTACAGCTAGAGTTATAGAGGAGTGCAGGAAATAAACAAATAAAAAAAGTAAAAAATTGAAAACAAATTACATGAATTATGATCGACCCCCGCCGACTGGGTGACCACCAGTTTTATTTTAAATACCATCTATCCACTAGTCTCAAAATAAATCCATTTAACTCATCGTATATTTTAAGCTTCCATAAAGAGTGGGTCATCATCACCATCATTATCAGCCTATTGCAGTCCACTGCTGGACATAGGCCTCTCCAACTTCAAGGACCGGGTGACTTATTTCATTTATCATCAAACACCGTGCTGCGCTACTCACTCGTATTTTTTGTAAATAATCCATGACTATATTAGCCATCCTTAACAAACAGCAGAAAATGAAATGAATAATAATAAAAAATTAACAAATGCACTTGTCGCCCTTAAGAATTTTAAAGTTTCCCCGCGATTTCATTGGGATGCCATCATCAGGTCATGGTAACCTTATCGTGGAACCAGTCTTGGAATATCTCCTTTTCAATAAAAAATATCAGCAAATCGCTTCATAAACGACGAAGTCATCCGCGAACACACGAAAGAAAAATGAACGATCAAATTGAGAAACCTCCTTTTTTGAAGTCGGTTAAAAATACGAAAGTTGGTTACAAAACGTTTATTTTCTTTAACAAATCTACATTTACAGTTAAAATACATTTAGTTAATATTTCGATAGCTCAACATTTATAGAAAAATCAGATAAAATTAGACTATTGACCGTGACCATGAATTCTTCGAAATCAGTTTTCATTTGTGGTCACGAACATAATTTGCTAAGTCTAATTTAGAAAGCCTTCTATGCGCATACGCAGTTTTGAAACAAGTAACAGTACAGTCACGAACAATCGGTATCGAAATATATCTAAACTCCTATAATACCTAGCAAAGTGATTGGTTGTACAAAATCTACGGGAATGCAAAAGCTATGGTATCAATATTGTATATAGTATGTATTTAAAAACACTTGAAACTGTTCGCGACTGTACAATAGTAATTTATTTAAAAAAGATAGAACTAGGCCACAATTTCGTTTAACAATTATCACAAAATACAATCACAATTCCGCCAATATTCTGTTTAAAATTAAATTATTTCACAATTTTTTCTGAGCAACCAATTTTTCTCTATTATATCTATTATATATATATTATATCTATTATATTTTTATATTATTAAGTACATAGACAAACCGGTATTGAATAATTTATCTATTTGATGCGTCGCTGCAAATGGTATATACGGGAGCAGGTGATGTGTATCATGCATGCATGCATGCATATTATCCAGAAATGATTTATAGTATGCATGCATGAAAGAAGAGACAGTTTATAAATTGAGAATGTAAATAGTATCTCACAGTAACACATCAAATAGATAGTAACTTTAAATTCTAGATGTGCGCATTAAACTTTTACAAGTACGGGTACTGTTATTATACACGTAGATATGTATGGGAGAATTAGGAAGCCTAAATATATCAATACTAAGTACTTGTTACCTGTAAGCATCCTGATGATCCAATAATTTTGACAGGGTCTTACAGCGTAGCCATGGTACAGTCAGCGACATAAATATTAGAAAGTAAATTTAATAGGCTGTTGCAGTAACTTTTTACATTAAAGACCAAAAGGAGACACAAAAAAAATTTGACATTCTTTTTTCCATGAATTGAAAATCATCACAAATCTTAAAAAAAATGTTATAGTGATTTTGCTTTAATCTCAGAATATTAATTTGTGTCAAGTAGTTAGTAGCAATTTTTCATGCCATTGCCTCTATCTAAAATGTAACACCCATATCTCCAAAATTTAAATATACTTTATTGGAAATTTATCAGATCGTCAGATGCCTAAGTTCAATGTAAACTTTACAAGCAGCAATTCAGTTCACAATTTTCAGTCATATCCAGAGATTGAGTCCAAAGCGACCCTGCCATGTCTGTGAGCATTCAATTTATTGTCCTATAAATTCTTCCCCTAGAAATCCTTGATTTGGAGGATGTGTTAGAAGTCCGATAGCGAGTGGTTCTATGCTCCCTTTTATCAAAGTATTTTTGATTTTCCTCTCTATAATCCATTACCTATAAATTTTTATTTTAAACCAAGCCTAGCCTATTCAGTTTTTTAAACTATCACGATAGTCGATCAGGCTCATTTGTAATTTTGCCTTTTTACTAATATCATTTCGCATAACATGTAGTTTTGAACAAGAAATATGAGTTAGAATCAGAATTTTCACGAGTGGTACGTTTCATATGAATTAAATTTATATAGTTTTAGTCTTTTTGTATTTCAGGTACAACTGACACGACAAGATAATTTCCTTCTTGACAGAAAGCCTTTTGTCTCCGAGTGTACCTGAAATTCACATGAGAATAAGCCATATAAAACACATAGAGTCTAAATCTGAGTCTCATAGTGTCCCTCGCTTTCTGTTTCTCGATGGGTGGTTCATAGTCTTTAAAGTGCAGTTCGTTGATCGTAGACGATTACAGCATCAGCATCAAAGAACTGGCTGTGTGACTTGCTGAGGGCGATTATTGCCGCGTGTTCACTGCGCATGCGGTTCTTGTATTTCTTGCTTAAATTCACCTGTTAAGAACGAAGTTTGCTTTTGAGATCTGTAATGTTTTGGCCTCTGGAATGTTATCATCGCTGAGTTATTTCATTTTTACTCGACTATGAAGTTAAAAAGGGAGAGTCTGCTACCCTGTTTTGGCAGTTTATGTGTTTTTGTATGATCCAACGTAGCGCCTAAACTACTAAGCCGATTTTACCGAGGTGTCCATAGATTAGTATTAATCGCAGGGGTGCCAAAAAAATACGTACGAATTATGGGTTCAATCAATCAACAACCCATAATGTCCCACTGCTGGGCTCGGGTCTCCTCTCAGAAGAGGGTTAAGGCCATACGTCCCCACGCTGGCCAAGTGAGGATTGGGGACTGAGGGTAGGGTTGGGTTGGGGAATTATGGTCCGGATGGCGTAAGAAAGCGGTTTCCGGATCTCTCCCGTCTCAGGCGCAGAGTGGCACACCGTGTGGTTTTAGTCGGTTCGATTCCGACACACCGCCCCGCCGCAAACCCCGGTGGGGTGAAGACCCGAGGGGGTTTCCACACGTAAAAAAAAGGATTGGGGAATTATGGGTTATTAAACTTTATCTTGTTCGTAAATAATCTTTGAGCTTGGTTTTGTACAAATATATATTTTCACAGTGTAGCATATGTAAATGCCATGCAGTGTTTAAATACTGATTTATATTTAAATAAATGTTATAGATTAGATAGGTGTATGTAATGTATTGTGTGTGTATTTTATTGTGAATTCCGACACATATAAAGTAAACCATTAATATGTGATAATCTATAATATTAACTCGTAAATAAAATTCTTGATACTTTTTTTAATGTTTAGAATTCTAAATACTTACTGATAAGAATGATAAAGAAAGGTAATTTTTTCTAACAAGGGTTGTTTCACAGCGTTTTGCTGTAAATACGCCTCGGTCGAACCCCCATGTGTAAAACATGTTTTATTATTATTATTTATTTACTTCGTTGGCGCAATGGTAGTGTATGAGACTGCTCTGCTTGAGGTCTCGGGTTCGATTCCCGGGTCGGCACAAATGTTTGTATGATCTGCAAATATTTGTTTCGGAGTTTGGGTGTTTTCTATGTATAATATGCACGTATTTACAACAAAAAAAGTGTGTATGTATTCTATCAGTTGTCTCGTAACCATAACACAAGCTCTGCTTAGTTTGGAACTAAATGTTCTTGTGTGTTAGATGTACGTAATATTAATTGTTTATTACTTAGAATACGATAAATAACTCTTACTTTGGCATAAAGTTGTTGTAAGTCGTCTTCAGTGGAGAGTGGTCGTGGTTTAGGCCTCAGGAAAGCTGGCAGAGATCTGGTTTTCAAGGCGTCTATATTCGCTGCGTTGTCAATCTCGTCTAACACTGCAACACATAAACCATATTAATTTAGCAAAGTTTTTCAAGTCAATTCTCATTGTACCATCAACTACTACTGTCTCTCCGAGACATTTTGATGCGGCGATTTTTAAAATCATTTTTTGTAATCGAACGTGTACAGTCCCGAAGTGTTCCTATAATTGCTAAGTCAGGAGGTGATGAAACCATCTTTTTGTGGTCCCGAATTGTGTTTCATCTACAGCACTACTACGCAGATCAATAGTGTTGTTTTGTTTTTGTATAATACCAAAGACGTCACAAGTGCAGCGCCGGCCACTTAAAGAGACGTACGCTCCTTTGTTGAAGGTTGGCATACCGCAGGCGACAGTTCATTCCACTGTCTTTTTTTGCGAGACAAAAAGTTTCGAGAGAAGCGCTTATTTGTATTTATACTTATTTAAATTACCAACCATATACTTATTTAAATTACCAACCATCTAAATAATAGGGATGAAACTGCTGGACGATGCCGGAAAGAGGCGGCAGTGTTCGAAAAATTCCTCGTAGCACTCCCCATAAAAGCGGTAGATGCCACATCTCTACGCAGCGCCAGAGAGCCAGCCGATTTGAAAAAACTTGGCAATCAACGATTCGAGTCGATTGCCAAGTTTTCGAGAAGAAAATTTCGAGTGGAAAAGTCCACAACCAGCATGCTAGGGAGTGTCATGGTGATACCGCTTTTACCCCGAGCTTGATTGAGTGTAATTTTGTACAGAGAAGGCAGACTTGAAACGAACTCTATACAACAGCTAGTCTAAACATGGTAGTAGTATAGTAGGCTAAAGCCTCTTTTTTAGGGGAAGTCTATGTCCAGCAGTGTATAGACACTGTTGATTGAATGACATTTACCATCATAGACTTCCTCATTTCTCTTCTCTGATTTTTTGATTTATAAGACTGTGAGGGACTATTTAGAGATTAGTAAGTATGTTGCCTGTAAAAGATTGTCTTCGAGTGATAAGGTCGTCACTTGTGGCTCCTAGTTTTAAGAATAGTAGTTAACAATCTGGTGTACAATAAAACTTTACATTATTGTAATTAAGTAGAGAGTTCACTAACTGCTGCTAGAGGCGTACTGCAGAGCGGAGTCCCGCTGGTCCGGGACGCGGTTGACGTAGCAGTGCTCGCGCGCCTCCCGCGCCCCGCGCCCCTCCGCGTCCCCCGCGTAGCTCACCGGCCGAGTGTGGCGCTGGACTTGCACCTGCCACGATATTTCGTTCATGTAAATGTTGCCCTGACTAGCCAGTCATGCTGACTGCTACTTTTATTGGCCTCATCTGCATGTGTGTATATTTGTAACCGACCATTCTAAATTTCTTAAAAATACAATGCAGGTTTAAGCATATAGGTGTGAGGTACTTTAATTACAGTTCTGTCCTTAAGTTCCTCACACAATGAGAACAATACTCGATGCAGTCAGAAGTGGCCGCTTGACCACTACGCCGCGCCAGGTTTGGTTGCGTAGGTGCTGATATAACTTTTTATTTAATTTGCACTAACCTCAGCATGTTTCATTCTATAATTTTCCTGACTAGAGTAAGCATGATTTTCTTTGATGGCATAATTCTCTTTGAGATATTGCTCATCTACAACAGAACAACAATCTCAATTAGTTGCCAGAAAAAACATACAAAATTTTAAAAACACAAAACTCACCAAACGATTTCTGATGACGCGGCATTAGGCGGCAGTAACAAATTATAACTAACAAAATAACAACTCCGCAAATTCCTCCTATAAGCCAAGATAACCAAACAATTATAACACGACCCTGCAAATAAACATTTTAATTTATATCTACATAATTCTACATTCGGGTTATTGATTTTACGCTTGCACATCGTTACCTGCAGAAACATTTCAGTTATTAAAACAAAAGCGATATACGCTTAGTTTTGTTCCCCTACTATAACGTTTTCCTAACATTTTAAATGGTTATCTTAATCAATTTCTACTTAAATATAATAAAACTATGATAAAATACTATAGTAAAATCACGAAATGAACATGTCCATTTTTGAAATGTTCGCGCCTGCGTGTTTGGCGCTTTCGTTTAGAAATAATCACAATCATTTTCACACAGAATGTAAGACATTTAATCAATATATTTGAACTATTAACACTAGAAAAATTTTTTTCGAACTTTAAGAAACACTGTGACACTATGATATAATCGGTTCCCAGAAATCTATGTAGCGTTTTAGAACTCTTACAAGACTATCAATTGGCCGACATTGACGTTTACGTTCCTTTTCCAGGCTATAAATTATGAAACCTATTAGTTTTACTTAGAACAAAATATTAAATAGGAATTATCATATAGTTTATACAATTATACTTGATCATAAATTAAGGAATTAATTATAATATTTGAGGAGAGTAGTAACAAACGTATTACATAGTAGGAAATCGAAACCTTCTTTCCAGATTTTTGTGGACTGTTCAACATAACATAAATGTATAATGGAACTGCTGATCTGCTTCTGTAGAAAGAAAAGAAGTGTAACCTTGAGTAAATGCGGTCTGTGCTGTTGTAGACGGAACGTGGTTGGCTATTGGATGTCCGGGCTGTCCGGCTGATAAATAAAAATTAATTCTATTGTTTTGATTCTTCATTATTATCAAAACAAAGTTGTTGACGTTAACAATTACCAGCTGAGTGTGAGCCGTTAATTAGTTTTATCAGTTATAACCCCGTCAATTCGAATCGTACGATACAAGTACGTCATTGCACCTCTGAACTGCTATGATTTATAATATAGCAGTGAATACAAACGGACGTTAGTTGCGTTATAGTATTAGTTATAGTAGTAATAGTTTAACGATACCAATTTGTATTTATGAGTGACTTAATAGTCGGGGAAGGAAATGACTAGTACAAAACTGAGTTTCCTTGTGATTTTCATTTATGGTTTTCTTTCGCATAGATCCCAGGGTCTTTCGCCAGTGGTCCTTAGTGAGTATTTTTAAATATCTTTAACTAAATATATTTTTTTTACCTCAGCACTTGACCGATTTCGATGTTTTTTTTATTTGAGAGCTGGTGCTGCCCTAGATCAATTTGATCCAATTCTTAGTCAGTTTTTCTGTTATTAAATATTAAAGAAACACTAAATGTTTTGGTTTTCTTTTATAAATGAAAATCTATTTATAAAGTAATATCGGTTATAGTTAAAACATTTGCTATTAACATACACTGAGATAATGAGAACTTCATTATCTTAATTACTTCATTACTCAATTTTTCATAGAAAATTTATTGTTGTACACCATAAATTTTCTATATGAATATATTTTTAGTACCTGGAGATGGAGGCTCTCAAGTTGAGGCGAAGTTAAACAAGACTCGTGCAGTCCACTACATATGTGAGAAGACCACACAGGATTTCTTCAACATTTGGTTGAATCTAGAGCTCCTCGTTCCTTTTGTGATTGATTGCTGGGTAGACAACCTAAGGCTTGAGTATGACAATGTTACAAGGACCACATCAAACTCAGAGGGGGTTGAAATCCGGATACCAGGTTGGAGTAATCCGGAGCCTGTGGAATGGTTAGATCCATCTCATGATAAAACTGGAGCATATTTCAACAGTATAGCTGATACCCTAGTCAAGCTTGGTTACCAGAGAAATGTGTCCATTGTTGGTGCACCATATGATTTTAGAAAGGCTCCCAGTAAGTATTTATTATTTATTAGCTTACACTTGAGATGCAACTCTGCTTATTCTACAACACATTTTTTTTTACTTTTAAGTCTTTTATTAAATATACTGCCATTTCAGCTTCCCCAGAAATTTCTTCTGTATGTTAACACTTTTCCTGTGGGCAAAACATGTGGTTTGTGTTTATAATTACTCGTCCAGTTTTAAAAATACTCATTTGTTTTTTCTTTAGACACCTGCCACAACAAACAAAAAGTGTTTGAAACCATAATTGGATGTAAAAAGAAATATCAACATGTTTTTTTAGCATTAAAAAAGTTTTTATAAATGAGAAATAATATGTACCACATGTTTAGTGTAGGGCAGACTTAAGGTTCATACTTCGAACCATATCCTAGTTAGGCAACATAGTCAACAAGCCCACTGTCGGACAAATTATATACCTTCTTTTGGAAAAAGTTTAGCCTACTCAATTCTTACCTGGATTCTGATATCATTAAGAACAAAAATATTATTATAAGCTCCATTGTATTACTGTCTAGCTCCACTTTAAAGTATTCTATTTAAGAAACACTAATGAGGTTTTTATCTATGTAGTAATACAGAAATTATAACTATGTCCATAGATACAATTTATTGTTATTGTAAAGTGTACTGAGTTTTAAGATAAGCATTTACATTATATCTCTTAGGTTCTTTACCTAAACAAAATTTCTTTAGTTACATTTATGAATTTACTTGAACCTATTAGTAATAGAGAACCTATTAGATATAGATATATTAATAATTTCAAGTAAACGGGCGGCATAGTGTCTAGGGGCCTTTAGAGTGCTTTTGCCCCTTTATCAGATTTAATCCGTGGAGCTAAGGATGGGCTAGATTTCCTGACTTTTCCCTGGCTGAGTGCATTTGGTGAAAAGCAACAAAAGATTGTGTGAACAGTGTGGTGTGAATCTTATTCAACCATTTTCTTAAACATAAAATTTTATTACCCTTAAATACCTAAGTTTTTTCAGTCACTAAGACATTATTTAAAATATTTATTTAGACACTTGTTCATACAGGGCCAGACAATTTTCTTTGCCAAATATGAATATACATACTGCTTATACTATGAGAAATATATACATTCTATTGTAATACCACCTACTCAGAGTAATAAAAGCTGTATTCGCAAATTGATGCTTCATAATATTTCTTACCGAAAGTTGGCGGTTTTTAACCTACGAAAAAAATGGAGGAGGTTCTCGAGTCGACGTGTATATTTTCTTTTAATGTATGACCACACATACCTTTTTACAGAATAGCACAATTTTAATAATTCTTTTTGTATTACTTTTAAATCTCACTGAAATTATAAATGCGAAAGTGAGTTTATTTATACAGATAAACCCATTATGCAAGAAAACAATAAAATAATAATAAAAATAAAAAATATTCCAAAATATTTTTATCAATGAAGATAAAAATATTTTGAAAACCTGAAGTTATATAAATTGTGTCGCGGTGGACTCTACAAACATATATGAAACAGACAAAAAAAAACATCCAGTCTCAGGACAACAGTGCTCAACTCAGTGCAGCTATCGCACTAACGCTATCTCTCAAATCTGTATCTTGTGCCAACATAAGCATTCAATTTATTTTTATTTAATAAAATATACGAGCAATTTATTTTATGTAAATTATTACAAATTTTTACACGGCGAGATGCTATCTAGAGAGTTCATTCATTAGTTCATATTGTTGTTTACATAAATTATACGCCACTACCACGCATTTTCAGAGCCGATGATAAAACTTTATAAGAGAACATACTATTTAGCCGACTGCGAAAGAAGGAGGATAATGTTTTTCAAGTGTATGTTTGTTTATTTCTTTGGCACGCCCTAGAGCCCAAACGGCTTGTCGTATTATAATATGAGTGGTGTCAATAGATTCGTCTTAGTCGAGACTGTGACACTGGGTACATCAAAATTTAAAAAAAATAAACGATTAAGTGTCATTACGATATTAAGGTACGCTGGTACAGATTTTTTTATAAAGATAATCTTTGTGGTTCTGTTTGTGGGGTTGACAGAGGTATTTTAATAGTTTTAAAACTGACTTTATTCAAACAACTTTTAGTATAAGTATTACTAATGCTTCTTGTATTTAATTTATAATAATCAGCTTGCTAGTGGAAAAGAATTCATTACGAGCACGCGACAATAAACAGTATGACACATGCCTACTTATATCTTGCGTGATAATAAAATTCACATTCCAACTAAAATTGTTTAAGAAAGGTTAAATGAAAGAATAAATGACTTTATATTGTGTACGCGTTCTTTACAGGTAACTAGGTTTTGCCCGCGTGTATGCTATCCTGCTAAAGACTAGCTTATGTTGCAACGATCAAAGTATCTACATGCGAAATGTCATTAAAATCGGTGCATTAGTTTACTTAGACTAAGGGCCCGTGTCGAAAATTTATGAGTCATGAGAACCACCAGGAGCTCTTTTAGAAATATACAGGGGCATAAAACAATAACATTCAGCACTATGCCGTCACTTGAAAGCTTTCTAACTGAGTACTGGTGAAGAGGTGGGGGTAGAAGGAACCGATGCCATATGAGAAGAATCATTGAAATTGTTTGGAATGTATTTGTCTGTTGTAATCCCTTCATCTACAGCCTAATGCAGTTCAATGCTAATGTCTATGTTAACTCTCTCATTGATGAAATCTTAAAAATAGTATAAATTCCAGCACTCCATTATCTTAATAAATCTTCCACAGATGAAAATATTGAGTTCTTCGGAAACCTGAAGACTCTGGTGGAGAACACATACAACGTGAACAATAAGTCTTCTGTGACGCTCCTAGTACACAGTATGGGGGGTCTGATGGCAATGCACTTTCTACGGCTGCAGCCCCAAAAGTGGAAGGACCAGTACATCAGGCGACTGGTCTCGTTGTCTACGCCCTGGGCTGGATCTATGAAGGCTGTCAAGGTATTTGCCATAGGTAAGTAATCTACACAATATAATAAAATTGTAAGAGGTCCATGTCTGTTCGTTAAGGATATTGAGAAAAACTAATGTAGGATTTTACAACAACAGTTTTTAGATTTTTTGTCTATTTGTCTATGCGTTTGTGAGCGCTAATCTCAGAAGTGGCTTAAATGATTTCGATGCGGCTTTCTCTAATATGTTGTGGTGAAATCCCTTTATTATTTAGTGTTTATTTTATTTAAATCGGTTTGACAAATAAAAAAGTTATATTAGTTTATAGAACCGCGATAACCGACATATTAATTTGCCAGTTTTTCTACGATTGTAAAGTAAATAGACATACGCGGCCGAAGCCTTAGGCAAAAGCTCTACATACTAGCTGTGAATCTCATTCCAACCCATTTTAGAAATACGATAGTTTGTTCGTTTACTCCTTACTTTAGCACTCATTAACTACTTAACAGATCGCCGTGATATTTTGCACACATAATCCTTGATGGTTACAAAAAATAATGTAAGATGTCTGTCATCCAGAAATTTTTATCGAGAATAACTGAAGTAACTAATAAAATTTACGTTTACACGAATAAAGCAACGGTCAAATGACTGGCTCGGTGGTGCAGTTTTGCGCCTACTGTGACTGAGGTCTCAGGTACGATTCCCGGGTCGGATCAAATTTGCGGATCATACAAACGTATGATCTGCAAATATTTGTTTCAGAGTTTTGATGTTTTCTATTTATAACTAGCTGCCTCGACAGACTTCGTTCTGTCATTAGCTATTGGCCTGTCGTAGTCCATTAGAAGAAAAAAGTTAGTGTTGTTTTGAGTATTTTCCTTGCAATTTTTATGTTTTTCTCGCCATAAGAACTTACCTTGTGCCTTAACAAAGATATTTAAAAACAATTAACCGAATTATTCGAACGGCTCTAGAGTTTTGCGCTTAACAACATATTGATAAATATGTACATATTTACAAAAAAGTAATCCTGCGTTATGTAATGTAGTACTCATAATACAAGCTCTGCATAGTATGGGACTAGACTGGTATGGACTGCTTATACCATAAAGTCGTTTGTTTGTTACGATTTTACGCTTGAAGTAGGTACTCAATTACTCATTGGAATCTTATATCACATACTATTATTGTTTAATGTTATCTAACGTTACGTTTTACGTAAAAGTTTAATAACCAGCATTCTGAAAATTCTTGTGCGACCATTGCCTAGAGTCTTTAAATAGAACTAGCTGTCTACTAAAAATAGAATTAAAAATTATTATTTGTTGCACGATCTCGATGAACTCCAAAAATTCTAAAAGTATATAACCGATTTTTAGGTTTTTTTAAAATGTGGGTTTTGTTACCAAGCTTAATATTCCTATGTTAGGTAACGTCACGCTTAGACCAATTAGAAGGGGGCCTGATTTAACTGAGACGCAGACGGAGTTTCGTGGGTCAGCTAATTATTTTATATAGGTAAATAAAAATGTGTTGCTCAGCGCAAAACTCAAAAACGACTTGACCTATTTGGTTATTTTTAGGCATAAGGAGCGAGGAGAAAAACGTAAAATTTGCCAAGAAAATAGTATTAACAACACTTTTATTTTCATTCACCTATGCCGGGCATCTAGTTTTAAATTAATACAGGATACGATGCAGGTACATGATATAGAGACTTATTTATGGTGAATACTGGTTTAACTACCTTAAAATTATCATAATTCATCAGCCCTTCACTTCGGTAGGGTGTTAGATATGATTTATGTCGAAGGTCTATTTGAACATTCTATAATGATAACAAAAGAACGATTCTATATTTTTGATAGAAATTGGAATCGTCTGGGGTTTGTTGACACCTATATTGCCCTCACATATTGTCATATCTCATATTGTCAAGAAAAAATTTCGTTGCATTCTACGTGTTTATACCGTATGAGCTGCGTGGCGGCGGTAGTTATTTACCAAGCTTAGTTGTGCCAAGAGTTAAAAAAAACAGCAGCCACTACGAGAACTAGTTACAGTAATGATAACTGTTTCTGATGTGTATTGAGATGTTATGTCGAGCGAGACGTATGCGTTAAAAGCAAAGCGTGCAACGCAGAATAGCGGTAGAATCTAGGTATAATAACTCTATTATTTTTATTGTTCATTACCTTAACTATACTTCCAAATAAAGGGCGAAGTTAATCTGCAAAAGAAAAAATGATAATTTTGAAATTATGTACTTTCTATTTAAAAGAATTGTAATGCTTGGCCAAGTCATTAAATTTCTTGCCATATTTTTTTTAACTACAGGAATATCTTATTATGATTTAGGAGGGTGGGAAGGGCTGAGGTGTAGTGATCTCTTTCTGTGAAGCTGTGATGCTCCAGAAAGAGAAGGTTGAACGGGATCCGTCAATGTCCGATCGCGAGCATAGATGACGTCGGTGGCGATACTAGCGTCGACAGGACTGCAAGTTGTGCAGAGAGTAGGGACCTTTGGCGGCAGATTAATTGCTACGCTCAGCGGTAAGAGGGCGGCCTGGTCGCAAAACTGCATCCAGGTCGCAACATATAATGATTGGGCCTATAGATAGGGGGAAGCCCAGGCTTAATCAACATGTCACAATCATGACCTAATGACAAAAATCGCCGTTGAATCATCAAACGTTGTCAAACAATAAGGATTCTTTGTCTTTTGTTTACAATTTAAAAGAAAAAAATACCTTAAACAACAATTTCTATGACATCAGCAGTGATACAGCTAATTTCGAGCTATTACCTCGTGTTATAAGATAAACTGATGGTTTTTGAGGTCAGCAACTTCAAATTTTTACACTTTGAGTTTTCAAGGTTGTTGTTTGTAACCGCGTTGCACAGAAATGTAAACGTGGTTACAATAAATAGGTTATCGGACTTAGATGTTGGGTTGTGGTTTGAGGTCACGGATTTCTCGTTAACCAGCCAGTTCGACCTACGGGTGTGCATTCCTGATTTGTTAGAGCAATTGCTTCTACTTCTGAACTACCTTTCTTTCATTATATTTTTATTTTGTTAAATTCCTAGTTAAAGACAATAGTCTTGTTTAATTATGAGATATTTGGTTTATTTATGAACAGCCTTAAACAGTCAACTGCTGGACATAGGTATCTTCTTAAAAGGGAGGCTTTGGTCTGTTTTAGCTGACGCTGACTATGGCCAAGAGAATTGGAGCCTCTGTTGGTTGTTTAGGTTATCAGCTCATACGACACTCACGGGGGAATAATCACAGTCGGTATTCTAAATCGGTCCCAACACTAGCAATATTACTAATTGTGATATTATATTTTTTTTATATTTTTAACTGATTTCATAGAAGGAAGAGGTTCTCAATTTGATTGTACTTTTTAGTTGTTTGTTACCTCAAAACTTTCGACTGAGTGAACCAATTTCGATGATTATTTTTATTTGAAAGGTGGTGCTTTCCGTTTGGTCCTATTTCAATTTGGTCCAGTTCTTGAAGTCGGTTTTTTTGTTATTATACGGTGGGCAAAACAATTTGGGATGTTATGTGGCTCCATAATATCGAAGCTCCACTTCCGTGATTGTGGCGCTTGCATCGGTAATTAATTCTTAAAAACTAACATTTAAAAAATTCCATTATAAAAACAAGTAATTTTTTTTTTACCAACGCCATCTATTCCCAAACTAAGCAGAGCTTGTACTATGGGTACTAGATAACTGATATTATTACATATATATACTTTTTTTTTGTAAACATATACATATTATACATAGAAAACACCCAAACTCCGAAACAAATATGTGCAGATCATACAAACATTTGGTCCGACCCAGGATTCGAACCCGAGTCTCATGGACAGCAGTCGCGTACGCTACCACTGCGCCATCGAGGCAGTCAATTCTATAAATATTTGTTTTTTTATTTACACTTAACGGTACTATTATTATCTTTATATAGAAACACAATATATGACGTAAATATATTATTAAAAAAATAATGCAAATAGTTATGACATATTTGACAGATAATAATGTCAATATTATTAAATATGTTTCGTTGATGAATGAGGAAATGGCGATAAAGTTTGATTATATGAGAGTTTATGTGCATAGTTTATTCGAGGCCCGACTTCAATAACATTTGATAAATGTATTCGCAACAAGTCGGAGTAATGGTCAAGGCCTGGGATACGTTATCGTTAGTGGGTTCAATCCCGTTGTAGTATGTGTGTAGTGACGTATACTTGAACTCAATAAGCTTGAAAGACTCCAAAACTTATGTATAAGGTTCATATTTGGATTACGCAAATATGATCACGTCTCCATCTATCGTAAACAGCTTAAGTGGTTACCCATCCGCCTTCGCCGGAATGCTCATATTCTTTTTCTTCTATATAACATTCTGTTCAATCCCTCTAGCCCATGTTACCTTAAAATGCGGTTTACCTTTCTACATGACTCACACTCCAGATTATTGAGATCGTCAGAAAATCTGAAATTAAAAATGCCTGGACACTCTACCAAATTTTTCGACCAGTCCTTCTCTGTCCAAGTAGTACGACTGTGGAACGCCCTACCAGTCGCAATTAGACGTGCTAAGACTCAAACTGATTTTAAGAGATTGGTAAAGGAACATTACCTGGGAGATAACAATAATCCATAATGAACGGTTATAGTGGTCAGTTGGGTTACAGCATTGAATTCCAGGGTGTATATAATCCCTATGAATCTCGCTTATTATGTATATATTACCTTATATCTATGTCACCAGTACTTAATATAATATTGTTATTAAAATATATTTATTATTATTAATATTTTAGTTTCATCTTACGTATTACTCTTTAAGGCACCAGACACTACAACATACGTCTGCCCAATACATTTATTTATTTCCATCCCACGGTTGCCTGGAAGAGATTGCCGTTGAGCAATAAGGTCGCCAATTGTACTTCTGACATACCTAGCTTTAAGTTATGTACTTAATTATCTGGTGTACAATAAAGCGATTTATTATTATTATTATTTATTATTAATTCATATATCCAATATTCATAAGAGGTAAAGTTATTAAGGTTAAAGGGAGTAATCCACTGCACTGATTTTGAAAGTACCAATGGAAAGCCACATTATTGTGAGTGTCATGGCTATGAAAAAAAGAAGAATTTCCGTGATATCCAACATACAAGCAGTCGGAGTCGTGATCAAACGCTAATTGTTTTAAATTATTATTATTAAAATCTACTATTATTAGAATTGAGAAGTGGAAAAGAAGACTAGTAAATCTTTTATATGGTTTCATGAACAGAAGCATTTTAACTGCCGACAACACAACAACGACTTAATTATATGAATCAATAACCCATAATGTACCACTGCTGGGCTCGGGTCTCCTCTCAGGAGATGGTTAAAGCCATACGTCTCCACGCTGGGCCAAGTGCGGGTTGGGGACTGGCAACAATACGTTGTGGCTCCGTAAATCTTGCCGTTGGATGTTTTTAAGCCGCACGAAGGCCTCCAACTAAGCTTCACGAATGTTATCATATGATAACAACCGGGACCGACTTCTCAACGTGACCTCCGAATCACGGAGACGCTCATGGTAACATGCCACCAGCGGTCACCCATCAAGGTACTGACCGCGCCGTTGTTGCTTGCCCTCGGTGAGTGCAACTGGGCTATGAGCGCCTCATTTAATTATATAACTATCAGAAAAATCACAAAAGCTCATAGATTTCAAAAGTATTGATTGAATACTAGAATTTTTTTTTTCAACTATTCTAAATATATGTCGCCGTATGCTGAAGCACAGGTTTCCTAGCTACTTCAGCAGCGGAGGCTAATAAGACACGATTGGTACTCATGCATTTTTACGATCTTTTAAAAATTGACAATTTGTTAACACTGTATGGACCAATAAATATTATTATTATTATAAGTCTGTGTAGGTAAAAATATGTTATTTATTATACTAGTTCTTTCATCTTAGACCTATGCAGAATAGAAAAAAATGATATCGCGGTCTGAATATTATTTATTCATATTTAAAACTAGTGACTTAGAATAAATAGAATAAAATAATAGTAGAGCTAGTTTAGGAAATCTGAGAATTTGTAAGCCTACCGTCTTCCTCTTCTATAATATGCATGTATTACACATAGAAATATTGCTTTTGAATCACTCATCTATTATTGACCGCAAACCGCATTAAAATCCGTTGAATAGTTTAAAAAATCCAAGCGAACAGACATCGTAAATAATTTTATACTATGTGAAGATGAATATCTGATTCCTTTGAAATATTTGCAACTTCTTAATTTCTTTTACATTATCTAAATAAATAATAATAATTATTATTATTATTATTCAAATTGGATTCTTAATTTTTAAAACAATGGTTCAAATCGGTTTCGTTTATCCAACCATTGTCGTGTTCAATCACAAGGCAACTTTAATAAATATTTAAAGTATTCTAACCATGGTAATGTTATGTAGTATACTTTGTACCATATAGAAAAGCGAAAAGTGTGAGTGCAGTGTAAACATTTGTATACATAATATTTAAAAAACATTATTACGTGTCAACGCTTTATACAGGATGCGTCAATTTGCCACATGTGCAGTATCAGGACAATGTCCCCTCGCCGATTCTGAATTATGAATGGTGAAATATGAACCTTCGTGTACGTAACTTGTTGTGTACGTTTCTTTCTGTGCTATATTGAGTGATATGTAATGTAACACATACATGTTATTTCAATTAAATGCTGATAGAGAAGTAGCGATATCTCTATCTCCAAGCGATTAAGGGAGCAACAACAGCACCTTTAGTCACTTCATATGGTACAGGAAGAATAGGGTTTATGACAGTCCATATTCTGTATCCGTCACCGCACAAACAAACTTATTCTTTACCTAATGTCAAATTTTTGCACAGGTGATAACTTAGGCAGCCTTATGTTGCGCGAGAGCATAATGCGTACTCAGCAGATCACGTGTCCATCGCTGGCGTGGCTTCTACCGTCACCTCTGTTCTGGAAACCGAACGAGGTGCTCGTCCAAACTGACAAGTTTAATTATACAATTAAAGACTTCCAGAAGCTTTTCACGTGAGTACCTACATCTACTTTGATTTACGTGGCAAGTAGTGACGACACTCTTGTGAGAACAACAGTGACGTCATATTTTCTTTTAATCAGTATGCTCTTAACATAAACTGGACCTTATTTCAATAAAATAGAGTAAAAGTTTTAGTATTTGAAATAAACGGATCCAAACCTTTACCCAAATATTTAGATTTTTCTACTTTATCAAAAAACAATAAATCTCTAGATATAAATAATGTAATGTAAGGAGGTACAATCATAGTATGTCCGTGTCATAAAATACTCGTTAGTGACACACTAAACCATTCGACTACGGCTGGCTACACTATTCAATTGGCACTACAACATTGCAATTAATCTACGCGCTAACTTGTATTTAACATTGTAATTCTAAATAAGGCTAAGCGCGCACTGATCGCTTTAGGGCAGCAGGGCCACGTCACTTTATACCGCATTTCTTTTGTATTGATAACTTCTTATGGGAGGGTAAAGCGCTTCGTTACATAACGCGTCTCGCACCAGTCTGTCTGACTTCCCTGTCTTTCACGCATACGTTAGCGGTATGCAGACTTCTCCTCTCTCACTCTATCCCAAAGCGCTAACCGTTTTTCGTACAGATAGAATATATTTTATAACGAATGATCTATATTAGTTTAAGTTGTCACTTCTGTCGGGCGTCCCGAGACACACGTTTGTTTTTGCCCGAGTGCAACAGAAGGAGGGTTATGTTCTTCAACGTTTCTGTGGCACGCCCTACACCCTAAACGGCTCGTCGTATTTTTATGTAAATGGTGTCAATAGCTTCATCTTATTAGTCGTCAGACTGACACTGAGTCCATCAAAATAAAAAAGCGCAAAATAGAAAAACTGAATTCAATAAAGATGGCAGATAATGACGCAGTCGGGTTTTTTATAATAATTTTTTTATTTTAAAAAATGAATACTAAGTACGTTTACTTTAAAATAACAAATAACTATCGTATAGAGTTGAAACTTTGCATATTGCGTATTTAGTTTGTATCACAATACTGTATCTTGCAACTGATTACTGACTGAGTCATCGTACGGCTAACTAAGAGATTCAACGGCAGGGATGAAATCACCTTTAAATGTAAGGGGAGTATCTAGAATCTAGTTCGCTGAATTAGACTCATAACAAGTTCTCATTTGATTACCTGCTTAAAATCGTTCAAAATATATGCGCCTCAGAAAGTAGGGGCCTTGTCCTGTCCTTGATAATGAAATTCCTTACTGTTCTCTAGTTTGTAAGCATATATTTTTTACTAGTAATAATTTGAGAAACGAATAGCAAACTATTTTATTCCCTTTCGTTTAATAAATAATAAATATAAATAAATATCAGATACCCAACACACAACGCCATCTAGTCTCAAACTAAGCGGAGCTTGTATTATGGGTACTAGACAACTGATATGAATACATAAATACTTTTTGTAAATACATACATATTATACATAGAAAACATCCAAACTACGAAACAAATATTTGTAGATCGTACAAATATTTGGTCCGACCCAAGATTCGAACCCGAGACCTCATGGACAGCAGTCGCGTACGCTACCACTGCGCCAGCAAGGCAGTTGTATTCACTGTTAAATAGCTTATTTTTAGTCTCAGTGCACTAAAATGTATTATCGTCCGATTAAGACTTCAATGTCCGCCGATCCTTGAATGGTCGTCATTATTTATGATTGGTGATTGTTTTCCTCCTTAACTATGACTCATGGGCTTATATATATATATATAAAGTATATGTGAAGTAATCGCGTTGTTTATTATGTTCAGGAAAAGATACTGATTGTATCATATCGGCTCTCTGTAATTATCAGGATTAAAGAATGTACTACCAAGCGTACCTTCCATTTAGGTATCCATGACAGATCTACACTTTAATAGAACTATCTCATCACATAAACAGCCTCTAATGATAATGTTCTCCTATGGCCACGGCGACCAGTCTTAACGGAGACCAGCCAACTACGTTGGAGATATTATAGTGCGCCAGTTTGTGCGCAAACACAGGTGAACACTTTGTCCCTTTATATCATAATCCGATTGGACAGTTAACCGGCACGACCAGGTAGAGGTCAGGCGCAGGACCGACAGCTTTAGGTCCTCTTTAAGGCACGGAGGTTCAGACCACAACTTCCAAACTTAATGCTGTTATTAAATATTACCGTAATCATAAAAACTCAATAACACTTTTTGACCCGACCCGGGATTCGAACCCGAGATCTAAATCGGTAGTTGCATACGTCCACCGCTAAACCAAAGAGGCAGTTACAGCCTCTAATATTCCACTGCTGGATAAAGGCTTCCCCTCTAAAAGAAGGTATTTGCATACTATACTACGCTGGCAAACGGGTTGATATAAAGTGTACAAGGAAAGCACTAAGTGAAGTTATTTAATGACCTCTCTCTAGCACTACTTACAATCTGTGTATCATCAAAATATAAGCCATATTAGCCGGAGAACTAAGAACCGTTGGGCTAACCGGGCTCTTGAGTGGAGACCGCGTCCTGGCAAACGTAGTGTGGAACGTCCACAGGCCAGGTGGATTGATGATCTGCGCAAGACGGCTGGCAGGAGCTGGATACGAGAAGCCGAGGATCGAACTAAGTGGCGTGAAATTGGAGAGGCCTATGTCTATCAGTGGACTGCGATAGGCTGATGATGATGATGATAATCAACAGCGTTGAACAGTTCACTGCTGTGCATAGGCTTTGAAAGGATAACGCTTATCACGCTAACCAGACCTGTTGGTATTTTTTTATAAATGACCCTGCCAAAATGACTACTCTGCCTGATGGAAAGCATAAGCATCCAAGCGTGATCACCATATTCCTAGGATGCTTCTGCATCATTGGGCCTCCGGTCTCACACTCGCCAACGATACACGATAGCACGAACGTTGACATTTTACATTGATCTCCTGTGCGAGAGTAGTACCGCCCCGACGCCGGCCCAGCCGTGCTGAAATCAGCGTGGCTGTAATCCGTTACGACGCAGACACAATTACAGCGAATATTCCGGTTATAGAATTATGTTTGTACTAATCTAATTATTTTCAAACTGGAATTTCCTGAAATAAGCGGAAAAAGATATTTTTCCTTATCATTAAAATTATTTGGGGAATATTTTGATGCAAGACAATAATTACAATAAAATTTTCGTTAAATAAAATAATATAAATAAGACTGTCTCGGTGGCGTAGTGGTAAAGTATGCAACTGCTGTACTGGAGATCTCGGGTTCGATTCCCAATGTTTGTATGGTCGGACCAAATGTTTGTATGATCTGCAAATATTTGTTTTGGAGTTTGAGTGTTTTCTATGTATAATAAGTATGTATTTACAAAAAAAAAGCATAAATGTATTTTATTTATTCCAGTTGTCTAGTACCCACAAAACAAGCTCTGTTTAGCTTGGGACTAGATGGCGTTGTGAGGCGAATGTCCGAAATATTTATTTATTATTATCTATTTATTTAACTTTGAAACGATAATTTAAGACAATCTTAATTCCAATTAACTTTTAACGGCTGTTACTTAGCCGTGCGAACTGTTAAGGACCACAAAAGGTGGCGAACAATCGTCTTAAGGTTTATTTGTGGAAGGTAAAAAACCCTCAACAGAGAGAAGACCTACACAAGTAGGATAGAAACTTTATTACAAAAACCCTGATGATAAAAAGGAAACCAGTTCCAATTTTATTGAAGTTTTGTTCAATCCTGCTTTCAAATGGCTAATAATTATTTTTATATACCTTTGCAGTGACATGGAGCTCCCAAACGCGTGGGAGATGCGCAAAGACACAGAGAAGTTCACAAAGGACTTCTCGGCGCCTGGAGTTGAAGTACATTGCATATATGGATACAATGTATCTACTGTTGAGAGGTGAGAATCACTCTTTTTAATAGTTTAATGTAGTGGGGTTTACGAGAGGGGGTATCCGAGATTAGTCCAACAAACATAATATATACATATATATAAATTTCAAGTTGATTCGTGTAAGCCTCAAAAACTCGAAAAGATTTTCAAATTTTGATATGATGTAAAATCAACGAAGAGAGGCAGAATACAGCAAATTTTAATAAAAAAAACATAACATAACTTATATATACTTCCTACGCCGATATTGTTATATTTGATCAGTGCATTATGATCACTTAAAGTAAACAAATATTTGTATTCATTTAAATTCAATGTAGAAAAATATTTGATAACATTTATCTCACTTTTTTTATAAAAAACTTACTAATGGAGGCATTCACTACCTTCCAGACTCGTGTACAAACCGGGTACCTGGCTAGATGGGTACCCAACCCTCGCTATGGGTGATGGTGACGGCACAGTCAACCTGCGCTCGCTCAGCGCCTGCGAATATTGGAGGAAAAAGCGCCTCAGGAACGGCCACTCAATCAAGTCCCTGGCTTTACAAAACGCTGAACATCTCAAAATACTTCACGATCAGCGAGTGTTGGATTATATCTCGCTTTTAGCAAAGAATTGAAGGTAGTTTAACACTTAACATAGTATTATAAATAAGTAGAATTTTGTAAACACAAAGTGCTTTCCAGTCATTACAGCTATACGCGAATGAATGAATAATAACATTCGTTCCAGTCTTTTGATCGTCATTCATGTTCATATGAAGATTTGAGTGAATGCAAAGAATCAATTCTTTCACAGTAAATGTATTGTATTCCAGTCTATTTCGAATATTGAGCTCAATGAAGTGGACGTGTGAGGAGATTTTGTTTAAACGACTTTATTATTGGAAATAACTGATCTTAATATGAATTAAGTAGCAAAATAGTTTATGTACGTTGTCATGACAGACGGTACGAAGTGACCGTTTTTTCTTTCGTCACATTTATATAATACAATAAAATTATTTCTTAAGTTTCTCTAACGAATTGATGAAAATATACATTCAAAGTTGTTTCATGTTATGTGTAACTATTTGTGTACTGTACAGGCCTGTACAGTAATAATTATCGAACTAATTTTCTCATAAAACAATCATTTTTCTTTGTGGATTTTGTTTTTAGATTAAGGAATCAATAGAAAAACATGTTATGTTAAGCTAAACATACAAATATTTATTTTGTAATAAAAACTATTCTTGTATCCCGTATATTTTCACAGTTTCATTTTCAACCAACTTCCAATGTAGAGGTGCCTTTGGAAAAAATGTATTAACTAATAATCTCTAATTGTGATAAATCATAAAAATCTGTGTTTTACTCATTGTATAAGTGTTATATTTATTTATTTTTAACTCAAATATATATGTGAGCGACTGTACACCATAATTTAACTAATATGAAGTAAACTTTGCTCATAATTTGACTAATATGAAACTAAGCTCTCTTAAATAATTTAAATATTGTAAGTAACATTATATAGAAAAAACAAACACATTTGATTACTGTACAAGACAGTAAAAAAACATTTTATACTTTGCTTATAATTTGACTAATGTAAAATGAAGCTCTTTTGAAATCCGATAAACACAGTCTTGATTGATTGATGATAAATCAAACCGTTTGGTCCTGTACCCTAACTGCCTATTGCAACTCTTGACTCTCATATGTTAAAACAGTTGCAATTTATACGCTTAAGCGATATTTTCTTGAGGACTTACTTACTACTTACCTACTTACTTACTTTACGGAGTATGTAGGTTTTTATAAAGTCTACAGTAGAGCATGTTACTATTCGTTTCTGTAGTTTTTTCTGTCACGAAAGTGGCAATTTAGGGAATCGCTCCCGAAAAAGAAGGCTTTGATGGTGAGTGAAATAAGAAAGCGATACTCACGACAATATGTCATATTTTAATAACGAAAAAAACAATTTCTTTTTAATCATAATTAGTTTTCAACGTTCCATTACCAACATCCCTAAAAAAAAGAAAACATTATCTTACGTTGGCGAAAAGAGCAACTATTGATTGAGTTGCACGAGATTACGTACTTCAGGTGATACGCCTGCTCTTTATAAATAAATTTCAGACAAAGTCAAGGATATATAATGCCTATAAAACAATTGATCTCTTTTAATTCTCATCACTATAATAGGGTAGATTACACGTTAGTCAAATTAGTTACTTTTATCTTCTGTCAAAACGATAACTTTGTATGAAAATTTATTCAATACAAACTTGTGACGTCACTATTTTGGAGTATTCAATTGAGCAATATAATATAATGTTTATTAGATTTTTTTATATAAATTAAATGCTGTAATAATTATATTTGTTTAGATGTTTTGTTTTGTTTACGTTTTAATGAAGGAGTCATCGGTATTTAATAATAAAAAGTCACCTACCCCATTCTCCCCAGTTTCGTGTGACAATGACAGTCTATTTAATGAAGTCTTCAGCAATTTAAAAGTGTTTTAGTGCAATTAAGTAACAAGCCAAGCTTTAACGGCTGTGATAACCGTTCTGTCAAACATATTTGACATTACATATTATTTTAATATTAATTATTATGTACATACAGATGGTTCACTTTCTTTAATTCTACCAGATCTCTTTTTTAATTGTCGCTATACGTCATCCTTATAATTTCTATGCTATGTAGTATTCTAAACTAGACACGCTGCAGGCATTCCCAAATTTACTAAAAAAAATTGAAATTTATTTGATTTGATTTGGAAATAACGTAATACCCATACACAGAAAGATATTTAAACAAAATACAACACTTAATAATGCATTTCAATATAAACCATTTAAAAAGCATTTCAGGTTATAAGTTAAATATTACGAAAATGGTGCGTAAATTGAAATAAATAATTAAGGTGTTTGTGAAAAAGTTGAACACAAGTATCTATTTACATTGAGTAGTGTAAGGAATCTGTTGGTTTGTATTAATTAATACTGAATTGTAAAAACACCCATTCAGAAGTCAGGCACCGTGACTTTGAACAAAGTGCTTCAATGTTACAGCAATTTGTTTTATTGTAAACATTCTGACCGAATCGCATATATTTTCATAAATTACTTAAAATTTTCTTAGTTAGTGCCTTAGAAATAGAGTATAGAAGAAATAAATATGTAAAGATTTTATCTTCTAATTTAAGCTCAATGGACGCGGGTCAAGTAGCTGGAACTACTGTGTATTTATGGAATTAAATGAAATAAATAGTTAACCATTTTAATGTAATTTTATTTATAAATGCTGTACAAATATATGACATTATTTACGACGAGTCACCGCAAGCTCTGCAGGACCTAGGTCCAATCCGTATGACCAGATATAGTAGGCCAAAACTTTTGTTTAGTAGTATAGTAGATGATTTTTTTTATTTTTCAATATTTGCTTAGTACGGATTTTTGGGAACACTAATAGTACTATTTAAAATCTTAAATTATAACCCACCGTGCCGACAAATCGTTTGAAACCCGTGAAACAAGATAGATTTCAATCCTTTACAGTGCATACCGCTAAGAGGACCTTTTAAATACTAAGCGAGTTACGTCAATGCTGACCGGATATCTGCAATTTACCTTTGTTATCACTGCAATAGATAATATTTTACATAAAACAGCAATAACCTCTAATGCTCTTTTCAATTAACTTTAACTAGGAGCAAATGCGTTTTTGGGTAGTACAACTGATAATTCTCTGCGTAATTAAATAATAGATAAAAAGGTCGTTACAATGGGTATGCACATTTACGCGAATTTCGATCTAATTGAATTTGAATGTCTGTAAGAAAGTAAGCTGGTGGGTCATGATCCAAATTTGTCGATAGTAGATTAGTGAAATTGGTGATATAAATCATAACGGTGTCCCTCTTCGACTATACAAAACGCAGTTTATAAGTTGCGTAATATTTCCTTGCTTCTGGCTTGTTCAATATATTTTTTCGTTTAATCTGTTATTTAAAACTCCAAACTGTTTTCGCGTTTTCTGAAATATTGAAAACAAAAATACCAAAGTTTAATTTAGTAGTTGAAAGTTCCCTTTACAATATTATAAATGATTAAAATGTTAGTATTTTATGTTGCCCATGTGCAAATTTAAAAAACCTGTAAACCACGTTATCGTGCAATTCAAACTCACCGTATTAGACCAAAGATAATCTAGAGTTAGATATAACGGTATATCGTTGCGAGTTACGTGGAGCACGATAATGAGAGGCCCAAGTGCATAGCACCCATGTTGCGTATGTTGTCGAAACGTTAAACTTTTCAAAGGTAAATTAATCACGAATTTTGAAAATTTGAGTCCCGATATAAGCACTTTTTCGGTAATCTAATATTCTTCTAACTGTAGAAGAATATTAGATTACTGAAAAAGTAAGTAATACTGATTAATGTCACTTTGTGAAACAGTTCATATATTCCCAAACTTAATTCGATAACGGGGTTACCAACTACTATTATAATAATGAAACACAGATATCTGTAATAAACATGTATTTAACGTTGCATTCTGTGCCGTATTGACCGACGCCATATCAACTAGATCATTTACGAACCTAACCCAAATAGTTTGCTGTATAATTCATTCATACATAACAAATACTTATTTTGAAATACCTATTTTACTACTACAATTTTAATTTTAACTAACCATAGACACACCTGTCAGAATTTGGCGCTAATTTTTGACATTGACATTTATCTGCAAAGTATCGATCAACAATCGATATTTTTTATTACTCGTAGTCCAATAGTGTATTCATATAGTCGCAGCAGTAAAATTGGCTCTAATAAAAGTTACACTGTAATACTAAGGTAGTGACTGACTTTATTTACATATGTAGTAAGTTCTCTTATTTTACTGTTGTATTGAATCCTGCTTGTCAGAGGTCAAACATGTAACATTAACTAGGTAACAAAGACTAGGCACAGCTTTTATTTAATTTCCTGTTTGACTACTTACTCTTCAAATTACATTTATTATATTCATTTCATGGTTTCCTGTTAGCAATTACAGTTATTTAACTTTTGACAAACTGTCAAAGGTACATTCAGCAACAAATTATTCTATAAACAAAACTGTATTCGTTGATAAACATTGTTTTATTAAAACATGTTTCTGATTAACTTGCACAGCATTCAGATTCAGCGAATCACATTTTAAAATTAAAAATATTATTGACAAAATTAAAATAATATAATATACAAACAATAGATACAAGCCACATATATCATTGGGTTTCTTATACATATGATATACATATTTACAAATCACAGACATTTAAAATAATATTTTAGGGAAATACGATCCATTAGAAAACAATTTTTATATTTCTTGTCTATCCCATACCGATTTTTTATGGTTTTTGTTATTATATCGAAAACAATGTGGAGTATTTCAAGTTTATATAGACATATTGTTAAGATCGATGAAATCCATCTAGCGCAAGTTTACTCTTTAGTTCTAGCCGCGTGTAAGAAGCAGTTTGCAGTGCACGTGTGGCTATGTGATAGTTATGTTATTGACTATATGGGTAATTAACACATCTGAAGAAGAAAAAGTACAGTCATATATAAAAAAATAATTTTAATTTTGAAAGTGCCTACTTATTTTAGTGAGTGATCATACTTTGATTACTCATACTTTTAGTTTTGTGAAATAACAAATAAAACGGTATTTTTTTTAATTCATAAACAAATTAATAATTCCATTATTATAACGTACTTAACCTAAGAAAAGGAAGTGATCAGTTCTAGTGCATACAATTAATAGTAAATGCTTGTATTCCTCTACTGACAAATCAGGCCGTCTAGGATCTCAATTATCGAGGAATGAACATAAACCTTAACATTAAATTAATAAATATCACATTTTAAGCAAAATCAAAACATAACCTATTAAGTAAACTAATAAATATTAATTTATCAATCCCATAATACAAAACAATAGCTAATTTACAAAAGCCTCAGGTTATTTGCCGAAAAAAAACATTGGTCGATGGATTTTGATGTACGACTGTACCGCATTATTATTTCTTAATCATACCCATCACTTTATACCTAAAAAAACTAAGCATATATTTACAAACGAATAGTCGATTCGAGTCATTCAGCTCCATTTTCGCTACTTTTCAACAATTTGAAATGACAGTTTACACAATCACGCCAATTTATGTTCTAATTTTAAATTTCCATTTTTCTTTTTAATTATACTTCATGCGTCTTGTCCGTAACCATTCAACACCAAAAGCCGTACTCAATTATAGTAAAGGTTATGTACTCTCTCAATTCTATCAAACAACATAAAAAATGTTCCACGCGATACAATTATGCTGCTGATCTGATTGGCAATTAAATCGGTTTAAATGATTTCGCATTCACAATTGTATTCACGATCGATAATTTTAATTTAATTTTTGGAGGATGATGGAAAATGAATGGAAGTAGAATGAACATAATGATTATTCTGTTTAAATAAATGTTATCTGTCCTAAGCATACTGGCATTTAACTTATTAGTGCCACGCATTGTATTGTCTCATCTACCGATAGAGAGTCGTGACTATGTGGCCACAGATATGAGATTTAAGAAGATAGAATTATTAGCGACATAAGAGAATATGAGATACTTTGTACTATAGCTTATTTGTTGTGTTTTTTTTTCGTGAACTAAATGTTATGTAGTAAGTCTCCAATTATAACTTAAAGAATTGAGAGTGTACGTCAGCCTATACTATAAAATTTAAAACAATCTATTTAATTAATAACCTCGTGCACCTTCTAACAGAGCTACATCATACTTCTAAGCATATCTGTATATTTTTAACGATTGTTCGCAATGAGAAATCTATTAAAACCTTAATATTATTTATGATTACTGCACAATATTTTATTTATGTCTCTAGATTCAATAATTAACGAATTTCTCAAACAAAGATTTGGTGCGATTCGATAATCGAACCCAAGATCTTAGCACAGCAGTCGTAGGTATAAGATACCACTGCATTGATTTAATCTATGCACACATATTACAAGACCACTTTCGTAGTGCACATTTGAAACATCCTGTAACGATCTAGAGACACATTAAATTAGTCTTACTCACGCACTAAGATACTCTGAATAAAACTGACTATCTATGCTTATAATCAAGCTCTAAAAGGCTTAAATCCCTTCGCTCCAGTTAGCAGTGCCTATACGTAAGTATAAATAACATTGGTTATATTATATTACACTAACAAATCGTGTAAGGCATGTCTTAGAGTACAATTAGCACATCAAGCTAAATGTTACCGAGTGACAAATGTTTTAAAGTGCTATTTTGAAAAGGAGGAACTTGAATGTAAAAGTAAGTTAAATTACTCGCTTGTGAGTAGAGTTGTGAGGATAGTATTAACCATAGGTAAAATAAAAACCAAGTAAGTAAACTTGCAGAGAATCACATGTGTCTGGTTGTATTTATGAGTGGTGACACGACAGGTTTTTTTAAAACCGTTATGCGAAGGTTAACTCTCATATGTTTTTATAATTATTTCGGCTTTTACTACGAACTTAGGAAATAAAGACGCAACCTGCCTGCGTAGGTTATTTTCCTTGATTCCAAAAGTCATTGCTTACAATGACAGAAATGTCTTTACATACTATGATCAGTACATATTTTAAGTCAAGTGCTTATCCGTTTTAATCAAAAAATTATCATGATTGCAACCCAAAATACAGTTCTAGTCCGTGTTTGATAAGACAATAGTTTCTTCAATTCCTTAAATAGTGATCTTAGGTGGTCTTTTCAAAAGTCTGGGTGTTGTATCTGGTCCATCATCGCACTAAACGAATAAAATAAAGAAAAAAAAATCAAAACAAGCTACGGGCGCTTTATCTTTCAATACTACATAAATGACAAGAAGATGAAAAAGGCTTGTTTTTCAATTTAGTTGTGTAAAAGGGAGTATTCAGAGACGTTCGTGTTTAATTATGTTTATAAATTTGCACACAGGTACAAACATTTAGCCTAATAGGCTAAGCTTATTTTCTATTGTACAATATATAGGAATAGAGATAAAGACCTGTACACACTTGAGATTCATGATTGGTTGGGAGTGTATATAGGCCGAAAATCACGGACTATTTAATTCTAAATAAAAAATTCATATGACCCAAACAACCACTTTAAAATAAGACCGTGCATCAAGTATTCGATAGTAAATACATGAAAAAAATCAAATAACTCTATTTCTAAATATTGTACGTTTACAATCTACATTAACCGATAGCATAAATTATATCCCACACTAAAGCCAATGTCTTCACACAATAATGTCTCTTATGCGCAAGCGCTAAGACCTACATTGGTCTGATCACTTTGTCCACCTCCAAGCTGATGACAAGCGATGACAAATCCTACCCAAGCACCATGTTCCATGTCTCAATGGAAGGAACGCACACTTTCGGCTTGTTGACAAGTTACTGATAATTTGCGAAAATAAAAAGCAAAAAAACTAGCATATTCAAACAAATTTGATTACCGAAGTCCCTAAACTTTTATTCTAAGCCACTTCATTACTTATTCGTAGACGGTAGAGATCTTATAAATTATTATTACTTTCGCTTTATTTCTGTGCATATGAGTTCATCCACATGCTGGTATCAAGCCAATTATTGCCATTCTTATTTGATTAGATTAAACGTAAAAAAAACTCTCATGAGAAACTCACATAATTTCCACAAACACAAGACTACAATTTCTAAATCCTCATAATATTGATGGCTATTCACGTCATTCGTTCACTCATGTCATTCTCAAGTCTCAATCTCTCTTCACCTCGCAATAGGGCTAGAATACTAAATGGTATGACTATTGTTTCAATATTACCTAAGTTTACAAAAATGCTCTTAATAAAAAAGTAAATTGTAACACCCAGTTTAACAATTCTGCCCAACAACAAAACATAAAACCGTTATTCCGTATGAATTTTATGGGCGACTTTTTGCCAGAAAAAGTTTTCATAAAATTCACTTTCCGATTATATTTTGGTCTGTGACCAATATTTTCCGTTTAATAAATAGCAAAACAACTTACACCTTACGTACTCACAACTTGTAAGATGCTTCTCACTACTAACAATATAGGTTCCCTCTAGTCAAAATCAATCAATGCTTAATAATCCTCCCCCAGTTATTACCTTTTAGTGTTCTATCATTCATCTCTTCACTGCTTTGCCTCCTTTTTTAATAATAATGTCTTTATATATCCTAAAATATATCAGCCCACGCCGAAAGTGAGATAAATAAGTTAATTATGTATTCCACTTCTAACACGTTGACAGCAAGAAGTGACTCCAGAAGCCAAAACTACTTATCATAAATCTAGTTCATTCATTAAAAAATATTTACAGAAGTTATCAATAAGTCGAAAGTGTGCATTAATAGATAAGGCAAAGTTGTGTACGCTACAGTGCATATCATAGTTTGACGTTGTTATGGTAAGAAAGCAGTCTTGATTACAATTTGTCGCATCATGATTATTTATATATGATCAATTACATATACCACGGAGGTTTAGGGAATCATCTATCGATGATATATTTCATATTATTATTTTCAACAAATGTTTTATATGTTACAATGGAAGACAAACTTCAATTCGATAAAATTTTTCATTCAGAATATATTGTCAATTGAATTGATACAATTAAATTGCATCTATTTATTTATTTGAAGTGTCTTTATAACATTTAAAATCGCCAAAGGTATTTCAAGGTAATTTATTTCCTTTTGTAAATATATTGAATAAGAAGTTTTGAATAGAAATATTACGAATCGATATTTCTATGGAATTAATTTTGGCTTGTGAATATTGTTTTTCGATTCATACGAATTCATGTATGTATATCAATAAATAACAGTGAATATATATACTTTTAAACCTTTTTTTAATATCATGTAAAATCGAGAACATGAGTTTGGGTCACAGTGAGATGTCAACGACGGACCGGAGCCGTCGGAAACGGTCCGAGGAATCGCTCGAGATCTGGAGAAATAGGAACCGAACACGATAACCGTCACACGGTGCGCGTATTAAAAATGTAACATTTAAAAAATGTACGACAGTCGTATCGGCACCGATTAGACAAACGCTGATCCCCGAACCGATGCGTAGGCGTAGGAGGGCGGTCCTACAGCCGGAAGAGGACGAAGCGATAGGCGTGGCGCTACCTGTTGAAGAGCAGGTCGGGGCGGTAGTACACGTAGATGCCGAGCAGCACGGTGGCCGTGGCGAAGACGGCGCGGCGCGTGAGCGGCAGGCGGCGCAGCGCGGCGGGCACGCACGCGCGCACGCGCGCCGACAGCGACGCGTGCGCGCCGCCGCGTGCGGCCACGCGCCGGCGCTTGAGCCGCTCCTCGTCCAGGCGACGTTGCTCCTCTCTGGTGGACAACGGCATCGAGGTTAACGATTTTTGCTACCATTACAAGTTTCCAAATTTGAAGCGTTCACGGGCACATAAACTATCGCTTACGGTTGAAAATAATAAAAACCTTTAACTAGACGAGATCGTGGCACATAGAGGACAGCCCGACGGTTGTACGATATACTAATTTCAGAGCGTTCATAGCGATGTGGCGACTTCCGCATACAGCGCAATAGAAACAAAATACAACGCCATCTACCGAAGATACGTCGAACGACGGAGTAACAAAGGAAATAAGGAAATTACCGATCCCGCATCGCGCAATAGAAGTTCTCGCGCCGATTAGCGTATATACGACATTCCGAGATAAACCGTTGGGAGGTCACCGCCCACTGCCAGGCAGTGAACCGCCAGGTATGATCAATTCGTCTAGTAAGGGGACCCTCCCATTGTGTTGGAGGAACATGACATCCGTTCCCCACAACAGTATTATTAGTAGTGATTGAATATTTAAGTTATTCACAGTATTGTCTTCCTTGGACATGGACATGACATAAATATGTACTTTATCAATAGAAGTAAATAATAACCCTTTGCTGCTGTTACCGTATAGTATTGCCAGATGGGGATATTTAGCGCCAATAGTGCTATCTCCCTTACCGAGCTGCGATATTATTTTATCCGCTGGCTACAGGTAGCCGATTTGGCTATATTATTTATTTATATTTTATTATCAATTTTTCTATATAAAAGTTATGTTAAAAATTCCATAGATCCATAAATAACACTATCTTTAGAAATTCACTGTCTGTTAATTACAAAAAAAATATTGTTAAATAATAGAACGAATTTAATAAATATAAGAGCAATAATAAGCTCAGGAATTTATTTAAACTTTGCCGCCTTAACTACCTGTGCGCCATGATGGGGCTATCTCGGGGCTACACGAGTGCTCCGGCGAGGCGATTCGAGAAAAAAATATTCTGGTAACACTGTTACCGTAGCCTCTCTTTTATCATTTCAACTAAATATACAATTTAAATTCCAAATAAATTTTACTATCTAACCTTTAAAGTGTAAGTATTGCCTAAAATTAAAGTTGACAAAAAGGTGTTTAATACCCCCCCACCTACTCTTTCCAGACAGTATAAATCTCCAAACATGACCACCAAAAACAATTGAAATAGATAGTAAAGTAGTTAAGAACTTACTCTCTCCTCTCTAGTGCCTGCACCTCAGACTCGAGATCAGTGGGGTCGTTTTGTTCGTACAGCTTTTCGGCGGTCACGAGGATGTCTTCGAATGGTAAGTCATCTGGTAACTGCAATGCAATGATAGTTCAACATTGAAAGGTGATTTACAGTGCATTCGCATTAAGAAAATAATGACGAATCCACCCTCTGACTGATCGAGTCCCTTGGCTTCCTTCCTAGAGGCTTGATCAATGCTTCATGACGAAAACAACTATGTAATCAAATATTGGATGATTCCAACTTTAATTATTATCATCATATTGAAATCAATTTTTTATGTGTATGTGAATATGTTTTTCATTTTCTATATAAGGAATTACTTTAGTTTTTGGGTAACGGCAATAAAACTAAAATTATAAAATTTGACGTTGCGAAGACGATAAGAAAAAATTATGCTGAATCCAAAATGAACACGCGTTGTTAAAAAAAAGGCTGTGCTGTAAAACTTTAATGGAATCAACTCACCCTTGACAACAAACAGTGCAACATGGCCATATCACATTCACAGTTATAAACTTCATCAGCTCTGTACAAGACGATGGCGGCAGTCACGTAGACAGGAAACAGCGGCGGCGCACACAAGAAGTAGTCGTACAGCCGCACCACGTCTGTGTACTTGTTCAGGCTGTGACCGAACCAGGTCAGGTACCAGGGTAGCGCGAACATTGTGCCTACTTGCGCTCTGGAAATAAACAGTTAATATTTCAGACATCTGACGCACAGCGCCAATTAACATCAAACTAAGTAGAGCTAGTTACATGCTGGTGGATTAAAATTTTTTTTTTCAAATAACAAATAACGAAAACACAAAACCAATATTGGTAGGTCATACAAACATTAGGTCCGACCCAGGAATCGAACCCGCGACCTCTAGCAAATAGTACTCATACGCTACCACTATGCCACCAATTATTGCAAAATGATGCATGATTTAACCAATCACATTAAGTTTAACGGTTACACACGTCCGTTTTTACATAGATAACGAGATGGAAGGTGTTACAATTCAAAATCAAATGACATTTTAAATTCAGTAACTTTGAAAACGAGAATATTATTAATAACATAAACATTTACATATAAGACCAGAGCGAGCTAAACATGTCATGTCATTATGTATGTTGTAAACATTTTGAATTTGCATTGAACACTAAGATATACAATCTTTCGGCTTGAATTACAGCGCAAGAGAGATTATTTCAACCTTTACCTACAAGACTAGGTCGGACTTAGTTCTGAATAAATCCTCGTCAGAATCTAGTTGAGTTTTGGCCAGTCAATCTTGGCTAGGATTTAAGTCTTGGAAGAGATAGCACTTCATTTCCAACACAGCGTTTCTCCCTCTTGTTTAAAGCCGACCACATTATATCAACTAATAATACTCACTTATCCAAACATTCAGCTAGTTTCCTCTCCGCCCTGCCGATGACTGGCAGCATGTAGTTAAGAAGGTGTTGTGTCGGCTGCATCGTAGTTTGCATGAAAGGAGCTAGGGGTGCGCCAGGACCGTACGAGAGACGGCATAGCAGGGGGAATGAGGCTCGGTCTCCACAGACTAAAAGAAGCGTGATGGCTACGTCGTGGTAACCCTGGAGAAATAGAGAAATTCAAATTCAGATATTGAGTAAATGAATAATTATCTCTCACACAGCTCTCTATATATATATCTACATACACTCATGATCAACGTCATTTACAAACCTCGTTTTTAGGTAAATGACATTAAGGTCGAGTTGAGCCCTATGTAGGTGAACAAAAATCAATTTCTGGTAAGGGGAAATCTTAGGAGTTCGCATCATCGCATCACCGTCACCGACATGCTGACGTCACAAAACTTCTTTGGCCACGTTGAGCACTTTTTACAGGGGAAAATCTTTTGGGTTCGCGTCACTCGAATGCGTCGTCGTCATTTTCATTTCCATCGGCAGTCCTTATGACTGTCATTTTTTTTATTTGTAATAACATATCCCATAGCCCAGTTGCGCTCGGTGACTACCAAAAATTTTTTGAATCCGTTGAAGAAACAAAATCTTTGATACAAACTCCGAACTCCTAATTTTACTCCCGAAGGGGGATTTTTTTCTTAATCTTCATCCATAGCAATTGTGAAACCTATATAGTTCCAAGTGAATCCATTGAAAAATAAAAAGTTTCGTACAGACTCTGATGCCCTTTTTAACAACAACACAGTTAACAAAGTCGCAGTAATGCAGGTATCTCAATACCAAATCCAAAGGTAAATCTCTATTCAATACAATTTAGTAAACGATATGTTGTGCTTGTGTGTGCACATGTCGGCGCGACACTCGCCGGCTACCACTGCCATGATCGATGCAATTCATTGACATCTACTTGCCGCGATAGCGTTATTTACTATTTAGTTTTTACAATAAATATGGATATGTCGTGGACTACAAAAATCATCAATGAAATCTCAATGTTTTTTCATTGTCTTTTTGATAATTTGTGATATGCTTCTGACGAAACAATATTATATGTATTATTGTTTATAATATAGAAAAACAAAATAAAAACATGCCAGTTACGCTGTAAAAATGTGCAAAATGAAATTCAATTTTACTTTAAGTAGATTTTTTTTAGATAAAAAGGCAATAGGAAGGAGCCTAAACACTTTAAATCCGGATATCAACATCATACGGTGGAAATAGTAGTTTGAACAAAACTGCAAATTATATTGGTATTGAATTCGTACAGACAAATCAGCCGGCCCCACCCCTTAAAGTGTTTGTATTAGAGCTCAAAGTAAATATCCATTAAAAAAATCGTCATAGTATGGTCAAAATGGTCAATGGTATGGTATGATGTCATTCATACCATACCATTAAAATCCATATAGGCCCATAATCCAAACCTTCCCCTCATCCACCTCCCCTTTCCCTAAGGCCGGCAACGCACTTTTGACGCCTCTGGTGTTACGGGTGTCCATGGGCGGTGGTAGTCGCTTACCATCAGGTGATACATCTATTCATTTGCCCCCTATTCCATAAAAAAAAACAATCATGTTCATAGCATTGAAATAAAATATCAAGTTTTTTTTTTAAATATATTAATTGTTTGATGACACTTGGATGTTTATGCGTATAGTGAAGCAATTAAAATCAGAGGCACTAAATACTTTTTTTACTTATCACTAGCTGTTGTTCGTGGTTCCATCCATCTAAATAGTAGCCTATGTGGCTTATGTGGTATTCTGAGATATAAGCTATATTGCTGTAAAGTTTCATCTAAATACGTTCGGCAGTTTTTGGGTGGCAGAAAAACAAACATCCGTACATCCTCCCGAGCACTCGCATTTACTATATGCCTAACTTTTATCGTTAGTTGGGTTAATTCGGGGGTATTCTATTTCCTTCCTTAAGAATTAAAGTTTCTCCATTTCAAATTTCATTGATATCGGTGCAGCTGTTTATCTTTCAAAGTAACAGACAGAGTTACTAATGAATTTATAATAAATATTAGTATGATAGCATAAATAAATATTTTTTCGGAGATCTTATATACAACGCCATCTAGTCCCAAACTAAGCAGAGCTTGTGTTATGGGTACTAGACAACTGATCAAAATACGTTTAAACTTTTTTTTGTAGGACTATCATCAACCGTTCACTACTGGACATATGCCTCCCCTGGGTAAGGAGGTTAATTTTTATTGATATCAAACAATAAACTACCATTACAATAATACTGACAGATAACATATAGGTAGATTATCGAAACATGGTTTTGTTGAAACATCATCGAAACCTACACTTCGTTGGTCGCATATCGTGTTACCAACATGTCCTCTAACTCACCGCAGGTGGTATGATATGTGTATTTATATAAATATAATATATAAATACATAAATGACACAGATACGGTGTTTAGTGCGCAAAGTACAAATATCGTCACTATAATATATATGAATCAGGCATCAATTAAATATGATAATTTAGAATCTTTTTACGGTATATAAAATACAACAGATTTTTAGACGCATGGAAAAATTAAAGAATACCAGCGATACAAATAAATCATTTGGTACACAGAGTAAAACTTTTTTAATTAGTTATGTCAATATAAGGTTGTTAGTAACAATGTGTGAAAAATAAGATAGTACCATCTAACAAAAAGACAATGAATTACTCCGCAGTAATTATTTATCCTGCATCGTGCTATGATTTTTCTTGTATTTATTTTACTTTTCATTTAACACTACAAATCATCATCATCCTAGACTTTATTATTCCCAATAATATTTGGGGTCGGCTACCAGTTCAACCGGTTTTACCTGAATATCAGTTTTTACCTGGCATCGGACCTCCGCAACCCGTATAATATTACAAATAAAAAAGGAAATAAAACATTGATAAAGAAATCAAACATGCGTTGGGTTTTTCATGTGGGCTTACCCACTTTCATAACTTAACTTTATTGGTCCAATATACATCGCTTAGTCGTCGTAAATAAATCCACGATTCTTACATTAAACAGGAGTAGTCTCATAAAATCGAAATATACACTACATACAGCTTTGTACAAAAGATTTTTACAGTCATTTATCATTGCAGAACTCGTAGCTGGAAGGCCGTGTCAATTTTTACTGTAGAAATTCGAAGCATGCTTATGCAGCAGGTTTTTCTTCCGTGACGGTGGTAGCGGCGGAGGCCACTGAGCCAGCCTCATCTGGTGACACGCTGCAGGCCAGAGCAGGGAACTTCTTGTACAAGGCAGCACGATACTTAGGATGGCTGATACCATATACAATGGGATTGTACACGGCATTAGCTTTCGCAAACAGCGAACCCCAAATAGTACCAAGTGGGCTGATCGGCGCGCTTTCAAAAACACCTGTGTAGTTGATGACGAGGTATGGGGTCCAAGCCATGAACCATAGGGAAATAGTCATTAAAGCCACTTTAGCCAACTTGCACTCTGCGCTTGTGTTGGCCGCTTCAGATGATCTCAAAGAAGCTACATTCATTTTCTTGGCTTGTTCCCTCATCGACCTTTCGTGAGCGGCGACAGCCTGCACAATGTAATAGTAAGAGTAGATAATGAGCAAAAGAGGCAAAAAATACACGAAAACTGAGTATACGAGAATGTAGCTGCGGCTCAACCAGTCCTTGGTCAAATAATCAGTTCCACAGGCAGTCATGTTACCTTCAGGCACATAACGGTTCCATCCAAAGAAAGGAGCAAGAGTCCACAGCAGCGAGAAGAACCAGATGCCAAATATACGTATAAGTGCTCCATTATTAGTCATTGGCTTGGCAGCGATACCCTTTACGATGACGTTGTAGCGGTCAAAGGCGATCATTGTCATAGACCATATGGAGGCACAGCCGAATAGAGAACCAGCGCAACCATATAGTTCACAAGCAAACGGACCAAAGATCCAAGTTTCGTTGTAACAACTTATAACCATAGCTGGAGACATGGCGCACATCATTAGGAAATCAGAGAATGCAAGGTTAACAACTAATAAGTTGGATGGTGTTTTTAGATTCTTGGTGGTCATGAAAATATAGATTACCATGCCGTTTCCCGTAATAGAGATGAATCCGAGAACGCCGATAGTAAACCCGAGAAGTCCATGCCAGAGTGGGTTCATAGGAGGGAACTGGTACCAATGAGGATCAATCATGTGTAGCATGTCGGCGGGGACCTTGTCAACGACGGTTTGATTGCTCCCATATCCTGCAACTTGGCCACCCCATGATTGCAGGGCTGCTGCCATTGGTCCGTGGTCTAAATTAGTCGCCATTTTCACTCAGTTTCTTGGTGTTTGGGTAGGTGGACTCGCTGCGAGATGGTTACTACAAAAGTACTGAAGAAAATCGGTACACGAACTACTCCAGTCTTAAGCGCGAACCAATCTCGTAATGCGGCGAAGCTGCCGAGGCAGTGGAGACTACTCGTTGTAGGCTATTTTGCATACGTTTTATATACCAAAACCTTAAGGATTAGATGTGACGTAGTGACGAAAACCAATATTCTTAATAAGATTACTAATTTCTAAGAAAGCGAACTCGATACTTTTAAGAACACTCGGTAAATATTAGGCTTCGAACTAAGTTTGTTACATATTCATTAGCTTGAGTTTTTAAAAGAAATAGTGACATTACAAGTACCAACTCTCTGGAAGAACCCGCTCAACGTGCCAGGATAGAGCTCTCTCAAGCATAGTTATACTTGGAGTCTTTCTGAAGGACAAAATTTGCAACGAAGAAATTCGTCAGAGAACCAAGGGGACGGACAGGTTAAAGCGGAGCTGGAATAAGGGCGTTCTGGAGTGGAGACCGCGTCTTGGCAAACGTAGTGTGGGACGCCCTCTGGCCAGGACTTGCATAGGAGGGCTGGCAGCGACTAGGTGCAAAAAACAACAGACCAGGCTCCATGGTGTTCCTTGGGAGAGGCCTATATCCAGAAGTGGACTGCAACGCGCTGATAATGATGATGAAGAAGAAACTAGTCAGGGTCAATATTGCATTACTTCTATTGTTTGCTCTGCAGTTGAAATAATTTACGTTAGTACTAGTTTATGTCTTGGTATTGATTAGACTTTATTAATTTGTAAGGTATTAAGTTATCTAAAGTTTAGAAGTCAAAATTAAATATGCTAAGTTTGAGTTTTTTTTAATTACAACTGTGTCTGAGGAACTTTGAAGAAAACTGTTATGAAAAGTGTCGTTTATAATAATAATAATAAAGCTTTATTAAATTCCATTCGCCTTCTATAATACATTCTGGTTAATAATTAAGATAAATAAGTTCTTTTTAAATAATTACAATTGTATTATGATCACAGTTAATTATTTCATTATGTTTATTATTTTGTCATGGCTTAAATGGACCCCCTTCGGGTAAAAGCCTCCTCCAAGGACTTCCATCGTTCCTTGTGTCTAGCCAAGGATATCCAACTTTCTTCTGCTACCTTTACCAGTTCATCTTGCCATTTCACCACTCTACTGGTCCACCTGTCGTCGTCGTAACGGGCTACGTGTCCCGCCCATCTCCATTTCATTTTCAGCGAGAAAGTTAAGGCGTCAGTTAGCCTAGTTTTGTTACGAATGTACTTGTTACTAATTTTGTCCTTCAATTCCACACCCAGTAAGCTTCTTTCTATTCTTCTTTGCGTCGTTTGTATTTTGTTTCTGGTCTGTCTTGGTATTGATTAGACTTTATTAATTTGTAAGGTATTGAGTTATCTGAAGTTTAGAAGTCAAAATTAAATATTCTAAGTTTGAGTTTTTTTTTAATTACAACTGTGTCTGAGTAACTTTGAAGAAAACTGTTATGAAAAGTGTCGTTCACTAATATAATAATCTAATATTTTGAATGAACCTTTCAATTATGATGATAAGTATGTCATTAAACGACTTCAAACAAGGAGGAGGTTGTCAAATCGACTGTTTTTTCACGTTTGATACCTTATATGAACCTATGTTGCTTCCCGTGTTTCCATTTGAATTTAGTGCAGTTCTTCAAATCGGTTTATATTTGTTAAAATTTGTGATTATTTTCAACGTCTTGTCCCGTAACACGATATGAATAGTAGTTAACATAAACGATAGGAAAAGTTTAATTTTCTCTTTTTGAGAAAACAACTTCCTCTTTAGGAATATACGTCCTGTGTCGCGGGGGACTTCACAAACATACATAAAAGAAGACACAAAGGAAACAACACCCAAACTCAAAACAATAAAATTTGTGACTCACGTCAAAATGATTTGAATGCTTACTACGTTTAATACGAAATTCGCAATGCGGGACGCTTGAGTTAATGAGAACAAAAGGTTACAAAATACAATTTAATATATTTATTTATTTACGTTTCTTACCAGTAGGCATATGAGTCACCGGAACTCAGGAGATAGGTATATAGATTAATGTAATGTACACCATTAATATTCAGGTCGCGAGGTGTAACACTGTTTGGAATATGGCCCGAGTAAACTGAATAAATATTTCGGACATCTAACACACAACGCCATCTAGTTCAAAACTGAGCAGAACTGAATGAATTCAAGTGTTTTTTTTTAAATAACTCTGAAACTCCGAAACAAGTATTTGCAGATCATACTAATATTTGGTCCAACCCGAGACCCATACGCTGCCACTGCGCCACCGAGGCAATCAATTCTATTACAATTATTGGGAACAAAGCTATGCCTTTTTTTAAATCATCAGCCCCAATAATATTATTAGATAATATTATTAGAGGTGATGATTTAATATTCAAACAATCTTTGTATATTCATCCTTAAGTATGTATTACAAGTCTGATTTAGGTCGACAGTTAAAGTGGGTTAAAATTGTTTACTACGGTTCAGTTTTATTACTTAGCTACCAGTAAACGTAATTAAGTGTTAAAGTTAATTAGGTACTAGAAAAAACAAAAATCTTGACAGTGTGAAAAGTACTTGCTTAAATTTTCCAAACTGGATTGTTTTAAAGCATTATGAGGTTCGTTCAGGTAATAGTACTCAGTGTCACTCTCAATTAAGACGACAATAACAATACCTCAAACGTCGAAATCCATCAATATACGAACGTATATTCATACACTCAAAACATTACCATCCTTTTGACGCACTCGGGCAACAATATAGGTACTGTATGCATTTGTTCGGCCTGAATCGAGCCTAGGAGAGAACGTTAAAACTTCGGTATTGGTTGTCAACGTTAAACGAACATCTGTGGCTCTTGTCACGGGTATTAGACGCTCTATTAACCCTTCCTAGGCAACCGGGTAAAAAGTCTGAATCGTAGAATTGAGTTGTGGAGGTCTAATGGTAGTCGATTGTATTTAATTACTAAAAGTACAAACCTAGTGTACTAAAATTCGAATCCAACCTAGTTTAGGTAAAGGCTTGGCAGATGGATGGGTTTTTCTGATCTAAAAGCAACTCACCTGGTAATATTTGAGATGTGGGTACTTCATAATGACACGCAGTATTAATACTGTGAGCTGGTCCTGTAGCGCCACTCTCTGCTCGTACGGAATGCCTGGGGGGAACCGCTTCAGGGATCGGTTTACGTCTAACACCACCTGGTAAATAATTTCAAAGAAATATAAATATTTTTTTTGTTTATGTGGGATATTGAAACTTAGTAGAACTATTTTAAGCAATTGACGGTTAGTTTAGTATTTTCTTAGTCCGCGACTGTACACTACCCGTGGAAACTTGAGGCGTCCATAAATGCTAAAACAAGTTTTTCGGTAACTTAGGTATGGCGGTAGCAACGATGTTTGCCGGGTCAGCTGGTAAGCAAATATATGAGTAATTTAACTGATGACTCATTTATATAATTTATATATATATATATATATTTACATAGCTATAATAATATGATAGAACATTATTTGTATATATAAATAACACGTCACTGTGTATTTTAATAGATACACATAATATGTATTGAGCTAAGGTATTTATAGATGTAGATCATCATTATCATCAACAACCCATAACGTCCCACTGCTGGGCTCGGGTCTCCTCTCAGGAGAGGGTTAAGGCCATACGTGCCCACGCTGGCCAAGTGCGGGTTGGGGACTTGCAAGTATACGTTGTGGCTATGTATCTTGCCGTTTGATGTTTTTAAGCTGCCCGAAGGACTCCAACTAAGCTTCACGACTGTTATCCTATGATAACAACCGGGACCGACTGCTCAACGTGACCTCCGAATCACGGAGACGCTCATGGTAACATGCCACCAGCGGTCACCCATCCAGGTACTGACAGCGCCGTCGTTGTTTACCTTCGGTGATTGTTTCCAATCACCGAGAGGGCTATGAGCGCCGCCTATGGATGTAGATATATGTTAATATATAATACCCACTGCCGTGTATTTGTATTGATAACGATCTTTTATAAACGAGAGATTCTTTATATTGGTTAAATACGTTAACTACTGGATTATACGATGTAATTTTGCTAACATGTTGTTAGAATTCAATGAAAAAAAAGTAATGTTCCCGTGCAAAAGGAAGTTTCATATATTTTAGAATCACGATAAAAATACATTTCAGAAAGCAAATACTGAGAATGTTTTACTCAATAAAATTCCCCTGACCTGGAAATCAAAACAAATAGCTCAAACCAGACTTTAACTACTAAAACATTGATATATCTTAATAGCCTGTTGAACGAATAAAGCGTCAAAAAAAGAATTCTCTCTACTCGTTTTCTTATCTCTATTTTGGTACTTTCTCCTTTAGTCTCAACTGAAAAGGTTTCTCTGAGAGTTGCCGTCAGTCAATTATATAGTTGACATACATCCATAAAGTTTAGAAGACTATAATCTGTAAATAGTTTCGATAAAATTTTAAAGCCTATGGCACCCGGGTTATTATAACGAAACTAATTGCACCGCAATCTTCATAATCGGTTCATCAATTTAGATGCTATGGTGAAATTTACAAACAGACAGGCTAAAATATTAATATTATAGTTGGGTAATGAAAACCATCTGTATTTGCATGAACATAACAGTGGGAAAACTACACTTCGGCACAGATGATTTCGTTTATTGGAAGTGATACAACAGTGTTTCTGAAAACTGGCTTTAAACCATTGTTTAGTTGCTTTTCATATAGTGAGTTTCATTTTTTTTCAGTACGCACAAGATGGCAACAATCTTGTTACTGAGTTAAAGGTGTCCACAGGCAGCAGTGATCACTTCCTATCAAGGGGTATGCCTGTTTTCGTGTGCTCCCATATAACATAAAATAAATAATGTTCAAGTATCTTTATTACCTGATTGTATTCACTGTGAGTAGAAAGTTCATCTAGCGACGGAGGATCTGTCAATTCTTCTTGTGTAACACCAACTAACAACGGCCATATTTTTCTTCTATAGTCATCTACAAGACAAACAAGAGTATTAAATCTTAAATATATCTTGCAGTAATTTTTTGTTCCTAATTTCGTAAAAGTGACAACAGATTACAGGACACAAGTCAAATAAAAGAAATTATTGATAAAAGTATTAGAATAAAATAAACTTTAACATATAGACAGCTTTTAAGCCCAACTTAATTTGGAAAGTTTTGTCACATCAAACAAACAGCTTTAAATAGACCACTGACCTGTGTTATGGGATACTTTACAAATATTCATGTAACAGACATAACAAACACCCAGAATTAGAACAACAATTTGTAGATCACATAAAGAGTTGTCCCATGTGGGGTTTGAGCCCACAACACTCTGCAATAGGAAGCAGAGAGGCAATAGCTTGAACCACTACACTTGACTACATCATCTGTGTCGCCATTACAATAACTTTGTGATTATTAGTTATTATGAGACTAATATTTTATTAGAAATACCTCACTAATACTTAAAGTACCTGGATGACCAAGCTTTGCTCGTTATTTCTATCTGGGAAATTTTTTAAAACAAATCCTAGCCAGGTTGATTTATCACCCCTGAAACATCCTGCATATTAACTTCATAAAAATCATCGGAGCCATTTTTTGAGATTCAGAATATATATATGTACAAAAATTGCTCGCTTAAAGGTATTAAGTAAATGAAAATAAAACACTCAAGTCTTTATGATATATCAGATATACTTAATATAATTATTCTCATTGTAATTTTATTGGATGTCGAAAGATAGAATATAAGAACATTTTTAATATCTATTTTGATTGTTACACTATGATTGGAAGACAATAATAAACAGTTGATTGATTTGAATTACACAGCATCTGTCTAATTTTGAATTAGCCAGCACTTTCTTAGGTCTTATTTTGTTATTCTATTATTAGTATCCTTTTTTTGGTATTATTTTATTAAAAACGAACATACATGGTACCAAAAGATTTCAAACAAAGTATGTCACTAATGTTAATAAATAAATAATGTAATTCTGATATAAACTTACCACTGATAAGTCCAGCTTTGCCTTTAGCGAAATCCTGCCATTGTTCTAAGTTCACATAGTCCAAGTTTTCTAGACATTTCTCTATTTCTTTTTTCTTTTCCTTAACATCTGGATCCTCATAGTCTGGTTCTAAAAACAATTACAAACGAAATGTCATAAACAACTTTCACTCCAATATTTTGAGAAAGCCGTTAGTAATGCTACTCACTTCTAATGCTAAAATTATAGGCTGATACGTCAGGAGTATTTATTTACAGGAAGCAATGAAATTGTCGCAATAACTGTTTATATTACCTTCATCGAATTTTAACTCTGATGGTGTTGAGATGTCATCAATATTTTTAGCGTTATTCAAGTCGAAGGGCTGTTTGTCGAGAGCTGTAGCACAGTCACCGTTCAAATTACACTTCTCGCCTGTATCGGCGTCAGTATTATTGGATTCCATAGTAGAAAGTTAAAAATTAATCGAGCGAAAACATTACACCATCCTATCCCGTAGAATAGATGTGATGACATTAGAAAAAGATCACAGTTCAAAAAGTTAGATAACAAAATTGACAATTTCTCTATTTCTTTTTGAATGAAACAAAATTTTAGATAAAAATGTATATGACAAACAAAAAATCAACTACTTTAAGAAATCAGCTTAGATGTCAAAACATAATTCGAGTTTCATGTATCAAATTAAATAATATCCTTACAGGATCACTTTGGCAAAATATCTTTGGTTTTTGAACACATTCAAAATGACAGCGTTTTATTCATTCCGCTGCAAGCAGAACTACTAGTTTCTACAAAGTAGTTGTCTTTCTGTTGTTTTTGGAAAATATAAACAGATAAGGAGCTAAAACATTTCAATAAGCCTTTAATGGCATTTGGATAAGCGCATCAAGATAATTTGGTATCAAATAAAACAATTGTAGATACGTAAAATTGTATAGTCTATCGGCTGGCAGGACCTTGATGCGAGAAGGCGAGAATCGAAATAAGTGGCGTGCCATCGGAGAGGCCTATGTTCAGCAGTAGACTGCACCAGGCTGCTGATGATGATGAAATAACGCAATCTTCTTAAATTATGTAGTCTATCTCCGGTTATAGTGTAACTAGAAAGTCTGCAAAAGTTTACATTGTCTTTAATAAAACCTTCTTGAAAATATTTAATCATTACCTAATGAATCGATTTGACTATTGTAACCAAAAATTATAATTGTAAGCTCTTTTTGGGAAGATAACGTAAATAATAATTAATATAAACTCCTTAAATGTGGTTGTTTTAAAACTAAAAAAGTTCCCATCAAAGAGTGTTTGTCAAAGAAAACCATTCTGATTGGGTCATAAATTAAAAATTTAACAAAATATTTAAATACTAAAAAACAAATATTATAATGGATGTAGAAGTTCCAATTCAAAATGAAAATGTTCGAAAAATAGAAGACATTATTGATATTCAAAAAGCAAATGGAAACTTCAGCATGCGTCAAGTTGTATTTAACCTCCCACCTGCACCTGATACAGCGTGCACTGTATCCGCTAATTCAGCTAAGAGTTTGGAGTCCGGCTTATCCAAATCAAAGTCAGATGACTCGAAAAAGAAATTGAAAAAGTTTCGTTTAAACAGACAGAAGAGTCCACTTCCCGATGTTGTATCATGGCCAAGCGATTCCGATATAACTGTGCTCAGAATGAAACTGTGCTTAACAAACACTGACCCAAAAGAAAGAGTAGTGAATGTAATTCCAGGAGATGGTCTCCATCAACGGGATAGTTCGTCCATGGTTAATTTAGCGACATTAATTCGACATTCGCAGCCACCTTCGAAAGCTAATTTCAATATTGAAGAATACCTGATGCCATTAACATCTTGGGATCGCGAGCAAGATGTTTACACTGAATCGGAGAATAAAGACTTTAAATTTGAGTCTGATGAAACACAAACAATTGATTTAGCTTCAAAATTTGCAAATGACTACAATAATATTTACAAAGCCATGTGCAGTCATGAGTATGTAAATTTCAGTTCACAAGACACAAATTCAGAATATTCCAAAATTGGTACTGTATCCAAATTCGCCAGGTTTCTGCGACTCTATTTCTGTCCTTGTTGTACCTGCCTTTACAGACTGGAGAAAATGCGAGAAGAACCTTCTGCGTATTTTACGAAGCAATGTTTAAAAGAGGCTTAACAATTGTATTGTTGCTTTAGTATACCAATTATATGTATGATTGTGTCGGTAATTCTATATTTTTAATAATAATTTGTATTTATCCCTATAGGACAACCGACTTTTAAAGGGTTCAGAGAACATACTATAATTGATCTTTAAGTTAATGCTTCTGTATGACTTTGATACATTCTGCTCGATATAAATAAATAAATATTTAGGACATCTAACACACGACGCCATCTAGTCCCGAACAAAGCCGAGCTTGTGTTATGGGTATTAGACAACTGATATATATACATATATACTTTTCTTTGTAAATACATACATATTATACATAGAAAACACCCAAACTCCGAAACAAATACATATTTGCAGATTGTCCAAAAATTTGATCCGACCCGGGAATCAAAACTGAGACCACAAGTGCAGCAGTCGCATATGTTACCACTGCGCCACCAAGGCAGTCGAATATAATGCCCTATGATTTTAAAATCGTTAGTCAAATTTTCGATACCGTAATGATGCCGTGGAAAGGTTGGCCCCTGGTTAACTCACTTACTCGGTGAAAAGAAACATTCACACCGTATTTTAACCTGATTATGGCGAAGCGAAAAGGCAGAGTGATAGTTTTGGCAGTTTATGTATGTTTGTATGTTCCAACGTAGCGCATAAAATACTGAACCGATTTTAATAAATGAGGTAAAAAGTGGTATAAGATTCGTAACAATGTGGGCGACAAAGTCTATATATATTTATCAAAGTTTTTATGTAGTCAGGTTAAACCTAATTTTTCTTATTGTGTAGATAATGTTATTGCTCCGGTCGTAAATTGAAATAAATGTAGTTTGTTACCTGTAGGAGAGCGCCTGAGTAAAGTATTAGAGCAAGGCTTTTAGTTGTAAATGCAGTGATAAGAATGCTGAATGATCGTGTTAAACACTCTCACAAATTAAATAAAACTGCGTTAGCTTTCACGGTAGAACTGTCAATTAGAATAAATTATGCTTAATAAATACCAATAACATAAAAACTTAAAGAACGACGTAGAGTCTTCTGTGTTACAAAAAGATAATTTGTTGTATTGAGGATTTTTGTTATAAAAATAAACAACACCTAGGGAAGGGCATGGGCTACTTTTCATTGCATAAACGTGTAATTTAAAGTGGGATGAGGTAACAAAAATAAATAAATAGTAAGTAAGGACTCAGTATCAGAGTAGAGCTTGGACTTGGCATCGGTGTTTTTGTCAGAAAATAGAGAACAGTGACCTGAAAAGAGATTCTCTCTGATCTTGAAAAAATCGCCTGGAATAGGCCGAACAGAAAAATACTCTCGCCAAAAAGCCACGGTAAAAGTTGAATATACGTAGGTATAAACATTTAACGGAAACTTGTCACAACCTGTTATTTTTCTTAAATCGTAAGTAACGATGATCATTACATCTTTATAGTTCCTGAGTAATTTAGGATCTACAGAGAAACTTTGACATCCGAGATATTAGAACTACGTCATACTATTAGGATGAAAGGAAATAGCTATTTTTATTAATAGTAGATTTTATTATCATTATTTTATAAGGTAGTATTATGCAACACAATTTGAAAGGTATGTATTTCATTTCAAACTTCCTAAATAATGTGAACAAGTTGTTTTTTTTTAAGCTTTTTATCGATTTCGCTGTTCACCTAAATTAATAATTACATGCATGTGTCTTGTTTACATAGTACAAAATAATTCGCTTCCGCTGTCTATTAACTTAAATTGTTTCAACTACTCAAAGCATTTCAATTATTTTCAAAGCAGATTGAGCCGGGTGTAATGAATTGGCAGTAGTGTTTCAGTGTCGAATTTATATTGAGGTATTTACGAGTTTAAATCCTATTCAGTACTAAATGGGAACTCACTCCTGACCTGACACGGGAGAGCCACGCTTCGATATGCATGGGCCGGTTCGACCTTAGTAATATCACGGCCTCACAGAAATCCGGTGTGTAACAGCGCCTGCGCTGTGTTTCACTGAGTGAGTGAGGATACCGGTGGCCTACATCCTCTAACCTATCACACCTTCCCTCATAGGCTGGCAACGCACTTGTGACGCCTCTGGTGTTGCGGGTGGCCATGAGCGGAGGTAATTGCTTACCATCAGTCGATACATCTGCTTATTTGCGACCTACTACATAAAAAAATATATACATTAGTATGATGAATGTTAGTAAAAGGCGAATTACGGCGCCAGTATTCTTTTAAAAAAACCTTAGAATTAGTAAACACTTTTCACGCTTTTATCATCATTGTATTGGTAGATAATTCCATTCCGACCAGCAGAATACACCTGCGTTTAGAAATAAGTATACTCTCCTCTACTACTAACCCTCATTTATACTAGACAAAATTACCGTGAGAAAGCCACGGCCTCACAGAAAACCATTTTGAAACAGTGCAAAGGCCCAAGGCCGGCAAAGCACTTGTGACGCCTCTGGTGTTAGGGGTGTCCGTGGGCGGCGGTAATAACTTACCATCAGGCGATAGGTCTGCTCGTTTGCCTCCTATTCCATAAAAAAGAACTCCTCCCCATTCCCCTGAGCGGCAGTAATCGCTTACTATCGGGCGATATGCCTGTTCGTTTGCCAATCCCATAAATAAAACAGTTACTTCAATAAAAAAGTTGCGTTTAAGTCAATGCAATGCACAATGACCATTAAACTTTGAAATTTTTGATTAAATGTTGCGTAAATCAATAATTGTAATAAAAATAATACCTACAAAACACAACAACAGATTTTTGTACTGTTGTGAAGTAAACAAAGTGGTAATAAAAATATATCGTTAATAGATAAAATCATGACAGAATTTTTGTAAACGCATCGCATGCCTGAATTCATTAGGCGCCTTACGTTCAATTGGTTTCACATTTCTTGATTTGCATTAACTCAATGTATGTGTTGTAATTTCCTGAGATTTATTCTAATTATCAATTTGTACTTTTGTTGGTAATTATCGCTCTTAATGTATGATGTCAGGGATAACGGCTCTTGTGACTTGCCCTGTTTTTAATGTGTTTTTAATAGTTTCACTTGTAAGTTAATAACTACTTGTATGAGCTACTAGTATATTGTAAACTACGTTCCTATTTTTATATGTAGTTTAGATGTCAATGCGATAATCATGAATCTTGGCATCAAGATTATGTGAAAACATTTTAACTATTAATACACCCCTTGAATTCCAAGTTTGAACAAATTCAAGATATTATGCTTAGTAATTGATTGAAAATCTAATAATGAAGAATGTAGGATTGTATCTAGGTCTTTTTTATTTGTTTTTTTTCTTAATTTCATTTTGTTACCAGTCTCATTATCTATCGTTCTAAAATACTCGAGGAGATAATTATTATATTTGTTAGTGGGTAAGCGCCCACGATTATGGCAGCATCCGAACAGATCCTGCAAGTCGCAATTAAAGTTCTGACATGGAACAGTATTTACACAACATATTAGTTCATATATCCGTTATTACAAAAACTTCCTTTACAGGGCTCAAAAGGCTTTCGAAATTACCAGAAACTATTATTGAAAGCAAAGTTAAATTATAAATTCTTACCAAAAATCTGATTGAGACCACGCATGAAACACAACCGCGGGTAACATTAGCCGAACCATAACATAAGCCGCAACAAAAAGACAGACAAAAAGAAGTATCTCAATAACGTAAATACTTTCAGATGCATTTAGTAAAAAACTATTAATTTGAAATTACAAACAGACATTTCAATTTCATTTATTTGTACCTATATATAACTTTCATCAAGGTCTTCGCTTCATAAAATTGGATATTCAACAAAAGGTTAGGTCAAAAGAAAATCTTGGATTCTGTTGGGGGTGTAGCAGATCGCTGATGGACATACTTATATATCTACAAAATATTCTAAATACATCCTTAATATAGATAGGTGAATCACACCCAGACACAACAAATTATCGTGCTGTTTACACACTTTTGTTCTTATCGGGAATTGAACTCACTACCTCGCAATAGGGATCACTAACCACTAGGCAGGCCCGTGAATAATTATAGATATTGAATGAAATCACGTGTTTTAACGTTTCCCTTATTTACTTTAAAATGTTATGTTAATGTATAAAATGTTAGTGATGTTTTAGTTACTTAGTTACTTAGGATTATTTTAGGATGTTGATAATAATGTTCTCATGATAAAACAAAGGAATTTATAATGTTCAAAGTCGCAGACGTATCGCCTGATGATAAGCTATTACCGCCGCCCATGGACACCCGCAACACCAGTCACAACTGGGAATGAGGCGAGGAGTTGGCAAATGGGCCTTTGTTATCCTCACTCACTCGGTGAAACACAGCGCAAGCCCTGTTTCACACTAGTTTTCTGTGAGGCCATGGTATCACTAAGGTCGAGCCAGTCCATTCGTGCCAGAGCGAGGCTCTCTCACGATAAAACTCACCACTACCCCTTTTCATCCCGTGGTATCGTAAGAGGCGACTAAGAGAGCATACTGCGTCGAAAAACATCAATGCAAAGGGGAGGAACACTTAAAACAAACCCTTTACCAACACATCCGGCCAACGTGGTATAGCAGGCCAAAACCCTCTTACTAAAGAGCGGCCCATATCGAGTAGATGATAGTTAAAGGCTCACTTGCTAAAGACGGCTACACCGTGGTATAACCGCATCTGTACCAATTACCAGAGTTTGACAATTTGTATCTACGCGTCTGTATTTTCAGGATATCCGTCTAATTTTAAATCCGAGATTTGGCCTTCATCAAGTGAGTGAAGCAAGCTTCCGCGTCGGCTTACCAAAATCCGCTTAATATCCGTTACCGGATAAATAATTGTCTTTCTAATACGGTATGACCTTCGATAATCGAAGGGTACCGTAGAGTCATCTGTAACTTATAATCGAAGGTTACGCCATCTTTGTGTAAGTAATATTCATGGTAGAAAGATATTTGTAACTAGCTGAGCCGCGCGGTGTTACACGCAGTACAAAAACAGCCGCGTGTAACGCCACGGGGCAAAGTTAGTCTAAAAAAAGTAGCTAAAGTTACTCTTTATATCATCGGATTTTTGACAGTGAAAGTTCCATCAAAATTAGTCCAGCCGTTCCAGAGATTAGCCGGAACAAACAAACAAACAGACAAAATTTTGAAAATCATTTTTTGGTATGTGTGAAGATGATGTTCTCCTAGCCGATTACGGCTACGGCGGCCAGTCTCAACGGAGACCAGCCAATTACGCAGGAGATATTATAATTCACAAGTGTGTGCGCAAACACAGGTGCTCTCTCTGTTCCCTCACTCTCGTAATCCGATGGGACGGTTAACCGACACGATCAGAGAGAGATCCGACTCAGGACCGAAGGTTTTACGTGCTCTCTGAGGCACGGGGGCTCAGTACCCAACTTCCAAACCCCGGGCTGTTATAAAGTATTTGTATAATCAGATAAAACTCAAAAACACTTTTGTCCCGACCTGGGATCTGAACCCCGAGACCTCTTGATTGGCAGTCGCATACTTCAACCACTAGACCAACGAGGCAGTTAACTGGTATATGTACCGTGTATACATACATTTGCATTTAGTAAAATGCAGTTATTTCAATGGTACTTACAAACACTTTTGTATCATACTTGTATAGAAGAGGCCTAAGGAGTATGTGTAGGTTAAAACCTCTTTGCATAGGAGAGATCTATGGCCAGCAGTGGACTATTTAATGCTTTGATGATGGTAAAATAACATAGCGATAATCAATATATAATGACTGTAACGTGTAGATCAAAATTCGCAACTTGTAAATAATTAATGAAGCATTCAAATACACTTTCTTGCAGCATGTTGGCAATAGAAAGTATATTGCTGGCCAGCTACATTCACCGATCTCCTTTGTCAAATACATTAGAAACATTGTATTTTAATAACGATGACTTAAGTTTCCAAAGCCGACCTAACGTATAGTAGATGAATCCGTGCGTAGCTTAGTCCTTCTGTTCGTTTAGGGTTGCTTGCTGAGGTATGTTTAGTTAGCTTTTGATACCTATTTTGCTGGTTTTAATTTTATTTTTGTGATAAAAGTATTAATTATCCTATTCCCTAATATAAATTCTTCTTTTTATTTCAATACTTACAGTGGTTGCAGTGTGATATGCCAGCAACCAAAATCTTTAAAATATTTCTTTTTTTATGCATCATTGAGAATCAAATGTGTTAAGAGGTATTATGTATCTATTCGTAAATTCAATATCATATTCTATAAAAAAAAAAAAATTACTTACAGTATGCATACAGGCTACATCATTACATTTATTAAAAGTACATAAATTAATGTGTTGTAAAGGGTCAGTAATGATGTGTCAATCTAAGTTTTTGTATAATAATAGTATGTTGAGTGTGTAGCTATGTTTGTTTTTATTTTCTAATCTATATAACATTTTAATACTCAATACTTACACGCTTTCTAATAGATTCTAATTGCTTTCTTGAAGATATTACTCACGTATATTACACGGAGATGGGCAGTTAGTTCTGGGTTGAAGGTCTTATTAAGTCATAAATGAACCTGTAGCGTCCTTAAGACTTGTTGACGATGGCCTTTGGTCGGGTAGGTATTTTGTCTCTTCATAAAGATTTATAAGTTACTTCATAAATCTTACATATCACGCTAAACATGGATGTGTTTCATCCTACAACTACTACATAAGTGCATAAATATTTGCAATGACAACACGAAGTAAAATACGCATTGCTCGAAATAATTGTAGGTATGAGTAAAAAGAAAACGTCAAGTCATTCTGCTCCGTGACTTGAAAAACTACGCATATCACACAATATGCGTTTAAACTATATTATCTAACAGACAACGTAACAAAAATGCGAATTAATGTAAATGCATCGTCATCTTATACCGGATGTCGATTTGTGACGATAATGTTTGTTATGATAGTTCTGTAATTTCACACTAATGTTGCCACTGTTGTTGGTGATTTTTCCCTTTTAGGCCACACACATATGTAAACATATGTAACACAGGACAGCAGTATTTTTATAGAATAATATCTCTCACATATTTCATACCTAGGCTAGTATCAAACATACTAACCTAGGCAAAGCCAGTATTCTACTTATATGGTAGTCAGACTTATATATTTCTTCACAACTAGCCAGAATAAATGATTGCGTTTAGCACACAAACATTAGTTTTGGGTGGGAAATGAAAACGTTAAGTATAACTTAGGAGTTAGAGAGTCATACTGCAGTAGAATCGGCTCGACAGGAGTTATTTGGCAAACTAGTGCTTAAGCAATTCTTTTGTTGCTCTTAGGTTACCGGTGCTGTAAGCCTGGCCCTACCTGCCCCACTACCCTACTAATATTTTTTTCATAAATTGTAAGACCTTTTTATTTTGCACATGACGCTAATTTTAAAGAATGGAGCTCAAAGTATATCTTTAAAAGCGCCTTTACACTATTTATTTGGTGAGATAAAATACTACAAATAACCTTTGAGAGGAAAACACAATTATCTACATAATATTTTAACACTGATTATTACGGTACTTGCCGAGGAGTTCTCAGACAAATTTAAATAAACCTGAAACGAACTTAACAACTAAATTAAACATGTTAACGATCAAATAATTTTAACCTTTGTGTCACAAGCTTTTTAAATGTAGCTTTTCAGGCATTACCATAATTTGTTTATGACAGCACCAAAGTCGAAATTTTATTGCATCTCCAAATTGGCTTTAGCTTCAAGTAAAAGGGTCAAAAACTGGTTTCTTGACCGGGTACCTGACGACATCTGAACTCAAAGCATACCGAACGATTTATGGTATTGATACTTTTACATTTTCGCGTTCTTATGTTATAAAGACACAGTGACATAACGCTTAATATTGGGTCATTTAAAAAGAACTTGAATTGTTGTGTCAATTACGTTGCAAGCGTTACGCTGTTTCATAAATTTAATATACTTCATCTTAAGTTTTGTGTTTCTATTTTTAGTTGCGACATTGATGCATTATTTAAAATGAACTAACTGGTCGGCAATCACAATTGTCGTTTCAATCAAATCTTGAATGTTTTATTTCCTCGCCAAATATAATTAGAACTATAATCGTACGGGCATGGCATGCTCTGTCATGAATAGGCAGATACGAACGTAGTGATAAGCAATTCCTCTTAGTTCTCAGTTCTCGAATTGGCGATACTCTAATTCTTAGGGTAAGGAGACTCAAAGGGGATGGGGAAAGTCACAATGACTCTTTTATTGCTTGTTTCTAAGTATAGGAGACAATCGAACAGTCGGGCTATTTAATGATAAGTGCTAATCTTATGCACGCATGGAACTCAATAGCCGTATGTGTGTTGTAACCCTTTATAGTGTACTGGAATTAATTTCGGAACACTTGTTTTCGGCCCACCTGCCTAAGGCATTCTCGCGGTTGAAAATCGTTACTGTTTTGCCTTGCCTTGCCTGTCCGATAAATATTTGCGAAATTGAGAAAAGTAATACATGACATAAAATTGAAGGAAAAGAGATCTTATTTGTCAATGTTGCTACATATTTCAAGGCGCAATTTTGTCTGCTGTGACCTGGTTAAATTAACTAAAGTTGTCAATCAAGCTAAGACTGAATACATATAGAGTCCTGGAGATTTCCAGAATTACACGTTCTTGAAATCCTTTTATGATCTACAAATGTTTGTTTCAGAGTTTGGGTGTTTTCTATATATAATATTTATGTATTTACCCAAGAAAAAAGATATATGTATTTATATCAGTTGTTTAGCACCCATAATACAAGCTCTGCTTAGTTGGGGACTAGATGGCGTTGTGTGTTAGACGTCTGAAATAAACATTTATTTATTTATTTTAGGTTTTAAGTGAGATTAGTGTACAAGCGGAGATGTATTCACATTGCAAATATGTATTTATCACTCAGTGCATGTATTATTGACAGAAAGCAGATTTAAACAGGTTATTGACATCTTGTGCAAACAATGTACAGTTTTAGTGACAGCATCATAATCAGCAGCCTTTAGTTGTCCATTGGCTGCAGATATACATTTTTTTAGACAGGATGTTTTGGTCTACTGTACCATGTTTCATATCCAGTGTTCTTCTCTTTTGAAAACTATTTTATTGTTTACTCGTGTGTAGCTTACCGTAGTTGTAGCCACAACTCTCTCACAACTGGAGTTATGGGCTCCGGTGGATAACGCTTGAGCACTTGCGCTGTGTTTCACCGAGAGTGTGAGGATTTACACACTCGGTGAAAAACAGCGTAAGTGCTGTTTTACACCGGTTTTCTGTGAGGTCGTGGTATCACTCCGGTCGAGCCGGCCCATCCATGCCGAAACGTGGCTCTTCCACGATTGAAACTAACCCTTGGATACAGCATTTAATTTTGTATGGATCGTTAAATTTCTATGATGTTTTAATTTTTGCATTTTTCTCTGCGCCGTATAATATAATAACTACCTATTAAAATATTTTCAAATTCACAAAAAAAACATTATGGTGAAAATTTATTTGCTAATTTTTGTTTAAGAAACCTTACACGGATGTTGAGCAGAATTGACTTATATATAACACAGTTAGAACACAGAACTGCGGGAGTAAAAACTTTATTATATTTTATTTAAGATTAATAGCTGTTAATTTAAATTTTTTTATTTTTATTTTTTTTCTAAAGACAATTCCCGTATTAGAAATATACATTCCTGTGAAGCGGGGATCTTTATAAACATACATGAAACGGACACAAAGTACACCCAAACTTAGAACAACAATTTATGGATCACACAAAGTGTTGTCCCATGTAGGATTTGAACCTACATGGGACAACACTTTGTGTGATCCATAAAAAAACAAAACTTGGCGCAGTAGGAAGCGGTGTGGCGACCACTGAAACCACTGGCCCAACCGTGTAGTCAAAGCCAAAACCGTGTTGTAATAAAATACTGTATGTAAATTATGTTTATAAAATAATTGTTTTAAAACTATAACATGACAAAAAAATCTGCCGAATTGAAAACCTCCTTCTTTTTCGGAAGTCGTATGAAATAAAACATAAGCAAGAACATAAACTTCATACTCCACCTTTGAAATATATCACAATTGCAGAACTATTTAAAATGAAATATCTAGTATTTAACAGAATTCGTTAGTTTCGCTTACAATTGCCAAACAGTTTCATTTCTTCGGCCCCCCGTGCCAACCGTTCATTGCAGGTTATAAAGCGCAGAGAAAGCACAGCGTACGAACAGTCGCGCGCGTCCTCTACACAATTCGTTTGTGTTCCGCCTGTTCGCGCCCTTTTTTACGTGAAGACATTTGGTGTTGCTATTTCTTTACGGATAATTTTTTTTTCTGTATTTTCAACACAATGGAAATGAGGTAAATATTTTTATTTTATTTATTACGGTCATAATCTATAACGTTTCTTTTGTTTATAAAAAAATATTTTAAAGAAATGTAAAATTTTGGGAGCTTTAGTTTTTGCTCGAATATGTATGTAGCTTGAAAAAGTCGATTTGTAGAATAATGTATATGTGATATTAATCAGACATGAGAAATCGTTCACTTTCTAGTCGTAATAGCGGGCACAGTACACAAACGTATAGCTAAACGTTGGTAGTGCAGCTATAGTCAATTAAATTGCGCGTACCTACGCTTAAAAAATCTACAAGCTATAAACCTCATTTAAACGGGCATCATTTTAAACTGCTCAATCAAGAATTCCACCAACGAGTTGAATGTAAAGAAGTACCTAATGAATTATTTAAAAAAAAACCCAACTGCTTTTAATTACTTTTTTACCCTTGCGACTTAGACAAATCTATTGACACTACTCACATAAAAATACGACAAGTAATGCAACTGACTTTTGAGTTTGTGTAAATCCATCAAACAACGTAAATAATCTGCCGAATATGTACTAAATACCGACTAATAATTGTGGAGAACAAATACGATACTGTAAAGTGTAAATTAGGCACAAAAAGTAGGCACTTGAATTAGACACGTTTACCTTTAAAAATTAAGTCAATGATGCCTTCTTACAATTACCTACTTTTATTGTTTACTAGCTGAGCAGCGCGGTGTCACTCGCGGTACAAAGATGTTGTGTGAATTGTATCTTTATATATAAGCTATATTTTTTTAAATTTTCAATAAAATCCATTCAGTAGTTTTTACGTGAAAGAGTAACAACCATCCATACTTACAAACTTTCGCGTTTATAATATTATGTAGTATTGATCCTAGTTGGATATTAAGTGCGTTTTATTAATGTTGATCAATTTCGGTAGGTTTAGTCCAATGTGAACATACTATGGCTCATACTATTGCTGAACAACAGAAACAGAAAGAAATGGAAAGAAATAAAATGCATAAAAGGTATAAGTTGCATTGTACGTATAATTAAGTTAATGTTTGGACACATGTTTGTATGATGATGAACTCCTAACCTATTTTGCCCACGGCGGCTAGTTCGACGAAGACCAGTACACTACGTACGAAGATATTCTAGTGTACAAATGTGTGCGTAATAACACAGGAGCATTTTCTTTTCTCTCGCTCTCATAATCCGATAGGTTAATAACACGATCGAGGAAAGACCAGACGCAAGATCGACGCCTTTACGAGCTTTCCGAAGCACCGGGGTTAACTGGGGGTTCCCCAAACTGGGTCCGGATGGCGTAAGAAAGCGGTTCCCGGATCTCTCCCGTGTCAGGCGCAGAGTGGCACACCGTGGTGGTTTAGTGGGTAGTCTGGCGAGTCAGTCAGGAGTCCCACACAAAGCGAACCCCCTGTCCCCGCAGGAGGGGAGTGAAGTGCGTAAAGGCATTCATTGCGTAAAAAAAAAAGTGTTCCCCAAACTACCAAACTCCGGTATCTTATTAAATATTTGTATCAGGATAGTCAGGAAAACTCAATAAGTCTCTTATGCCCCAGCCGGGAATTAATTGAACCCGATATTTCTTGATGAGCAGTTGCATACGCTTACCGCTAGACCAACGAGGCTGCAACACTCTTTCTATAAGCTAATTATAGGAACACTTAAACTAATGCAAATAAATATATTTACATAACCAAATTCTTAGATAAAACGGCAAATGAACCCGCATGAAGAAATCGAATTGAAATTAATCGATGCAACGAATCAAACAAATCGATATTATCTACGACGACGCACCGTCACTAACTGTATTATTCAACAACGAGACAACCCACACGTAACAGTAGCAGAATCGATCGATTAGCGCCTATTATTACTTATTCTTTGTATAATCTGTGTGCAATAACCGTGCAGTGTGATCAACAAGTATTTACATCTCTGGTTATGAAATAAAAGAAACTGTAACGATTCCTATTTTGCAGCGTATAAAGTTTCTATAAGGATAATATCAATTTCACTATGTCTTTAGTTTGCTTAAATATCTTTAATATTACTCACAGTTCTGTCATTTATTTTAATCAGTACAAGCTGAACGAAACTCGTCTTTAATTTACTTGCTTGCAAAGTTAAACGTAATAGCATTATTAATTTCAGAACAAATGGATTAATTGAAATTGAAAAGACAGTATTTCACGTTCTGATTCTTAGTTATTTAAATGATTTGGTATGCATCTACATGAGGAATTATTACTTTAAAACATAACTACAATGCTTTCCACCACCAAGAGTAGTCATTTTGGTATTTAATATGTAATACGTCTAAGCTGAGTATAGTCGATAAAGTAAGAAAATAAGATACCAACCTAAGAAACTAAAACCTGAGAAGAATTTATCTTCTGAGGTTTTTGTTTCTTAGAACGTAATTTTAAAAGTCTTAGTTCTTAAATCACTGACCCTCGATCTGTAGAACGCAAGTAAGATTAAAAAGAATTGGTAGAATTATTTGGAAAGGTTTTAGTTTTGTTTGTGTCGCAAATACTTTTTTTTAGAGTTTAGGTGCTTTGTGTTTTGACAATTTCTAATATTTTCAAAAGTGAACGAGGTTAAATGCACCTTCTAAATAAGAGGATTTCTTATTATCTGTGAGATATCTGATATCCATATCTAAGTATGGTTTCATTATGGTAGTGTCTGGAAAATTAAAAGATATCTAGTGTTCTTATACGCTATTGACAGCACGAGACCAGCGAATACAAATAGGTATACACAGTTTACTTGTTTGTACGTAAAACATCGATAACACCCTCATTTAAATCGCAATTTTTTACCTACGAAATTTTATTTTTTGTGAAAATATAGCTGTTTTTGACAATAAGAGAAACTTCCGAACATTATAAATGAGTTTTTCAAGATTAGTCATCATGCTTACTGTGCAAATCGTGCAAGAGTTCGTTTCGGTTAAGTTTTTACACACATGCTAAAATTAAAAGAGTAATGTACCTACGTACCTACTATTTAATATCGTTGTGGTCTGATAACTGAATAGTAGAGTTGGTATTACGGGAGTTGTTCCGTTTCATATTCATTTCATAGGTGCAAAATTTTAAAAAGCGCATACAACCATTCCTTTTATGAACATTACTGTGTGAAAACTTACAAATATTGTCCCGTTTTTAGGGTTCCGTACCTCAAATGGTAAAAACGGAACCCTTATAGAATATCTTTGCTGTCCACCTGTCTGTCAAGACCATTTTTCTCAGGAGCGATGTCTAAATACACCGCCAATACCACTTCGCCCCGGGAAACTGCTTCCCCTGCCAGAAACTTCTTCCGTACGGAACCCTCGGTGCCCGATGTCGGGTCGCACTTGGCCTGTTTTTGTATAAAAAACGAAGACTTTACAAAAAAAGAAATTGCAAGACACGACCAACTCTTTAAATGACTTTCAAATATTTCAAATACAGATATGAGCGAAAATACGATACGATATTCATCTCGAAATGACTTCACATTATTTATATTTAGTTAAGCGTGTTCATACCGCAATTCATCCTTTTTAGTGGTCATCCACCTTCCGAGAGTTTATAATCTTTATAAAACCCAAAAAGCTTTTAAATAATAAATTAGATTTATCAGTGACACGTTCCTTATAAATACCGATAAAAGAACACCACAGCTACACGAATGTTGGTGTTCAAATCAATACATGCATACGTATATGATAGAACATCATTAGACATAGTTAAGTTTAGTTATGGCTTTATTTATTGTTATTATTATCATTGATAGTATCGTAGATTAACAGGTACTATATATTAACTTGCTGATCCGGTAAACGTTGTTTTGCCATATAATTGTCAAAAAAAAACGAAATACAAAATTAGCGGTGAGTCACCCGTATGTATGTTCGTACGTATGAGATGTTGGCCGATTCTCAGACTTACTCGATAGGCATCCAAAATTTCATAGAAATCGATTCAGCCATTTCGGAGGAATTTTGTTCGCCACGTTTAGAGGCAGTTTACTGGTAGTAATCAGGTGTCAGTAATGAAACAATAAAACAAGGAGAAAACTTGAAATTATTAAAATTAAGTTTACAATTCAGATGATATGTACAATACGGGTAAAAAATAAAACTTTCATAACATTAAATAGCTAATGCAGGTAAAATAAACCATAAACAAGGGCAGGTGTTTTTGCGAAATTACTTTTATATATGTTTAAGTTAAAATTCTATAACCATAAATTACTTTATCTCTCTAAAACTATTCAGCCATTGTTGTATTCAAATTGAGCTATTAAATTAACCTTTTTATTCAATAAAATAACCTTATAAAATCCTTTCTTGAAAACCTATTAGTCAGTCATTGTTATTCATTCATAATAATTCAAGTTTTTTAAAGTATTGCAGCAAGGAGGTTTTTACTTTGTGCGAAGCATAACAAATTTAGCGGCCAAACTTTACGAAACATCAAAGCTTGTCCTATTCATTTTAATCTATAGGTATTGAATATAGGTGTAATTACTTTATAAACACTGATATTTAAACGTTGCTTCTTGCCTTTTTAAAGTGAAACTCAATCGAGATTATGAAGGCTAGGCATTGTAAAATTAACCAAGTTGAAATAATGAGATTTATTCGATTTTTGTTTCTGTAATTACACGCACTGCTAGAGATTTGCTCAGGGGTCGATTTAGACCAAAAGTCACTGATTTTAATTATGTATGGACGATATTCTCCTACTAACATATAAAATTGTCACGAGAATGCGTCAAGAAAATTCTCCTCAAATACTAATATATGTATATATTTGCAATTTTAATGTCAAAGATGTTTAATGAAATGCACATTTAATATTTTCTTTTGTATAATGCGAAAAGGTCTTAACCATCACGAAATAGTTAGATTCCAACCATTGTCTTATTTTAAATTTAAGTTAATTTGAAACGGAAATGAAAGCAAAAGTGGTAAGTGTGTGGTTTACCGAGAAACTCGTTTGTTTTAACGAGTCCATTAAATCATTGACGCATAATTGCTCATGTTTATACACGACTTTTGGAGTTTAAACTAAGTTAAAGTTATCTTCTGAACAGCATACGTAATTGAAACAACGTCAAATAACTAACGAGTGCACTCTTGCCTCTTGTTTTTTTTTAATGACATAGAAGAGCAAATGAGCCGCAAGTTTTTTGCCAATAACAGTTTGGTTGTTGGGCTCAGATAATTTTTAGTAGGCAATCTGGTTTTCAGATTGCCTACTAAAAAGCTCTAAAAAAACAAAACAATTAAAATATGTCTTCGTGATGTAATATTTATATCTATTAATTCATCAGGTAGAAGTTAGGTAGATACCTCGCAAAGCCACCACCTAGCATATATGTTATATGCTATAATTCCCATTAAAACGTTAATCAAATTAAAATCCTATTTCACAAACCTGTTTAAAAATTTATAGTAGAAACTCTTCTCTTTTTTGGAGTCGGTCAAAAACAAAAATGATAGGTCCAACAAACAATACATTGCAAATATGTACGCCTACGCATTTTGCCCAAAATTGTTTGTCTATGGCATAGACACTATGCCCGTGTTCTCAATGAGGAGAGCGTCAAAACATTAAGCAATGAATGTTTACTCTTTGTAAGTTCTGTGTGGCACGTTAAAACCTACGCCCTGACAGCTTGCTTGTTCTGCCCACTACTAATTTAAGGTGTTAACACACATTTCACAAAATTATGCATTTACCCTTTGCTCTCGACTTGATTATATTCACATAAAGGTGTGATTTCGTACATTAGTAGATTTTAATACAGTTTTTCAAGTCCAATAGACTGGTGTACGTCAGCTTTGTTGAATACACTCACTAATTGCTTATATTAATTTACTTATTAAAATTAGTTAGATAAGATAAGATAATTTATTTAAAACCAGATAAGAAAAACTCAAAGTTGTACATACAAAAATAAAACTACAAATTTTCGGAGCAAAAGTATAGCTGAACTCTGGCACCCATTTTAAGATTTAAGTTATTACGACGCTCTTAATAAATCACTCACCAGTATAGTATTTGACTGCAAAATATCAAAGGTCACGGCCATAGAGCAACACAGGTTACGGGTTTGATTCCTGCTCAGTACCGATATTCGTATGCATGTTAATCGTCTATTTTTCATACATTCATCGAGGTTATTCAAACACTTTTACTTGTTAAACTTTTCCCGAGCAGCTGAGTTTGGCATTTACTAATTGGACTAGCTCTGAAAAGAAATGACGAAACAAACTCTGGGTCCTATGACTTTAACAGTTAAGTTACTAACCACTAAGCCGACAGCAATCTGGATAGACTGGGTAAATCAAATATTTATCAAGACCGATACTATCATAACCACTTTAAAAGGTAAAAAAAATTATATAATAACCTAATACATAATATAAACCTAAAACAAAACTATAGAATGAACTGTCGCCTGCGGTATTACCGGCTTTCAACCCGACTTTCAAGCCAATACGACTTTCAAGCCTTCAATAAAAGAGCGTACTCCTTCTTAAAAGACCGGCAACACACTTGTGACGTCTCTGGTGTTGTGGATGTCCATAGGAAGCGGTAATCGCTTACCTTCAGGCGATCCGACTGCTCGAATGTACCCTATACTTTAAAAAAATACCAGCTATAGATCGCACATTAGGCATTCAATTTCAAAGACATGCTTATGTTGAGCGTAAATATTACGATAGAGAGGAACATAAGTATCCTTATTTACATTAAAAAATATAAAATTCTAGAAAACTGAATCGATTAAATATTGACTCTCACTTTTAGATCAACAAGTTTGTAGGAGCAAGTAAATAAATATTATCGAGTTGATCTAGACTGGTCTGGCGACTACCATCGTGTTGTAAATCCCACCGGTTTTCATTTTCACACTGACTACCTCTTACATAATGATATCATAGAGATCTAGCGCCGGTGCAGTTATAGCATCACTTATGATTATGTGCAGTTACGTTGCTTGAAAATGTATCTTTATTAGTAGGTAAACATTACCTACAAAATATTGTTTAGATACATTTTCCTTTACGTATTAAACTATTAATGTGGTGTACGTTGATCGGTTCCAAGAATTTCTAGCTTGACTTAAGTTCATCGGTCCGTCAATAAAAATTAAAAGAATAGAGTGTCACCTCCCGGGTACGTATTATTATAAAAAACTTCCGCATTTGTAATCCATATCAGTAGTAAATAGTTATAATATGCAATTCAACAATATTATATATACAATAAAAAAAATTGTACGTAAAATTATAAAAAAACAAAATTTTATATACTTTTTAATACATCCATGCACCTTGCACCATACATGACGGTTTCAAATATGGAAAGGAAGACTTAATAGTCTGTAGGTGTAATGCTTTTTATCGGATACTGTGGGAGGTCATTGCCACTATTCGATCCATTTTTTATTAAAGTGTCAATTTGTTTTAAACCGAAAACTTTTTCTCTTTTCTCTGGCCGCAATTGGCGCACTTAATATATGATTTCATGAATATATTTAGTTGGTGTACACTAAAAATCTTTTTATAATTATTTCTGTTCTAAATTTTATTCACCCTTATATATTTAAAAAATTAACATATAGCTGCGGCTCCGTTTGCGTATGTATCCTGTATCGCGATAAAGAGAAGCCTATGTCTTTCCTCAAGAATCAAATTGTATTAAAGTTGCAGTGGCTTAGCCGTAAAAACATAACAAACAGACAGATAGAGTTACTTTCGAATTGACAATACTAAATGAATTAAAAGAATGTGACAGTAAAATCCAGGTATATTACACGTCAATTTCCCTGTTAATTAAATTATCGCACTCACCGGACACTGTTCGACTGTTATAATAGTGACGAGTCTTCCGTACGATATATTGCGTGGTATTCATATTCATTTCACGTAATAATACACAAGTCTCTACACTGAATAATTTATGAACATGTAACAGTCATCCACGAGTGTATAAAAAACATCAAGCGCACTTGGTTACTTAGTGATATCATTCAGTGCAGAATTTTGAAGCAACAAGGAAATAATGCTTAATGCTTTTTAAGGTGCCTTTTTCTCTTGCTCAAAAGAAACTTATTCCTGTTTTGTTTACCACAGAAAAAAATAAAAATTTATCCCCCTTGGATCCATAATCGGGCTGTCATAAATTTATAGTTTCTTTGTTTAATGCCTTTTACTTTAACGTTAACAGTTTGATCCTCTAATCAGTTAGTTATTTGTGGAATTTAAGAATGATTTAGTTCTATATTTGAAAAGCTATATCAAAAATTTGCTTAGTTATATATAGAGTGGGGTTTACTAGGTTAAGTCTTGTATGTGTATCAAGCCTGAGACTGCAACTGTTCAAAGAATTACTGAACTTCATATCAAAAAATTTAGAGAAATATAAATACCGGCAATTATAGTCAAGCTGCCTCTCCATATTTATATAATTAAAAGTCCAAAAACAGTCGCCAATTACTAAAATTACGGTAAATAACAATATTAGCATTAGTGTTTGGTAATAAATCTGTTGCATGTTGATTACTTCCTAGCAGTTGATTACCTAAATCTAAACTTCCTAGATGAACGTGTAACTTTTAAAAATCTCCTATATCCTTCGATTAGTAGATAATAGCCGTAGAGAAACTTTGAATTAACGATAAAACCTTCAAATATTCCAAACATAATAGAAAAATTGCGGAAACGGATATATCTATCAGATAAAACAATATATGCCGGGCTAAAACAATTAATAATTACGAGAAATCATTTGAACAATTCACGATTTACTAAATAGGTATTGCTTGTAGTAAAAATGTTACCAAATATTGTTTTGTTATTGCTCCTAAGTTTTATGCATACGCCTGCAAAAGCTTATAGGGCCTAGGCTACAGTATTGTCATCAAGCCAACGTGTTCTAAATCTATTGCCTAATATGGCAACCCTGACGTCTCAAATGTCGTGATGACAATGACACACATGTCAAACTTGACAGATTGGAACAAGTTTAACTAGATGTTCATCACTGTCGTAATGACATTAATGTTACAAACGATCATTGGGGTAACTTGATTAATTGATTCGTTGTATTCGTTACGCCACTTGTTAAGTACCCAATTATATAGTCAATAATGCCTCACAAAAGTGCTTTTGAGGGCTGAGGCTGAGGCTTATTGATGCTGATTACATAAATTGACGAAGGTCTACACCTTTTGAAACTATTCGATAGTTATTCACCACCTCCACCGAAACGGCTGAACTATTTTTTATGAAATATTGTGTGCATATCGGGTAAGTCTAAAAATCGAACGGGAATGCAAATCGGGAATCCGTAAATGATAAGGTGACCCACCCCTCTTTTATTTATTATTTTGTCAATTTTTTTTTATATATGGCTACACAACGTTTTTCAGGTCAGCTACTATTATTTACAAAGCCTTATTTGCACGATTAGTTGCATGTAGTATTGAGCATGAACACTGTGCATATAAAATCTAATCTTACGATCTGACCCAACATTAAGCAGCACTTTACGAATAAGGGTTGACAAAAGACTTGGAATAAAATAAAAAACTGACTTAGTTGTCCTTTATATTCAACATAGTATTACTATACTATTATTCTCCATTTTATTTAAAAATCTTTAATGTTAACTTGAACAGGTAATATACTCTCTCTATGAGAAAATAAGCAACATGACATTTATTGATACTGCACCTCCAGTCCTTCAAAAATAGCTTGATCACTGTGATAGATTGCTTCGAAGCCGACGAAGTAGCTTGCAATTTTATTTTGTAATATCTATATTTTGAGCCGGCGAACGTCGTGCCGCCATCTTCATTTTCATGATATTTTTCTGAATTACCGAAAAACTTATTTAAGTAAGCCCGAGTTAACTTCCCGCAGGGCTTCAGTGTATATGACTAGGCGGACTAACAATATATAACACCTTCGGTTTTGTTTTATTTTTTTTTTCTATACAAACCTTGTCCTGACAATAACGAACTCATAAAAAAAGAATTATCCAATTTGGTGCTGTCGATCGACAGTTTTGCGCTCACATAAATTTTTGAGATTAATTTTTATTTATATAAAATGTACCTTGTCAGTTCTAAAAATGATACTAGTAACATTGTCGCAGAGATCAAGCTATACTTTAAGTACTATAATAATTGTCATAAATTGATTTCAGCAAAAGGACAATTAATTAGCAATATTAACTTACTACTAACTATTTATTCATCATTAAACTCGTAGACCTGCGGAAAAGAAAACAAACATAAAAATTCTTGGATCCACAAAAAATTATCCGCTTACACTGTTTGGTATTAGCATGGTGAATTAGACTCTTACTAATTATATTCCATATACTAACTTACATAATACTAACTTTCATTACAACATTACTTTATTTGTAATTATAACTCTAATAAATCATCACTTTTAAACAAATAAACCTTTTCATTAAATCATAAAGCGAATCAAAAAGTTGTTAACATTAATTAATCTTTGTAACACTCATTACGTAACACATCACTAAAATGTTATATTAAACTACATAAATGTTAATTAACATAGAAAACCGTAGCACTGGCAACCCTAACGAGCCCTACACACGTGCTTTGACCAACTCTTATGGGTGCGCCCGCGCATTTAAACGCTTGCTAAATGGATCATACGTTTTGCTCTTACGCACCATTGGCTATGTCATTGCCTGCTGAACCAGTTATTACAAGCAATTGCTATTGCTCGCGGCTAAATTGCGGCCCACCGTGTGAATTTGTTTAAAGCAAATGTTTTATATGATAATTAATATTTTAGTAATCTATAAATGTCCCCAGAACGGTGTTAATGATAAAATTATAAATAATATAATTGAAAACCATGTGAACAGTTAAGATAAGTAAAATTCTTATATCAAAACGCATTATTTCACCTTAGAACTAGCGCAGAACGAGCGTCCATTATATACCTATATCATGTCCTGACATAACATGACGTCCCACTACAGAATTACCAAACTAAAAAGTTTTAAAAATATATAGAGACGTTGGTTTTATATCAAATTTCAAATAACGACTGTCAATTGATAAATTGAAAGAAATTTCTTACGCTTGTGCCAAACTATTACCTAGACTCATTATGATCTCGTAACTTGCTGTCGTTTCGTGATGTTCTAATTTAACATTTAATAATAATATGATTTTTCTTCCATTCCATAAACTTTAACGTATAATTTCATCTGAAAAATTTCTAAAATCATATGTCTCGAACCTGTTTCTGGCACCGACAAAATAACTCCTGTTTGCTCACCGTAAAAATATCATCACCTTCATCTTCTTAGCCTTTATTATTCTCAAGGTTATTTGTTACTAGTTCAACCGGTTTTACCTGAATATCAGTTTATACACGGAGCGACTGGCATCTGACCCCCGCAACCCTGAGGGTGAACTAAATTCTAAGGGTGAACTAGTTGCCAGTATATTTGAGGGCACTGAATTCCCAATAACGATTGCCATAGATGTTTATAACAACCGGGACCGACGGCTTAATGTGCTCTCCGAGGCTCGAGCGGGAAACACCGCCATCTTCCATACTCCGGGCTGCTGTTAAGAATTTCTTGTAAGAAAAACCCAACAGCAATCCGACCCGGCAATCGAACCCAAGACCTCTTGATCTGCAGCCGATTACGCTAAACACTAGACCAACGAAGCAGTTAACCGTAAAAATAAGCATCCGAATTTATAATTAAAACGGAAACTCAGTAGCATATTTGCTTTTCGTAATAGTTCATGTTTGTATACATAAATAATACAAATATTTAAGTAGTTAAATTAGATAATAACTTTTTGCACGTTTGCCGGATGTTGTAAATACCTACCACAAATATTATTTTATGTATCAAAAGCACTTATGCAACTACTTTTTTTTTGAGGCGCTCATAGCCCTGTTGCACTCGGTGAACAAGCTCGCACTCGGTGAATTAGAAACAATCACCGAGGGTAAGCAACGACTACGCGGTCAGTAGCTGTATAGGCGACCGCTGATGGCATGTTACCATGAGCGTCTCCGTGATTCGGAGGTCACGTTAAGCAGTCGGTCCAGGTTGGTATCATACGATATAACAGTCGTAAAGCTTAGATGGAGGCATTCAGGCGGCTTAAAAAAAACCAGTCCCCAACCCGCACTTGGTCAGCGTGGGGACGTATAGCCTTAACCTTCTCCTGAGAGGAGACCTGAGCCCAGCAGTGGGACATTATGGGTTGTTGATGATTGATGATGACTTTTTTATCGCAATTATTTAAATCTTTGTAGCTTTCAAAGATACAGCATACTTGTCCGCAAATATTTGTGTTATTATTTGTAGACAAAATTTCCTATATACTATAAATTATATTATTTACAAAACAATCTCTTGTTAAGCTAAACCTCTTTACAATTGTCAATATCTAAACTAAAAAAATGTTGTACTATTGTTTAAATAGCGATAAATAAATATAAATAAAGAGCGATAATACTTATAGGTGTAGAGTTTTTCATATTTAAAAAGAGAAAGAAGTTAGATAACAACTTCTTATTGCTTAAAACATTGAAAAAATTTAAATTCCGAATGGATCTGTAGAATAGTGCTCCACGGGTATTACACAATACTAGGTGTGCATATATTTTGAATCTACATTTTAACATAGCAATTAAATTTATTTAGATAGTTGAATCTGATAATAAACATTTTTTATTTATATAAATATATTTAGTTACTCGTTTATATATGCAATTATATTTAAATTCACATATTTTAACATTTTTGAATAACTTGTTAACTAGATCATCGTATTATTCTGAGAATAGAAACAGGCTCTTGGCATTCCTTTCAATTTCCTTATGTGGCTGCCAATTGCCAACGTTACTTTTAACCAATAGTAAATGAGTATAAAATGGGTGTTATTACACAATCGAAAGTGAAATCCGTACAGTGATCTTTTAACAGATGATGGTGGTGTTTAATCAACGTAATCGCGGTAACACGTGATGTGGTATGACATTTTCTAAGTTGGTCCGTTCTTTTTTTTTTTGGATTTGACAAACTGTGCCGATGTCGACAATTCTGCCAATAGTAAATATATGTAAAGGATTCGTGTGCTAATTGAAGAACAATAAAAATGCTTTGAAGGTTATCATAGCAATGAAATAAATCTTTTAATAACTAAAAAAAAGGATAGCAAAGTGGAGGAAGAAGGAAAACTGATTAAAGTTTAATGGTATTACAAGGTCGGTTAGTACCAGTATACGACATCATAACAAAACACATGTCAATACTGTCATTAGTCCATTTTTTAGTGTGAATTGAATAAGGAAACGCACTTTTACAAAGGAACTTAGTAGCGAGTTTGGTATCACAGTAAAAATTCAAAAACGAGATGCTAACATAGTGGACTAATTACCCCCATGCCAATAAAGTACTTTTTGAAATATACCTACTTTTTTTTGCACTGAATTCTAAATGTTTTTAAATGTACATAATCGGAAATATTCCTATAACTTTTGCAGATTATCTATTCGTACCAAAGTACTGATTACTTATTGGCAATAAGATAAATAATAAAATTGGAAATACTATTAGTCAAAACAATCATAAAATAATGCAATACTGCCAATAAAAAATTAGATCTGGGCAATTAATTTTCTTGAATTGCACTTACCGGTTACGTTTAAAAAGTCACGTTGACGAGTTTGACAAGTTCGTTACACAAGTGTGTACACACCTGAAACAAGAAAATGTGTTGCCACTTCTTTATGGTGCAACCATAATTTCCGTGAGCTGTTAACTGTTATTTTCTTCTTCTTCGTTTGATGAGATTGCATGCAGCTAATGAGCTATTTCTGCCAATGTCAAGTATTTAGGTCTAAAAATCTTAAGTCTTCAAGTTTTCAAGTCTTCGTCGTGATGAAATTAATGATAAAATATTTGGATGAGATGAAATGAGGAGCGTCTTTCGAAAAAACAAAAACCATTTCCAACAGTTGTGAATTTTATAATGACATAATTTTAGTTTAAAGATAATTAAAATCATGATTAAGCAAGTCCTACATATGTATGTAAGAATCACATTCACCAGCCTATCCCATTCCATTGTCAGACATAGGCCTCGGTTAGCACGGCTTCTCGCATCCAACTACTGCCAGCCATCTTGCGTAGACCATCAACATACTTAGAAATACTACTTGATCCAAAAAAGAGAGATCTTACATTTCTTGGACGTCTCATGTCTATAATCAGAAATAAGAATGAAAAATACAAGTAAATCTACACCTAGAGCCGGAGAGCAATAAAATAAAATTAGGCAAATAGATATTTTTTTACACACTTACACTGTACAAAATCTGTAGAGTTTAATTTATTATATTTTTTGTTCATTGTGTTTGTAAGATAAAAATTGTTTTCTATTTTTAAACATTCGTCGAGTGTCAGAGACCATTTACGTATAACAAGAAGGTCATCAAACAGAAATAAATAAACGTAAAAATAAGTTTGAAATATACAGGTTGTTACACATAAATACGAACGTATTTCCGTGTTTTTATTAAACAAAAACAGATAATTTAAACTTGAAAACGAACTGATAGCTCATATACTGTACAGGAGAGTCCTTATGATTGAAACTTCAACTCCCCTGTTTCCTTTAAGCAACGGTTCTGTGTTATTTTTGACTTTTATATACAGTTCCAGAGTTATAAATAACACAGAACCGTTGCTTAAAGATAAATAACGTTTAGAAATAAGGTTCTAAGTATTGAATATCAAGGATATCAATGACATGTCTAAACTTTTTATGAAATATGGATCTGCGTCAATTAAAGTGGTCTAATTGAAATTGTGGGTAACTTAACTAATATTGGTTAATTTCATTAATATACATCATCAACAACAACCCATAATGTCCCACTGCTGGGCTCATGTCTCCTCTCAGGAGAAGGTTAAGGCCCACGCTGGCCAAGTGCGGGTTGGGGACTGGACTACAAATATACATCATAATACTTCAAAATTAAACCTTTTCTGTTTAAAAAGTATACCTAACCTAGAAGAAGGGTTTTCAACCAGCATATTGTTGGGGACCCGTAACGTCACACAATCTAATCACATCTTTTTGTAACATCCTGTTTACACATTAATTTTAATACATTAAAATAGAAACGTATTAAATTAATTTAGCGAAATTGAATAAATTTTATTTTATAAATAATTTAGAAGAAAACATGATGACGTATATTATTTATTTACTAGTTACGATTCAAAAATCGAACTAGAATTTAGTGAAAAAAATTAAGATCAAAAGATAATGATTTATTCACACGGAAGTTTGACTTCCTTAGAACTATCTAGATGTAGAAAACGATTGATGTTGAATATATTAACTTCTTTCCTTTTTAATGCGCTTTTATAAGCTTCGTCTCTATTTTTACTTGCAACTGAGTTTTTTCAAACTATTAAATATTTAATATTTGTTTTTATAGCACATACGTAAATACAGTTGTCACTAGGCAACTGCTATACAAACATACACATACATAGATAGATACTTTTTTATAGTAGCCCATGGGGCTATAGTTCAAGCTCTGCTTAGTTTGTGTGATACAGAATAATGTTATTATTACAGTAGCTCAATAAGTCTAGTTCCATATTAAAATCCATTGACCAGAATGGAACATCAACACAACTGTTCAATTAAATTATTCGGCATTTGTCGACTGAAAGCTTAACGAGAAAATCGTGACTCGATCACTTAGGTATGCTCCAAATCGGAATTGCTTTATTTGCATAAAGTAAAATAGTAGCAAAAATTACGGAATCAAATAAAAAGCGTTTATCATCACGAAACATTAATTAAAAGTGGCGAAACAGATTGAATTGAATAGAGCGTTGCGTTAGACTTGACAATGAAACTGACTCTGTGTCACGATATGCGCCCGCGCAGTCTCCCGGAACGTGCGCAGGGTTGGCAATACCAAGTGGTTGTGATTATTGTGTATGTGTACAAACTGTGCGAACTTGTAGCCGACCCCAATAGGCGCGGTCGCAGCCTGAAATTTTGGGGACTAATAATCAAGTAAGACAAGTAAATTCGATTTTATTGCACAATACAGAATTGAATTGAACACATTAACAACAAATTTATTGTTAAATCTATTGAGATAGTATTTGAGACGTCTTGGACAATCTCTGGATGAATATTTTGAGAGTTAGCTCCATTAAACGAAGGGCGTGTGTGGGATTACCGACATTGGTCTGTTAAGTAAATCTTTTAATTTATTACCTCTATTCTTATTGAACAATAATTATGGAAACTGAGGAGAAAAAAAAACAAGTTCTAGTAGCAATTGGAAAAAATTACATGTGTACAGATTTTGTGGTGGGGCTATGTCTCCCGGAACCAAACGAAACTGAAACAATTCCCTCTCATTTTTCAGAAGATTGTTTACCCTTTAAGTCCAAATACTTCTAGCATCATCATCAGCCTATCGCAGTCCACTGCTGGACATAGGCCTCTCCAATTTCACGCCACTTAGTTCGATCTATGGCTTCTCGCATCCAGCTCCTGCCAGCCGTCTTGCGCAAATCATCGCTCCACCTGGCTTGTGGACGTCCTACACTACGTTTGCCGAGACGCGGTCTCCACTCAAGAACTCGTTTACCCCAACGGTTATCGGTTCTTCGGCAAATGTGGCCAGCCCACTGCCACTTCAGCTTGCTAATCCTGTGGGCTACGTCGATGACCCTGGTTCTTTGTCGGATCACCTCGTTTCTAATGCGATCCCTTAGAGAAACGCCGAGCATATACCTCTCCATTGCACGCTGAGCGACTTTAAACTTATGGACCAGTCGAACCGTAAGTGTCCACGTTTCGGCTCCGTAAGTCATTACGGGTAGGACGCACGCATTGAAGACTTTCGTCTTTAGGCACTGTGGGATCGATGATGAGAAGACCCGACGAAGTTTCCCAAACGCTGCCCAACCCAGCTGGATTCTTCTGTTCACCTCGTCCTCAAAGCTGTTTCTACCTAACTGCAAAGCCTGCCCGAGGTATACATATTTTTGAACAACTTCGAGAACGGCACCGTGTACCGCAACCGGTTCCGGTAGTACATGTTCATTGAACATGACCTTGGTCTTGTCGAAGTTCATCCGTAGGCCGATGCGCACAGACGAGTCAGCCAGGTCGTTCAGCATCTGTTGTAGGTCCTGCAACGTCTCTGCCATGATGACGATGTCATCTGCAAATCGCAAGTGAGAGATGTATTCGCCATTGATGTTGATACCGCGCCTTTTCCAGTGCAGCGTCTTAAACAGGTCCTCCATTGCATTAGTGAATAATTTCGGGGATATAACGTCCCCTTGCCTCACTCCTCGATGCAATGGTATGGGTCTTGTATGCTGATCCTGTACTTGGACGGACATAGTAGCGGCTTTGTAGAGACATCTCAACACTCGGACGTACCGCCAATCTACTTGGCAACGCTGCAGGGACTCCAGAACAGACCAGATCTCAATCGAGTCAAAGGCCTTTTCATAGTCCACAAATGCTAGACACAGGGGCTGATTATACTCTTCGGTCTTCTGTATTATCTGCCGCACTGTGTGGATGTGGTCTATGGTGCCATATCCGCTCCGAAACCCAGCCTGCTCCGGTGGCTGGTATTCGTCGAGTCTTCGCGCAAGACGGTTCGTGATGACTCTTGAAAACAGCTTATAGACGTGGCTCAAGAGGGAAATGGGCCGATAGTTCCTCAACATGGTTTTATTTCCCTTTTTGAAGAACAGGACGACCACACTCCTACTCCACGCCTCTGGAGTCCTCCCTTCGAACAGGACAGCGTTGAAAAGCTTTTGGAGCGCCTTTAATACGGGTTTACCTCCAGCCTTTAACAGCTCTGTAGTAACGCCATCCTCTCCAGGGGCTTTTCCATTTTTCAGCTGTCTAAGAGCCATCTCGATTTCGTCAATGCTGACTTCTGGCAGATCTTCGGTGAAGTGGCGTGTTAATTTGGCTCGAGGGTCCTCATTTTCGGGATCAGGTCGAGATGCATGCGAAGCGTACAAATCGCCATAGAAGCTTTCTACTTCCGAAAGGACAGCCAGCTTGGAAGCAACGACTTCTCCGCTTACTGTGGTCAGCTTCGTCAAATGGCTTCTTCCAAGAGATTTCACAAACACTTTTGACCCCCGATTCTGCTCGATTGCTCTTTCAATCAAAAGAGTGTTGGAGCATCGGAGGTCGTGTCGTACACGCTTACTAATCTCTCGGTTTAGAGTCCGTTTTGCCGATGAAGTGACTGGCGGGTTCTCACGTCTTTCCTTCATTAACCCTAGTGTCCTTTCTGAAAGCTTCGACTTCGTGTCTGTACGCTGCATTTGACAAAATCTCGTACCTTCACTCCTGAGGATTCGAACCACATTTTCAAGGTTCTGGTTTACGTCTCTTGTGGTTTCCATGGCAACAAATCGGTTTTCCAGATTTGACTGGAATTTTTCAGATCCCATCTCGACTTGGAGCAGAGTTGGTCGGAGCCTGGACTTCATCATGCGGACACGTTCAGCCTTGAAGTTGATATTCAGAGAACCTCGGACTAGTCGGTGATCGCTACCGGTGTTAAACCTATTGAGCACTGAGACGTCTCTGAATATGTGCCTCCTGTCCGTTATGATGAAATCGATCTCATTTTTTGTCATAGCGTCCGGGCTTTTCCACGTCCACTTTCTTTGGGGCCGCTTCTCGAAAAATGAGTTCATCAAAAACAGCCCCTCCCGCTCGAGAAAGTTGATGAGCATTTGCCCCCTATGATTCCTGTTTCCAAATCCATGGGATCCTATTACCGATTCGCCGCAAGTTTGTACTCCCACTTTGGCGTTGAAGTCACCCATAACAACGTTGTAGTGGGTTTTAGTAGTGGAGTGGAGGGCCCTCGATATGTCATCGAACATATCCTCCACCTCATCGTCTGAGTGAGCCGAGGTCGGTGCGTACACTTGTATTACCTTGAGGCTATACCTCTCGGTAAGCTTGACAATGAGGTACGCTACCCTGTTCGACACACTGGAAATTTCCACAACGTTGCCAGAAAGCGACTTGTTTACCAGAAACCCCACGCCACCTTGGGATCGTTGGTCTCCCTCGCGGAAGTACATCAGGTGACCTGAGTCCAGGATTATGGTATCCTCCCCCTCTCTTCGGACTTCACATAACCCTAAGATATGCCACCTAATCTTCCCAAGTTCCTCCTCAAGTTGTACCAGATGCGAGTCTAGCCGTAACGTGCGGCCGTTGTACGTTGCCAGGGTCAGTCTTTTGTGGTGGCCTCCCGTAACCCAGTGATTCTTAGCACCCCCTGTCCCGCCGTAACCGTGGTCGCCACCATGACCAGGAATAGCGGGACTACCGGGAACTGGGGGCCGTGGCTTCTGTTGCTTACTCATGGAGGGGGTCAGCCCATAATCACCACGCTGGGCAGGCGGGTTGGTGATCGCAGGGCGCAACTTGTTGTGACGCTGCTGCCCATCACCGGCCTATTGTATTTAGTTACGCATTTTGGGATGGATATACCGCCATCGGTCGGTCGCCAGAGCCTCGTTTGTTATCTAGCAGGGTGCACCGCGTGCAGGTGAGGTTGGCTGGAGGCGAAAGATTGTGGTTCGCCCCCACACACCCCAATAAATACTTCTAGCAGTATCATTCTTTTCTGAGATGGTGCATAGAAGTAACTTAAGACGAAACTTAACAAAATATGTTGCGATTTGTGAGTGACAACCCTAAGTTTATCTGAAAACAATGACACCCGCGCGTGTTCTAGCGCATTAACAACGATAGCAAAAGCTTTGTAAGCTGTTCGTGGACTGACCTTAGCTTTAAGTGATTAGTATCACTTATGTAATACTTAGAAAGGACTATTATTATACATGATATTAAATTTAACATAGGTCATACCTGATTAGGTATATTTACCGTTTTGTCACCTGACCACAGTTTTTAGCAACCCTAGATACAACTTGTTGTATTTCAACTTAAAAACGGAGGTACTAACTTTCGACTAAAGGAACCGATTTGATGATGATTTTTTTCTTTGAAAGGTTCAGTTCTTGAATTTGTTTTTTTTTTGTTAAAATTTATTATTATCTTTTAATGGTGTAGCAAGAACGAGCTTTTCAAATACAATTAGGCACAGGAAACCCCATAACTGGCCAATTGTCATTAGTATTTTGTACCACAGAAAATTATAGGTATCTACTGAATTAAAGTAAACTAAGATATTTTTACTTCTTTATCATAAATAAATTATCCATAGATGTAAAATAAAACACCTGGATGTGAGAAGCCCAAACTCAATCAGAGTGGCGTTCAATATGAGAGGCCTATTTCCAGCAGACTAATATTGAATGAAGTTTGTGGTACAAGTGATTTAAAAGTAAATTCTAGTCATTGAAAATAGAAGTGTGATAGGAAGTAATGTACCTAATAGGCTACGGATTCGTGTCCTACTTAATGTGCCTTTAGTATTAATAAAAAATTACACATCTTTCAGAAACCATATTTTTCCCTCATGTCTGGCCCCATCAGAATGACTCTTCTCAGCCAGATGGAAAGCATAAACAGAATTCAAGAGTTTTGGTCACCATACTCATTGCGAATGCAGACAATACACCCATACAGCATGGTTACCCACACCATGGCTGGATAGAGATGCCTCCAGACCGGAGATTCAATGATGCACATTGGATCTCCGGTCTCACACTCCCCAACGAAACACGCCAGCACGAACGCCATTTGTCTATATCATTTTACGGTAATCTTCTGTGCGAGGGTAGTACCGCCCCGGTCGAGCCGGCCCGTTCGTGCTGACATCATTGGGGCTCTACTGACTTGTAACAATATTACAAATTAAATAACTATATTATTATCTAGAAATTTAAGACTAGATAGCCTTTTGGTATATAATTTAATATTAGGTATTATATAACAGCCAATTATGCAATTATACTTATAAAATTCGTAACAATCTAGATATTTCTGGAAATAAAAACAGCTGGAATAAATTTAATACACCAGGTCGTCAAGGATCGCTGAATAAGCTGTCAATTTATTAATCATAATAAGCTATATTACATTTTATTGCATTAGGCTTTGGAACATTGGGTGCAGTAGCCGAATCCCGTCACGGGCTGATAACCAAACATTATCAAAGTCCACCTATTGCAACTTGCGGTCGACAAGAGAACTAGTCTCCTACGCAAGTTTTCATTTCACGAATGAATGAGTTTGATGGAGAAAGCATTAGGTATGTTACAATACGTTGGTTAAAATATTTGTTGGATGTATTATTAAGCGGTTCCGTACAATTTCAATACCTGTTCTTATTCATTATTTCCCAACGCCGTACAAAAATCATGTGATAAAGCAGAAAAATCAAGGATTGCTAGCCCCTCTGCTAGTTTTGTAGTATATTATAAATTAAAACGTAGATTTGCAAGCCAAAGAAATAGCCAATAAAAAATCTGAATAGGCTGAAAATTGCCGACGCCGCCGCCTTGCAAAGTATGCAATAAAAAAACTATACCTAACTGTCACGATTTGGACACTTTCGAATTACATCAGATAGAGAAAGCCTAAAGAAAGAACAATCGAAACTTACTGGTAAACGTTTTCCCAGCAATTAGGCATATAATAATAATAATAGGCGAAAATGAGTAATTTGGCTATCTAGGACCATCATTGTGTGAGAGAAAACTTAACAATTTGAGGCATCTAACTTAGAAATATTGATTGTTTTAACTCTAGAAACATACATTATGGAATATCATATTTCGCAGGAGCACGCGCAAGTTCTCATGGAGGCAAAAAAAGCGTAAAATCACGGGAAAAAATAGTAGAAACGACACTTTTCCCATACAAACCATAGAGTAAAACATCTGTCGATAATGTCAACAGAACGAACTATCAAGGCGGCCAGTGTTTACTAAAAGTTGACAAATAAATAACACGATGTTATCTAAACTATTCAAGTAAGAACAAGACAAAAGACCCATCACCCGATGGTAAACTGGTAGAGAATGCGTTAGGCTTAATGCCTATGCACCAATGCACCTAAACTGCATGATGTAATAAATAAATAAAAAGGCAAAGTAACAGAGACAGTTATATAACAACGTAATAATGGTTATTATACTAACTTAGATAAACGTAGAATTAATAGAGCATCTCAGAAACCATAGCAGCGGTTTGAACTCACAACACAGCGCCGTGGAAAGTAGCGAAGTAATCGCTTACAACACTATCCGAGCAGTTTAATATCAGTTATGTATAACATACGACAATTTAAAGTCACTAAATATTTTACTCATTATTCACGGAAATTAAATAAAGTTACTAAAATGTATTTATAACAAAAATAAAAACATACTTAGGCACAAGTCTAGTTAAAAACAAAAAGGAGATTTTATATACCATGTCGTTAACGAAAGGTCAAGTTCAATATTATAAAGGTTTACGGGGACTACATACAAATAGCTTTTTAGTTATTATTTCCTTGTGGTCAACGTTAAAAATAAAGTGTGTATTAAAATAAGCCTGTTTTATTTTAATACAGCGTAGAAAAAATGCATGTATATAAAAGTGCATGTTTAACTTGGAGGTGAAGTCTAAATTAACATGAGAATGCACTATTCTGTACATGTAAATTTCAAATAAAAGTACAAAGAATAATTGCAGTAATGATTTAGTGGTTTAAGAGGTCACCTCGCCTCTCCCTATTGCGCTGAGCAGTGTGAGTTCGATAACGTAGGACAATATTTTGCGTGATGCACAAATTGTTGTTCTGACTCTGGATATTCTTTCTGTAAATTTGATGGAAGTTTTTAAAGTTCCCCGCAACACATGATAATTTTTTAGCTCGGGAGTTGCAAAAAACAGATATTGGAATAATTCCTATAACACACCAGAGACTGGGTAATTAAGACTACCGTCTAATATACACAGATATAATTGAAGTGTCTGTTTGCTATATCAAATGAACAGTTTTATTATCATAATAAATTTCATTAATTAGGCCATATAATGACATTAAAATATTACGAATTAAAGTATCAAATTATTAACCTCGTACACTAGTAACCATACTTAAATACCAAGGGACCACACCTTCTCATTACAACACCAGCCATCGTAATACTTTCAGCTCAGATATATCATGTGGACATAACTGCATATGTCCAATTTGGACAAGACAGGAAACTGGTTGCGCGGCCGTCTGATTTTGCGGGCTAGTTATCCCTTAGGACTTTTTTCCTACAGACTGTTACATATATAAATTTAAAATATGGTGTCTTAGTATTTGTAACCAAGCCTCTCTGAAACGGTTTGACCGATTTTTGTTTATTCTGGTCTGAGAGTAAATAGATCGTTAACAATTTTTACACCAAGTATTTAAGTATAAGTGACAAGTGATTCATCAAAAATATTGTTATTGTTAAAAGGGTTATGTTTTTCGAGAGTGTGAATGTATGTATGTACATTTCTGTGGCACGCCCTAGAGTCTAAACGGCTTGACATATTTTTAAGTGAGTAATGTCAATAGATTCGTCTTGTGAGTCGTCGTCGTGAGAGTGACACATCAAATTTTAAAATAATAATAGCAATAATAGAAACAGACAGACAGAATAAATAACTATTGGCAAAACAAAACTAACTGCTTTGTATTTTCCGTGCTGATGACCCCAAATACAGTATTCTCATTTCCAATGCTGTTTATTATTCGATACACGCAAATAGTTTTGTTGTCATCGTGTTAAATTAACACAGAACATCAATTGTATTGCGCAACATTGCCCTACGGTAACAAGTCCATTTTTGAAATTGCCGTCATTACGTAATTGTCGTAATCGCCATCTTGTTCGCACGTGGTTTACAATTCATACGGCGTATGCGTATAATGTTGAAAGAGAAATTGTATTTAATTCACTCTTCCGTCAAGTTAATCGATTCAACTGAGATGAGAGCAGGAAAAAGGAAACTAGTAATTGTATGTAGTTGATTAATAAACATGTAATACCTTTTAGCATTCGGCCTACATAGTCATGTTATGTGCCTATGCCGAATAGGCATTTTAAAGTACTGAAAAACTAATAAACTGTTCTGCGATAATCTGTAATAATTTTCATTAAAATATGTATATTTAATGAAAATATATGTAATAAAAAGGGTGACAAAGGGCACCTTTGTCACCCTTTTTATTACATATAATAAGACAGGATTAAATAATTACGTACCTGCTTAAGTAAAAACTACAAAGATTCATGCACCACTTTATTAAAAATATATTTTAACGTTGTTCTAGATTTTTAAAAATGTAGAGAAAATTAGGTAGACTTTGTCGCTTATTTATTAGTAAAGTCGCGTAGTTTAGAACAATCTGTTATTTTTCAACATAAGGTGTAACATAGGCCCCTAGTAAAGGCAATTCCCATTTATATTCACGTCAGTGGAATACTGCGCGATTGGCCTAGTGGTTTAAGCGGTCGCCACGCTTTTCTTTTGCACTAAGTGTTGTGAGATCAAATTCCACATGGGACAACACTTTGTGTGATCCACAAATTGTTGTTTTGAATCTGTGTCTTTGTGTCCGTTTCATATGTATCTTTGCAAAGGCCCCTGCGACCCAGGATGTATACCTACCTATTAGTGCACAGTTAAGAAAAAATTATGTGTGTTTTCGATATTTCTATCCGACGTTCCACTTTATATTCGATTGTACAAATTTTTTTTCTTTGTTCTAGGTGGCGATATTTATTAACGTTGCTGTTGGTGAGCAGTGCCTTCGCGAAGCCTGCGGAACATGAAGATAGCATCCCTGACGCTGGTGTGGACGATAGTGATGAATTAGCTCTAAATGAAGAGGTATGTCACAGATATATGTTATCTTAATCACGATTATAAGAAGAGCCGTTAATCATACAGGTTATAACACGTCCTTTTACCCGACTACGGCGATGGCAAAAGGAAGGGTATGTTTGTATATTCTACCGTAGTGTACCTAAAGTGTAGCCTAAAGTACTGAACCGATTTAAATAAATGAAGTGTCAATAGATTCTTAATAACCCGGGTAACATGGGCTATTTAATTTTATCAGAAGTTGTGTTATAATTTACATAGAAATGCCCACTACTTAATGTTTTAATATGATAATGAATCCATGTTACAACTTTACAACCTTATTCGAATACGTTGAAGTCGATTTGAAAAAAAAGTTTGTCAGTGTCAAGTTTCTTAATATTCAAATAACGAACGTTGGCGCTTTCAAATATTAGTTTAAATAAATGGCTAGCTTTAAACTTCTTTTCTGGTATTTTTTAACTTAACTTCCTTCCTGTAATAACCGAACTTTCGAACATATTATGTAGTAGCTTTTGCCTGTGGCTCCACACGCGTGTATAACAGATATTGCGGAAAGCATACGTCCTTCCCACAGATTATTCACGTAAAGGATATTCTTTGGTCCTTCCTCAAGAATCAAATTATCTATAAGCTAAATTTTATTTAAATAGTTTCCGTGGCTTAGTCGTTTAAGCATAACATAGAGATTTACTTTCGAATTTATAATATTAATATCGATTGTAATTTCACAAAATACTATAAATGCTAATTCAATAAAAAAAAGTCAACTTTCTTAATGTGACAAATCTTTTCCATTTAATTCCGTGCACGTTCTCCTAATTAATTAATACAAACAACCATTGATACTGCTCGACACTGACTTAGTTGATCCGGAAATAAAGTGAATGTATTGTGAGAAAAACAATTGATTCAGTTTATATATTCACTAGTTATTGTCCGCGGTTCGGCCAGCGTATATGGTAATTATTGCGGTAAAAATTATATATAACTACCTCCTTCTCCTCCTCCAAAGTATCTCCAAGCCAAATTTCATTGAAACCGGTGCAGCGATTGAGACGTGGAGCATAACACTTTCGTATTAATGTTTTAGTATAGATATGAACGAAGCTATAGAAATAATTAATGCCGACTCAATAAAGCCAAGTAAAGGATGACATTCTTCAATGATCACTTGAGCACAAACTGTTGTGGTTAAAAGTAAGAATAATTTCAAATTACAAATCATTTATTCAATTAAGACACTAAGTGATATTTACGAATGTTAAATTGAAGCTACAGATAAAAATCATAGATCGACACATTCAGTCGCCACAGCATGTGCTGGACTGTCACAGTAAATTAGATGGAAACACCAAAATAACTGCATGTTTGTTTTGATCTATAACTTCCAGTTTCCAAATGCATTGAGCGCTATTAGAAGAATACTGGCAAAGAAACTCAACTGGCAAAGAAATAATTTAGAATTAACACGAACCCATAAATGGCAATGATCATGGTCATAAGATGCAACCACGATAATGGAGTCATCTATACAAATAAATAGAATTGCAGTGTCTTTTTGTAATATTAAACTAATCTCTATTTACTAAATGCATAATATATGTATGTTTAAACGATAAATAATAAAAATATTTTTTTATTTTACAATTTAAGTCTGTCTGTCTTTCTGTTTATTCCGGCTAATCTCTAGAACGGCTAAACCGATATTGACTGCCAGGTACTTAATGTAATAGGGAGTAACTTATGCTACTATTTTAGACTAGTTTTGTCCTGGGGTGTTATTGTTGTATGTACCGCGGGTTCAGTTTGTATAATATATAGCCATTAAACGGTAACCTTATTCACTCGATGAAGCACGGCGCAAGCGCTGTTTCAGGCCGGTTTTCTGTGCCCGTGGTATCACTCCAGTCGAGTCGGCCCGTTCGTGATGAAGTATGGCTCTCCCTCGGTAAAACGAGGAAAAACGGTGGATCTGAGGATTATGTGATAGTACAAGTTGAATGGGAAAACGGAATTAAAATTGCGTTAGCTTCATGAGCCGAGTTCGCGTATCGTGATCGACTTATGATTCCTGTGATTCTTCGGTAATTCAAAAAGGACAAAAACTCTATTTATTAACTTTATTCAAATAATTGAATCAGTGTCTATTTTATATAGAAATAACTGGAAATTGTACGTGACTAAAATTAGGTGTTACAACTGTATTACACTGTGATCGGCGATGCAATTTGTCTACACCATTTCGAGTCAATGTCCGGCCGACAAGGCCGCTGATAGTGAAAGTCGAAAGTAACTCATAAGTTTTTTATCCTTTTAATACGTTTTTCGCACAACAGCAACACTTGTTGACTAGTTGTCATTAATTTTAGCGGGAAAGTTGATATTATTTAGGTTTCTAGTAACTTTTTTTCCATCATCAAAGTTCTTTTATTGTCTGGACTGTGTAATGTAAAAAATGACTGTAAATTATCAATATCAGTTTTATTTCTCAAATATGATCATTATAAGGAACAACAATGAGATGAAAATATTTCGAAAATAATTATATCGAAGTGACATTCGATATTTAACTGCGACAATTTAACGTGCAGGTACAACACACGAGCTCATCAACACGATTCACACATTCTATTTTACATAACACTGCGTGAGAAATACGCTACTGGGTGTATATACCAACATCTTTACTACACTACAATAAATTAAGCATTTAAATCATTAATTTTATATACTACATATAAATTTCTAACAGTGTTATGAATTAAGTTGAACTACTTTTTCTATACAAATAAATTAAATTGGATATTGGACGTATTTTTTCTCTTTTTACAACTTTTGTCTATCTGTCTGTTTATTCTGGCTAATTTCCGGAATGGCTGGTCCGATTTTGAAGGGACTTTAACAGATAGCTGCTGATATAAGGAAAAAATTAGGCTACTTTTATGTAGACGCAATGTTACCGCTAACAATAATCGCGGGTATATATAATACCACCACAGAATAAATTTGTCCTGAATATGGTATTTTTTTCAAAAATGAAATATATAAAATTGGTTAATCTAATTGCACTAGGAACAAACATTAATTGGTAAAAAAATAAAGATGATTCCCGATCTTTCAAGTTTGTAGTTGCCTTAAATTTAAAAAAAAGGGATACAAATAAAGTTGAAACAATGAGTTCCGCATTAATCGATAAAAGTTCCCGGATCTTGATATGTAAAAGTGATATAACTCAAATAGCATGAAGTAACAACACATCGCCGTCGTCTCGCACGATTGCGCGCCATTTTATTCTTTTTTTTTAACACAGCAATATCATTTGCACGCGCCAACAATTGGAAATAATTATAATACAAATTATCTTTGACAGGTAAAGAAATGAAATTATGTAATGTAAGTCACACTTTTTAGCTAGTTGAGACATAATAAACTGTTTATAATGCGCAACTTCTTTTCCCGGATAAAACGATCTAATTAGCAGGTAATGTCTACATGAGAATGTCACCTTTCTCTTTCTGCAAAGTAAGATTGAAAAGGAAATGAAGAGGCGAGAAGGAGTATACGACTTTTGTTCTCTTGATGATCATGAGTTTTGACAGTTTCCTTAGGTCTCGCATTCCTACTAGACTCTTTCTCAACGGTTGAGAGAAACACGACGGATCCGCGCTTGTATAGTCAAGTAACCTCGACGAACGACTTAAAAGAACGGCTTAAAAAGGAACGAATATTAAGTCTGTCGTGTGATGATGGTCTAATATTTAGTAACTATCAAATATCACGTCAGTTTGGAAATAGCGCAATGTACCTGTCTGTAAATTTCGATCAGGTTTCTTTTTTTATGAAATTGCCGGCGTTTGGGGGATGAGAGGAGAGGTTGGGGTATAATCCTCTGGTATCCACGCTCACTCGGTGAAACACAGTGCAGGTGCTGTTCCACGCCGGTTTCCTGTGAATCCGTGTTATCACTGTAGCGCCGAATCGTGGCTCTCTCACGGTTTTTATTCTATCTTTAAACTAAAGAAATATATCTTTTACCACTACTTTTGAAAGATAGTGGAAATTTCCGTTATATTTTAACAGCACTATAATACCATGCACAAACAAGTTATCTAATGTATTATAAGTTATTAAAACGTAATGTAATCGGTGCTGCACCTTCTATAATGATACAGTTTGCTATATATTCGCCTTTATCCAGCTTTCAACCTGTTTCAAATCACCTCTGTTTAGTTTGAAACTCTACGATATTATGTGTAAGATGTCCAAAACAGAACAAACAAATCTTTTAAATCGACTACATAAAAAGGAGGATTAATGTTCGTTGCTTCAAAACAGGATTCCGTCATTCATGGATTGTTTTGCTAAATACTATTCTAATTTCTATTGTAGTACTAGCTGACCCAGCATACGCTATTTTGCTTTAAAAAATTTAGGGGTGTCATTTTGGGGTATGAAAATAGAGGTTGGCCGATTCTCAGCCCTATTTACCCGAAATGTACACAAAATTTCTAAAAAACGGTAACAAACAACTCGACACGAGAATTTTACATTTTAAATTTACTTCTCATTTATTTTATTAAGATAGTTATCCTCGTCTAAAAGTGAATCCTAAAGGGAATCTAAACAAATAAATAAAATTGGGGTGTCTGTTCGTAATATTAAAATAACCCCTTTTTACTAAATACATATGTATCTATCCACGGTACATACAGCTACCAAAATAACGTGTTTTACAATTTTTGTCCGTCGTTCTGTCTGTCTATTTGTTCTGGCTAATCGCTGGAACGGCTTAACCAAATTTAAAGAGACTTTCATTGGCAGATAAATTATGTAACTTATAGGAGTAATTTAGGCTACTTTTACAGACTATCTTTGCCCCGTGGTTGTTGACGTACAACAATAACCACGGCAAACACCGCGGGACTCAGCTAGTTTAGAATAAAATTCAATGTAACTTGGTGGGTGCGTAAGGGACACATCACTGAAAAGAGAAGGATAACTTAAAACAAACCCTCCTGGTCAGCGATTAGCACAAAACCTCCATTTTAATAAGAAGCCAATGAAGAATGGTTGAGTGTTAAAGGCTGTTAGTGATGATGTTTATGACGGAGTAATCATTAAGTAGGCGTATTGCAATCTGAAGTATATTTATATATATCTTCCTAGCCTTTACTATTCCCAAGAATTGGGGTCGGCTACTAGTTCAACTGGTTTTACCTGAATATCAGTTTTTACACGGAGCGACTGGCATCTGACCTTCCCAACCTGAGGGTGAACTGAATTCGAAGGTCGAACTAGTTGTCAGTATATTTGAGGGTACTGACTTCCCAATAACGATGTCCATAGAGGTTGATGACAACCAGGAACGACGGCTGAACGTGCTCTCCGAGACACGGGCGGGAAACACCGTGATTTTCCAAACTCCGGTCTGCTGTTAAGAATTTCTTGTAAATCAATGTTAAGAAAAACCCAATAGCAGTCCGACTCGGGAATCAAACCCGAGACCTCTTGATCTGCAGTCGCTTAAAAATAAAATTGCTTGGTTGGCGTATACTTTTATTAGTCAAGCGCTTTTTTCACAACCCGTTGTAGAGTCAATTAGGAAATATTGCAGGAATATTGCTTCTACGTGAAAGTTTTTCATTGCTATTGTGCATGAAACATTATTGCTAACAATAAAATAAAGTTATATCTTATTGGTAAATCCATATTTTAATGGTATATATAACACAGAGGCAATATTGTCGGTTTAAATTGTTGTATTATTGGTAACTTATGTGGTCTATATTTCTACAATAATATTGTAAATAGGAAAGATTTGATTGTTTTTTGTTTAAATTAAATAGGCTCCAAAACTAATGAACTGATTTGAAAAAATCTTTCAACATTGAAAACATCTTCAAGTAACATAGACTATATAACATTTGCAAAAAAGTTAGGGATCCGTATGAAAAGAGCGTTTTAAAAATTATAATATAATAGTAAATAAGAATATTCCTTGTGCAGTAGTTGTTTTTTTAAACGAAAAACGAAAGATTCATATTCGTAAGCCTCAGGATATTGCTCAGATCTTAATTGTAAGCGTGCTTTCATGTCATTCCAGGAATCAAGAAATCTAAGGCCACGAGCATACACACCAACAGCTTACAATAACCAGCTTCCGACTGGCTTTAGACCAACGCCTTCACTGGCTGAGCTGGCTGGCTACCAACAAAGACAGCAGGAACAAGAAGAGTACGTTGCCCAACCGAGACCCACGCAACAGATATACATAGAAGAACCCCGCCCTCAAATTCAGAGAGCACCTCATAGGAAGGTAAGTGGAAAATATACTAACTTGATTATGAGCACTTTGTTACTAATCGTCCAAAACGATCAACAACAGTGATCCGCAAACTCGAGTAGTACTCAAGACTCCAGGAAAGTTAAACTGTCTTGGAATCCAAAAGGAAATGAATGCCCTGTTTTGCATGAGTATTTAGTTAAGAACATGTTTCTTATGTTAAACTAATTTCTTTGCAGCAACAAGAACAACGTCCACAAAGACTTCAACAGAGACCAGTCCAAGAGGTCGAGGAGGAATTGGAAGAAGAAGAAGAGAAGGAGGAACCAGACCGCCTCTCTGCCCTTCTACAGCAATCCAAATTCAATTGCGTCAGCAAACAGACCGGTTACTATGCCGACGAAGAGCTTAACTGTGAAGTCTTCCATTACTGCCAAGACAATGTAAAGCACTCCTGGATATGTCCTGATGGCTTCACTTTCCACCAGGTAATTGTTGGAACAGAAAATTTTCTGGTTTTCTAATTCTACGTATCGTGTGGAATTTGGTTGTTGAATGCAGTACACAAGGGCTTTAAAAAACCGTACAAAATTTAGTTTTTATTATAATACAGATTATTTTATTTTTATCATTCGTAAATCTTTGTCATAGCAGCTACACTATCTCAGCCTTTTTTGTACCACTCGTGGCTAACTTTATAACCATATCCTTGAGAATTTGCATCTTGTAATCGTCGTTGTAACATATTTCTTTAATCAGTAAAACTAATGATGAAATAATTGTGCTTGTAAATTTTACGAATTATCTTGCGTTCTCTATCTTTCATTCGTTTAGGTACCATCATGTAACTTACATGTTCTGTTCTGTCCTTGATCAGAATGCCTCAATAACAATACTGACAAAGTACGTAAACTTAAATTAATGTTACCATCAACAGGTTCACTTAATCTGCATGCCACCTACCCACGACAATATTTGTCAGAAGTCCTCAAAGTACCACTTCGTCAACGAGTACCTGTACAGGCCCATCAACGAAGAGGAGGTACAGAGAAAACCCAACGTGTCCCTCAAGTACTCAGATAGGTACTATCCTTCTGAGGTCTACAGGGACGACAGATATGAACAGGAAGAACAAGATGAGGCAAGTTAAGATGACTTTCATAAATGCTCTATATGATCATGTAACCATCTGAACATAAGAACATGAATAAGATATACCCTCGAAATTCCTGTGATTGAGGGAAATCGTCAAACAAAAATCAGAGAGGTCAATTACTATTTCAGTATATTTTATATTTCAGTGAGGTGACTCCTAATTATTGGTGTTATTCAATTCCTCAATACATAACTTTCACAAAATGTATCATTAAAAAAATTAAACCTTATTGAAAAGCCTAGAAGAACAAATTTTCAACACGAAATGAAATCCGCCGTTATACAATAAAATAATTTATTTTTGTCTCAAATATTTTCTCGTGTTTGCAGGAGCAGGCACCTCGTCGTCAGCCCGCCCCAGCCCAGATCCAGGCAAGGCCCAGCCCTCGGCCACAGGTCTTCAGGTCAGCAGAAGAAGTCAACATTCCTCTTGTCCAGAGACGCCCTCAGCGTCCCTACGAATTTGACTTCTAAATCTCCTGCCCACAGACTGTAGTGTACTTGTAAATTTAAGTCTACTCTGACAAAACCATTTTTAAACTTCAGTGGTCCTTGGCTGAACTATTTTAATGGTCATCATCATCATTCATTTTCATACAATTTATAAATTACTCTCATTTCCTCCATTAATCCGTATTTCAAGACCAATACTTCAGGTTAGAAACCACTGAAATGTGAAAAATGTGTTGTTCAGTCGCGAGGTGCTATATTAATGATTTCATTTAATCAACTCTTGATTAAATTGTACCATCACAACTTGTTAAATTAAAATTTATATAAATTAAACTTATTTATATTACTCTACAATAAGTCACAAATTAGTTGTAAGCTAGTCTTTTTGTAAACTAAATAAGTATAATAAAAGTATTGAAGTATTAGTTTGACTTTTATTAGTGAGACGGCCCGGCTTCACACGAAAGTCTTTGAAATTCTCGGATTTCCTCTGAACTTCCTTGTATTTAACATATACCTACACCTTTCTCTTGAATAGCTGTATCATTGCTGAAATCTGCATTAAAATCAGTAGTTTATAAGATCTAAGCGAACAGACAGCAGAAGCGACTTTATTTCATAGTCTATTAGGTAGTAGAGCCACGCTGATTTCAACACGAACGGGCTGGCTTGACCGCGGCGAAGTACCGTCCCTGTCGTTCGCCTGTTCTGTACTGCGAGGGTAGTAACCCTCGCACAGAACATCAACGTCAAACGACATTGTTCATGCTGTCGTGCTTCGTTGGTGAGTGCGAGAACGGAAGCCCAATGATGCAGACGCTTCACTGTGCCGCTATGATATTACCATTCACCATACTACATTGTTGTAATGTCTGCATCTGAGTATAGTCACCACCTCTCTTGGATTCTGCTTTTGCTTTCCATCAGGCAGAGTAGAGTCATTTTAGCAGGGCCACATATAAAAAATGTAAAGATATAGTCGTGGGAGAACTATATTGTGACACCATGGGCCGGCAGGAAACCAAGACAAGCAATATTATTTCAAGGAGCGAAGTTAAGGGGGTAGGATGGGGCACTTAAAACGGTGGTAGCATAGATCTCCTTATTAACCGATATAAATGGGCGAGCGGTCACCATCATCAGGTTACCCGTCTACTCATCACCGATGCCATAAAACTGAAAATCTTACCACATCATCGACAAAATTTCTTCTGGAAATCCTGCTATGGCCAAATATGACACTATTGATGATGATGAATATAAAAAAGTTATCTAGCAATGATGTTGCTCAAATGGATCAGGATCCATCCTTGCTGAACCTGAACAGACAATAAAATAAATAAACAAAATCAATACAAACATCTTATCTATTTGATGCCAAAATGGGTAATACATACTTCTGGATCTTAATGGTTTATCCAAAATTGATGGACAATACGGACCATGAGCTTCGCACGTCTCATGGCACTTACACTCATTGTATTTGATTGCCGGGGTGCAGCAATATCTAGATTTCCCCATGGTGCTCACTTGTCCTTTGTTGTGGTATGGACAGTAAACGTGTTCCTGTACCTGAGAAAAACAATCGTACAGATACAGTATTTCTACTAATTAGTGATGTTGCAGTTTTCTCTCGTCCGGTAAGCGTCTATTCCTGGGACTTCCCGCTAATGGCAATCGTCCCGGGCCCGGACGGTAACATAACGGACGTAAGTATAGGTACCATAATTTTTTTTACCATACTGCCCGTAAGGTAAAAAAATGTAATTTTTGAATTTTTAGGATTTTTTGAAATTTCATTATTATCATCATCAACAGGCATTTTTTTTACTTGTGGCAGTGGGCCTTCACTCCACCGGGGTTTGCGGCGGGGCGGTGTGTCGGAATGGAACCGACTAAAACCACACGATGTGCCACTCTGCGCCTGAGACGGGAGGGATCCGGGAACCGCTTTCTTACGACATTCGGACCTCTCCCAGCGCCTGCCCGCACTGAAGCGGGCACCGTCTGCAGTTAAAGAACTCTCAATTTAGGCGATGTACGGCACAAGCGTAACGTCGCCTCCTCGCGGCTTGCCTTTGAAGCGGATGGAGGGGAAAACCCGTCCCGACCATACACGGCGACACTCAGGGTGGCAAGAGGCGCTCGAAAGCGCGCCTCCGCCACCCGGATCGCCGGCGGTAGATTGGGTCCGAGTGGAGGTCGTCCTCCCGGGCCGTCTTCGCCACCTCCCTTTGCAAGATGACTTCTTCGCAGAAGGTCGCGACCGCGATAAAACGCTCTTCCTACAGGCCATGGAGCGTAAGACGGCCGGTAGCGAGAGCTCCCCTCCGATGACTGCAGTAAGGGCCCGACGCTGCGGTGACCAAGCGAGGCACACCGCCAGCGTGTGCTGGGCCGAGTCCTCACTGCAGTCGTAGTGGTGGCAGGCAGGACTCAATTCCCTCCTGGCGACCTGGCGACTTCCCAAAAGAACCGTGCCCGGAAAGCACCTGCATCAGTCTGAAGGAAAGGGTCCCTTGCTCCCGCCCCGCCCACTCGAGGATGAATGGCTAGAGAGCCTCCACGGTGGCAAAGCCAGCTTGTGAGCCTCCAGCCAGGACGACCAACGAGCCATCGTGGCTTGACGGGCGGCTTCACGCCACTCGCGTACCTCTTCGGGCGAACGGAAAGCCACTCTCCGCGCGTAATTCAGCTACACGTTGATAAACTTCGACGAGCACTTCCACCTCCAAGTCCCACGGGGGTGTTCCGGCCAAGACACACGCCGCCTTGGTCGACACTGTGCGGTATCTGCATATAGCTCTGACCGCCAATACCCTCTAAAGGCCGCCAAAAGCCGCTTTATTCAAGGCAGTAAGAGCCGCCACTCACACCGGTTCGCCGTACAGCGCCTTCGACCAGGCAACCTTCGTGAAGAGGCTTCTCGTTGCAACGCTGGCTCCACCCAGATTGGGCTATGGCCACCCAAGGACAGAGTATCGCAAGTCGACGAGCCATCTACCGTCGAGGATCAGGCCCAGATATTTCATCTGGACTCGAACCGGTACGGGGATCGACACAGAAGTGGTCTTAGGACAGACCCCTGCCGAACGTCGCACGAGATGGGACGCCAATTCAAGGCACCCTCTCGGTGCTCGTACACGTCGGTACTCTGCTCCAAGGCGTTGTGTTGGCGATGTCCAGAGACACCGCCGACACAACGCCGCCACGGCTCACCGCCTCTTCGGTCACGCGCCTCAGGCGCATAACGTGATCGACCGTCGAACTCTCTCTTGGAGCCCGAATTGAACGTCCGACAGGTCGGGCCCCATCTCGCTGAGGTACCAGACGATGCGGGCAGAGAGCACCCTCTCGAACAATGTGCCCACCTCGTCCAGCAACACGATGGGCCTATAGGCTGCGACAGAATCGGAAGGCCGTCCTGGCTTCTTCAGTAGGATCAGCTTCCCGCTCATCAACAGCCACTAGAGCAACGTAGGAGAAGGTTAGCCTATGCCAGACATAGACCCCTCTTTAAAAAGAAGAGCATAACGTATCACATGGTATAGATTTTATTTCCTTCTCTTTTCTTTGCTTATTTGTTTAACCTTTATCATCCTCATTTAAATATTGCAACATTTAATAAATTATAAACAAATCGTTGAATAGAGAGAGACCCCAAATCCTATACCCTATTCTGCAGCAAGATTGGCATCGACTTCAAATAGACTAAAAGGTATCTATTGCTATTTAATGATACTTAATATTTAGCCTTTTCAATTAATTTTTAAAAAGGAATGGGACATGTAACTAATTAAAGCACTGAGAGCTAGAAACTACATTTTCTCGAGTCTAGGTCCAAGCTGTAACTAGTAATGGTAGGATGTCTTTAGATAACTGAGTAATACAGCCAAACTGTTTAGAAACATACGCTTAGTTGTGGTGATGGACATTCAGATCCAGCATTGAATGGCAGGTTTTCAAATGGCAATCCACATGGGGCAATTAAAGTTATTGGTGAGGTTCCTCTTTCTAATGTCCTTACGCAGATCTTGACATTTTTAGAAGACGACTTTGTCGTTTTCAAGTTGGGTGAATGGCATTGCGCACAGTATATAGACGAAGAACTCATTTTTTCATAATACTTCGATAATTAGACTGGATGACTGGAAAAAGGTTTGATGTTTCAAAGTCGTGCTTATTATTTGTATGAGCCGGCTCGACCGTTGCGATATTACTAACTTTCACTTGATAGAAATGATTACAAGCGTTCATGAGTGGTGGTTGTTACTTTCCATCAAGGGACACTCGTTTGTCCTCTATTTCATTAGTTTGTACTTAAAAGAATTTTAGGAGAAGCTTAGGATCTTTTGGTATCCTTATCATTTACTGTGCATTTACAATTTTTTTTATTCATACCAGTAAACATTAGACATAATTTACTTACCCTGTTTTCCTAATTATTTACGTTCTAATTTCTAAGTCAGGCATTTTGCAAGATACTTTTAGGATCCATTATTATTTATTTTCTTTATATTAACTGTAATTCATGAGTATCTGTTCAGTCATTATTTAGTTGCAATTTGTTTATTCCTCGTTATCTATACCAATAGCTTTTATATTTTGAATACCCAAAAGGGCGGCATTTAGCCGGAGTAGTAAAATGCTGGTAACACCAAACACTTTTAACAAGTTTGAATGTACACTGTAAACTTTATACGCCGTATAGAGTTTAGCGATGGAATCTGTAAAGTGGCAATACTGGTCTAATGGATAACTTGGTTTTGAAACTATTTGCTTATATGTCGATGTAATCACTGCAATAAAATCAAGGAATTAGATATGTTAGATTACGCAGAAATCTTAAAAATATGCTTTAATAATAAACTAGAATCAGGTATCGACTGGCACTATTCAGTATTATTTTAGATAGAAAGTAGAAATGAAGTCGAAAACTACTTCATTTCTACTTTCTATCTAAAATCAGTATAGTACAAGTTACAACAGAAACCTAAACAAAAGCCCTATACAGTAGAACATTACTTGAAAAAAGCCAGAATTTCACATAAAAAGAGGGTGGACCCTCTCACGTTTACGTATTGAATGACATGTCGCTTAATTGAATGTTGTATTAAACAACGATTTCGTTTCATCAACTGCATCATCAACAACCCATAACCGTGGGGCTCGGGCCTCCTCTTAGTTTATATTTCTCGTTTCACTGACCAGAAAATATTATTTAGAGTATTAATTTTACTAATAATGTTAAACTTACAATATTGAACTCTCAGCATATTTCTGTAACTTCGATTGGTTACGATGTTACGTTAATTACGGAGGTTACGAAAATAGTTTGAAATGTGTCTCCATTTTACATCTTTGGTAGTAACTGTTCCGAACAATTTATACTGCAAAACATTAAAACCCTTAAATCAAATGAAATTTCATTACATCTTTGTATCTTGTAACATTTCTACATTATCCTAACATTGGTTGGTACAGAATGCTCCTTTTTTGGAATGTGGAACCACTGGCTGGTGGCAATGACGGTCTTGAACCGACTAAAAACCGCACCCCGCCGTCTCAGGTACTAGAAGTCGGGGAACCAGGTGCACCTTCGAAAGGAAATCCCTGAAGTACACAGTGCACCGGATATCTATATTCGGTTACAATAAATAACTTACCTTTTGCTTGTTAGGTGCCCAACGAATAGCTTTATACTTATTATATAATAAAAATATAATTGAATATATAAAGTGCAACAAGTTATAATAATGATCAAAACTATAGATAAAGATTAGAATTAACTTTATGATAAGGAAATTCAAGAAACCAAAGAAAATAATATACAGACACCCTATCGCTATTAATACAAGTATTATAACTGCATTTCTGTTTAAGCTCGATTTTCGCCTCTGCTGTAGTCCAATGAATTTAACTATTTTCAAAACTTTTTGCATCCAATCCTATTATACCTTAAAATATCTTTATTTTAACTTGTAGCACTTTGTATAAAATGTCATTTATAAATTAGATAAATAATTTGTAATGAAATATTGGGTATAGTTGGTTTGACATTATGTCATTCATTTTTCGTTACACTAAAGAAGGTTTTAAAACTATCCAGGTGTAAGTCACAAAGAGTTTAGCTACCTTTTATATGGCAAGTGTAATCGTGCTGTCCAATCATGTGGTCCTGGTGTCGGTCAGAGTTCTTAGACATGAAATTGGACTAATCGTTGATTTGGGCGTATGGGCGTATGACCTTAACGCTCTCCTGAGAGGAGACCCGATCCCAGTGGGACATTATGGGTTGTTGATGAAGATGTTGATTTGGGGCGCTGAGATTTGCGTTGCATTATTTCATTATAATATGCATGCCTGCACAAAAACGACAATTAATTTATATCTGAGCAGTTTTCTTCAGAACACATTTAAGCATTTTTTAGAGTTATTAATATACCTAATTTAAATGGCGCTGTCTATAGTTCTTTCAGAGTGCTATTTTAACATTGACATTGAATTAGCACTCATTCTTAACTAACAGTGGTAAACTTGAAGATCAATTTTTAACCGATTTTCTAAAAAGGAGGAGGTTTCTTAATTTGACCGTTCAGATATACTACAGTCATTGGGATCAACCGGATTAACATTTGAAGGAGGTCGCTTACATAGGCTCACGAGATTTGTATGAAATAGTTAGTTCAACTTACTATGTATCTAACCTTTGAATATTTGACTGGTCATCAGTCTACGGCCGTAGACTGCTAGACATAGGTCTCTCCAATTGCACGCCACTTGGTTCTATCCTTGGGTTCTCGCATCCAGCTCCTGCCAGCTGTCAGATAATCACTCACACGCGGTCTCCACTCAAGAACGAGACGAAGAATGTTTTTTTTACACAATACCATCTAGTCACAAGTTAAGCAGAGCTTGTGTGATGGGTACTAGACAACTGATATAAATTCATGATATACTTTTATATATATATATATATGAGGCACATTTTATGATTTTTGGTATTTATATACTAGAAGTTTACTTTGATGTTTTTCTGAAGTCGGTTTTTTTTTATCCCTGTTTTATGGCTTCACAATTTTAATGAACAATTGAGTCAAAATTGTCTGATTTTTTGTGAAGTTGCACTTTCCGCATCCGCTCATCCATGTTAAAAGTGGTCGGAGACTTTATCCTACAACGGATGGCTAGATTTGGAGTAGAAGCAGCTGTCCTATGGATTCGTTACAAGACAGCTGCCCTAAGAAGGTAAACTTTCCCGTGTGCTTGCCGTAACCCTCAGGGATGCCCACTAACAGCTGTATGAGTGTTAAAGCGTAGGTACCGTCCACCAGAGGAATCAGTAATTTGGTTATGTCAAACTGGTTGCGACTAAAATTATACTCTGTCACTGTTACCAGTAACCGGGGAACTAGGGTAACCTAGGAAGAAAATTTCTGGTACCCCAATACATCCCGAGTTATCTACCTATCATAAGTACCTTGTATTTTTGGAGTCCACGGTTTCCCCTTCCTGCGTCTACAGATCCCCTCTCACCTGTTTCTATTGGGGTGAAAAATAGCGCCACTTGTAACTCTAAGCACTGCTCTTATCGTCTGTCAAAAAATCCGTCCAAGACCGAGACAGTCCCACTCAGTAAAACTACCGCTTTGTATGGCAGATATGGGAATTCTTTCACGGGTCTCAGGTGTTTCAAATTGTACAATGAGACATAGTTATAATTGTGGCTAGGCTAAAAAAGAAGAAGAAGATTAAATCATACCTACGTTTTAAAAAGTAATAAAAATACTTTATTTTTGTAAAATTGTCGATACCTTTATCTGTGTAAACAATTATGTTCATTTTTTTATTTGTGTAACACGGCAAACGATCCAATTTGGCCGCTTATCAAAATACGCCGCCTTAGGTCCAGCCTATTCAGCCTAGTGGTAAATCCACCACTGCATACATTATGAAACTTGGATCCAATTTAGTTCACACGGTATTGCATAAAGTACAGACACATGTATGATAATGGTTAGATTATATTCGCTTTTCAAATACTTACAACTGATGGCGATAATTTGAGAGATAGCAACACCGATGTTTATTTTGATAAAAGTGATCCACATTTTTAAATATTTATTTTATCACGACGAAGACTTAGAATTAAAGACTTTAAATACTTGACATTGGCAAAAATAGCTGATGCGGCTGGATGCCATCTCACAACCGAACAATGTGACAGTGTGTGTGAAATTATCAGTTTCTTAGTTACAGACAATGTGTGTGGAATTATCAATTTCCAAGTTACGTTGAAACTACATTTCATACAATTTATGGCTAATAATATCAAGATCTTCAGTTCAATACAGCTGAAACAGACCTATGATGAACTCAACAGAATACAAAAAATATCATGAAGCCTTCATGCAGGATAACCATGGGACTTCGGCATTCCACACATTCCTTTGTATTTTATTTACAGTTCAAAGCTCTGTCTATATATCAATCCAATATGCACTTCCAACATACAGCCAATACATTCGGGAATATGCTATCATAGTATGGCCTATGATCTTAGCGCACACGATTTTAGCAGATTATATAGCTATATTGAATTGTTTTATGTCTGTTATGTTGCTACATAAATGTTTATTACACTATAAAAATGGTATAAAAAACTTCCAAGTCAAAAATATATTCAAGAGTGATAGATTACCTATAATTTCTTGTTTAAGAGGTCTTACATACTTGATTACTGCATTATGTATACTTGCTGTTGATTTTCATGACTTTCCTAGGTATTTAGCGAAGACTGAAAGGTATGGTTACAGTTTAATGGACACAGGTGTTGGGCTCTTCGTAATCATAAGCGGTATGGTGCACAAAGATCTAAGCAAAAACAGTGTCACTTCTATTATAAAAAGCAACATTAAATTCATTACTGTTTTATTTTTGCTTGGAGTTGCTAGATTTATGTCCATAAAACAATTGGATTACCAGGAACATGTAACGGAATATGGTGTACATTGGAATTTCTTTTTTACTATAGCTGTTTGTAAAATAATGTCATTATTTTTTTTGTATTTATCTAATCAAGCGTTAATACTCAGTATTGTATTGCTTATAGTTCATGAATATGTTTTGTACCACGGACTTCAAGACTGGGTATTTGGTGATAGTCCAAGAGACTCACTACTATCAGCTAACCGTGAAGGACTATCCTCTTCTTTAGGTTATGTCTCGATGTACTTATTTGGTGTTCATATTAGACAATTGTTATTAAACAAAACCGTGACTAAATATGATATTCTATGGAGATTTTTATTTGGTATGCTACTATTGTGGATTTTAACGTTCACATTGAACTTATTAAGACCAACATCAAGAACATTAGCAAATGGTGGATATTGTTTATTCATAGAAACAATAGTAGTTAGTATAACAGCTGTAATATACTTTGTAACTGTATTATGTGAAGAGAAAGATAATATTCAAATGCCACTAATCTTATCTACAATAAATTCAAGTGGATTAACATACTTTTTAGTTGCTAACTTGTTAACAGGTGCTGTAAATTTATCAATTAGAACACTATTTGTATCAAGTAGTGTTACTTTTGCTATTTTAAATATTTATATGGTCTTGACATTCCTTTTGATTGTGTTCTTGAAGAACATAGGTCTCACAATTTAATTTTATGGACTGAACAAATGTGATGTAATTTTAATTGTACTATAAACAACTGTCACTGCATTTTAAATTTTATTTGCTTCGTAAGAATATTTTTGTAATGCTAATAGTAATGATAATAGAAATCTTAATTGGAACTTGTAAAAATGTTTAAAAAACGTTGATTTCAAAACGAACGATCCGTCTCGACCGGAGCGGTAATACCCATGCACATTAGATCAACGTAAAATGACAGCGTTCGTGCTGTCGTGTTTCTTTGGGGAGTGCGACCGGAGGCCCAATGATGCAGAAGTATCACTAGGCCGCCATGGTGTGGGTGACCATGTTGTATTGTCTTTATTTGCAGTGAGTATGGTGACCACCATTCCTAGATTCTGCTTACGCTTTCCATCGGGCAGAGTAGTCAATGTCAAAAGAAGAAAGATAATTCTGAGACTTTTATTTAATTGTAAAAAGAAATTAAAAAATTGCATAGTTACATATATTTGGAAGGTGTTAACTTTTATTTTACTTACAACTTTGGTTGAAATATTTGTTATTGTTTTCTTGTTATTGTTATTTTTTTAGTTTAGCAGAAAAAAAATTGATGCAGCTTGAATATAATTCTGAGCCCTGCTAAACACCAAATTGTTTTGTTTTTATATGAAATTTTAAATTTCAGCAATAAAAGTCAAATATGAACATTAAATATATTTATTCACATAGAGATATAATTCCTTTTACAATTCTTATTGTGCTAATACGAAGGAATAATAATAATAAAATATTTGCGAGAAACAAAAGCATATGGAAGTTCTCTTTGAGATGTTCTTTCCATCAACAACCCATAACGGCCCACTGCTGTGCTCGGGTCTCCTCTCAGGAGAGGGTTAATGCCATACGTCCCCATGCTGACCGAGTGCGGGTTGGGGACTGGGGATGTTCTTTTAACATTGACCATTTGTGATCAATGTTAAAAAACATCTGTTCTACTATCACTGACTGTATTTATTATATTCAAGGCAATTTAAGTATATATACATATATATATATCCAAGTTCAAAGAAAAATATACTATTTGTTATATATTTTATTTGTTTAAATTATATTTTAATGGCGCCTTATTAAAAAAAATACTTTAACTACCTTGAATCTGTGGTATCTGACCACGAAAACATTTACTATTAAAATTCCAGGGCTGTAATTTACTCATCCCTTGTAAATGCAAATACTTAAAAGACAATGTATGTATTAATACAATAGAATAATTACTTGTGTTCATAGTACATTTTACAATTTTTTATATGATAATACATAAAATATTGATAATACAAAAAATATTTTATTTACCTACAGTCTTTGTTATTTATTTATATTACATTGAGAGAAAAATGCAAAATGTTATAGGCTATACTATATATGTTATACTCGGAATTATTTAATAACCTAAGTGGGTTTAATTCCTTGTTAGTATTGTTAATTCAGGTACTTAATATAAAGCTAGCAGGCGCGGTTCTAAGAGGGGTCACAGGGGACATGACCCCTCTCAAAATCTGTACACATGTAATTTTTTCCAACTGCTACTAGAACCTGATTTTTATTTCTCCTCAGTTTCTATAATTGTTCAATAGGAATAGAGATAACAAATGAAAGGATTTACTTATTAGATCGATGTCGGTATTCCCACATACGTCCTTCTTGTAACACGGAGTTAGCTCTCTAAATATTCATCCAGAGATTGTCCCAAACATCTCAAATATTATTCTAATAGATTTACCAATAAAAACAAAACATTACTACTGAAATTACCCATAGTTTTTGCTGTATAGCGTGATTTATTCGTGATGAAATTATTTTAAGAGTACGATACAAGGGTGTCTTTACCCATAGTGCAAGGGCTAGGGGCACCGGCCGCGGCTCTTTAAATGAATCTGCTCCCTTACTGAAGGGCGCTAAAGGAATGTTTGCAGACGGACGCGTCACAAGCTAGAGATGCCTCTTACGATATCTTCCATTTCCCGACAATTTGAACGGGTTATACCGCTCGTGGTAGCAGATGGAATGAAATATGTGAGTAAAAAGGTATCGTAACCTTTAAAATAATTTTATCGCGAATAAGCCCCGCTATACAAAAATAAAACAGGCGGACAATCGTTTATATTTTGTAACACCAATTTATTAAGAAGTTTAAAAAGCTTCTAGTGTCTTGGCACGCCACAATAACGGTTAACCGTTATTGTGGCGTGAAGACTCATTATGGAGAATCAGCTCGAGAGTAAATACGTGACCCTCTCATACCAACTGACGATAGAAAGTAGTTAATAACAAGATTATTTGAAAGACAATTCCCAACTCGGAGATTGAATGTAAATAATAAAAGTCAATAACGCTTTCTCTTTGTAGCAAATCCTGGACCTAATTTCAGCAGTAAATATTACTCATGCAAATGGCTGTTGTCAAGCAACATTATGAGCTAGATACAATATTTATGTGTGTCTAAAGCTTTACAAGGAACGAAGGCTAGTTTTATAACAGTAAATTTAAAGCTATGAAATAATTCAATAAGCATGCTATTCGAAGCTGTTAGTCCTGAGTTGTGTCTAAACAAGAGTCAAAACTTACTAAGAACAATATTATATATTTAGTAAATGCCTAAATAGACGGACCGCATGTTCAAAATATTTAAAACATTTAATAATACATTTTCATAAAAAGGCTTACGATAAACCATTTAGTGTTGCCATTACAAATAAAGTTAATTTAATTTTATGGCAAGAATTAATTGTTAATTCTACATCTACATACATCTATAAAGTATCAAAAAAGCTATAATAGTGCTGCAATAACAAAACTATAAATAATCAATATAAAATACACTCTTTGATTTATAAACTAAAATACCTCGTATAAGTTTCATTGTGGACAAGAAGATATAAAAACAGTTATTGCTTCAAATTACTAGTACATACATACTTATTTAATTAATAATATCTCGAACATCATAAGAAAATAATGAAACAAATATAAAATTCAAAAGTTAAAAGAAATAAAAATTAAAGAAGTTATCAACGGGTTTAAGTTACATAATTATGACCCTTTTATAACATTATAAATTAAAAATTTGATGCTAATTCTGTTGCTGAGTCACTAAATTCAAATTTCTCTAAAATTTTCATCTATTCTCTTCATTTAGTGAAGCGATTTTTATAATGATATTTTTGTATACATTTATTTAGATCACTTATGAGATCAAATTTTTAAATCAATCTTTGACATTAGAACGTCATTTGACAGGACATGTCAAAGATTGATTTTTAGTTTAGAAAGTTTTAAAACAACAAAATTAGCATAATTTTTTCAATTCGATTGTGTGGTGTATAACATTATGGAATGTATTATATGTGTATATTAAATCGTAAAACAATGAGGTAAATGTATAATGTTTTACTAAATTTATTTAACAGTATCAATAAATGTTAACTAAGATTAAATATATATTATGTATCTATAACTCAGGACTAGGTATTAAATATTCAATCATTTCTAATTATTGTACCATGTATGAAAATTAAATTGATATTTCTATAAATATCATTATTGTTATCATATTTTCATATTTCTAAGGCAAAGGACATGCCTCTAAATAATATTCTATAGATATTACGTTTATTTAAAATTAAATATTAATTGAGGTTAAACGTATAAAGACGGCATGACTTAATGACATCTTCACCCCACTTGACCAATCAGAATTGTATTCTCGTATGAAGGCTAAATTTGATTGGTCAAGTTTTGTGTTCGATTAAACCATCACTATTTTCTTAACGAGAATGGACAACATGTATATAGTATATGTAAACAGTAATACATTAGTCACAAAAATTAAGGGATATAAAAAGAATTCCAAATTTTTGGGTGATTTTCAACGAGCTGTAACTCCGAGGAAGTTACACCAAAGTTATACCAAGTTATCCAAATATCCTTAATTGTGTGAATTTTTGTTTTTTTTTCAGTCCGAGATTTCAATTCAAAAACCTTTTTTTTCTAAAAGATGTTAATTTTCAACATTTTCTTATAGAAAATATCATGCAGTTTTCAAAACCCTCCTTCAATTTTCTATACGATTATTATTTCCGGTGTTTTGATTATCAAAGTTAAAAAGGACTTTTTTGCTTTGATTGACGATAACTCCGCGGCGAATCGTCGTACAGGCTTTTTGAATACGTTAAATTAAAGAGTATTAAATTCTCTAAAGGTCTTTGAACGAAAGAATAAAAAAAATGTTTTGAAGCCCATGGACCTTATTCGAGACGAGAAAAATATTTGGAAAAAATTTTTTTTTGTAGCTTTCTTAATATTTCTCCAGACCTGGACATAACAAAAAATTTTCATAGTCACATCTAAAAACAAGACACTTAGAGCTACAATTTGTTTTTTTTTATTTTTTCTGTACGACTATTTTCCTTGGAGTTACAGCTCGTTGAAAATCACCCAAAAATTTGGATTTTTTTTTATATCCCTTAATTTTTGTGACTAGTATATATACATTTGAATACCTGACATTCCAACCAGGCTGACTGTCATGGATATCGTAGAACGAGAAAGATGAAATTCTTTAACCCATACAACGACTGGTTTAATATCTAAGGGGTACTACTTAGGGGTTACTAGTGTAAATAAAGAAATAGTTTGAAATAAATAAACTATAAAACTAAAATTTAAGCAAAACTATGTGTGTAAAACTTTAAACTTTGCGTAATACTCTTTATTGTTCATTATATCTGTATTTTATTCAAGAAACGATTTGATCAATTCCATTAGTAGTTTTAGTAGTGTACTGTTTAAATTGCTTTTTTTCATTAATTTGTACTTTAACGCCGCACACAGATATTAATTTTAGTTCAGTTCAATTCCATAAAGTAAATCATGCTTAAATGCTGGAAATCATTTAAAAAATATATATTATATCTGCTATAAATACAAATTTATTGATATAAATAGGAATAAATGCAAAACGAATGCTTTGTTAATAGTTAAAACGCATCAGGGAGCCTTTGAAGTTACCGAAAGTGATTTAAAAAATCAGACTTCTGTCTAACCATCTATAAGCTGCCTCTAGCTCTTTAGTTATTTAAATCAAATAGCGCGTATGCATCAAATACTCAAATACTCGTACTTGGTTTGTTACACTATTCTGTCCCAATTCCACAGATTCAAGGAAGACGACTCTAAAAATGTGGCACACACTATTGAAGACAAATTTTTTTCGTGTTCATAAAAAGTTGAATGCATACATTATGTTATTTTTATACATTTTTAAACACCTATCATATCGACCTATAATAAGATTGGAAATGTTTTATATAACCTCTTATATACAACCTCTCAGAGTATGTATATTTTATATACAAGCAGTACCAGTAAAAGTTGTATGCTGACAAAATAAGAACCATTATAAAAAAATCAGGAAAGCAATAATGGTTGATGATATTACTGTAACTAAACCTAATACATCCAAATAAATGCTGTATAAAGAAATGCACATCCATACCTACATAAATATTGATAACATAACACTCCTCTTTTCGGGCAGTTATGTAATTATATAACTGTCATGCATGGTTTTCATACTTATTAAAAACGTACGGGGGACATCTAACTCTGAGGCCTGCCAAACGCATACACCCTTTGGTAGATGTGTTTGGCTACCCTACCATGTGGATCTATATAAGAGCATACCTTCACCGAGATCGAACTCTTACAAGAATTATATTAAAGAGCAAATGGTTTATCTTAAATAACACAAAACATTTTGTATAAAAGGAAGACACGTTTTGTATAAACCTTCATTCACAGCTACGACAAAGCCAAAAGGCGGAGTATAGTTTTGGCAGTCTATACAATCTATATATATTATGTTCAACCCTAACGCCTAAACTTCGGAACATAATGAGCAAGGTATCAATGGATTCGTCACAAGGCCTCGGGTGACATAAGCTATATACATTTTTAGCCCCCGACGCAAAAAGAAATGGATGTTATAAGTTTGACTTCGATGTCTGTCTGCGGCATCGAAGCTCTCAAATAGATGGATCGATTTCGATATGTATTTTTCATTTAAAAAGCCAGTTTCTTTGCGGTAGTTCTTAGCTATGTTTGGTTAATATGGGTTCAGAAGTGTAAGAGTACCAGCTCTTTTCAAAATGATGTAAGGCATTTTTGCCGCATGATTTCTCGATTAAGAGCTTGCGAAGGGGTTTTTAAATTTTTTGATTTTAGTTTGTTAAATTCTTTATACTACAAATTTTATATAAAATAGGCTTTTACACCGAATAGCTAATACTACAAATGTATCACTCATAAAAGTATAGATAAAAAGTTCAGTTTTTCCTCTTTTAAATGAGACGGATTTTTTAAATTTGTCAACTAATTCTGAACAATTTTCTACATCCTTTCTAACAGTGGAGACATGTCCGCGTTCATAGTTTTCTTTGTCTGTCTGTGGAAAACCCTGGCTGCGCAATACACAAGGCAGTATAACAACAATATTACTAATATAAATAAATATAGGAATAAGTATGGAAACCTTGTTGATGACCAGAACACTGTGTATCTCATGTGTTGATTGTTGTTTTCTGTAAAACAAAATAAGAATATGTATAGGCATACGCATTTATTTCAATTTAAAAAAAATCCTTCATAAATCAAAACAGGGTAGTTGACTGTATCGTAAATAAATACCGATGTCTAGGTCATTAAAATTAATATTACAAAACATTTCGGAAAGTATAATTATTACAGCTTTTCACTTCTATTTCAAATTTTAATCAAATTAACATTAAAACATATTTCTCAATTGATTATACTTCTATAACAGTGACGTCACAAGTTTGTATTAAGTACATTCTTTATATAAAGTTATCGTTTTGATAAAACGTAGCTAATTTGGCTAAAGTGTCGTCTACCCTATTTTGATTATATGGGTAGGGTAGTTGCTGTGTAGTTCAGTTTTACACCGCTAGATGCCACTGTACGATGTTTTATAATTTGTGTATGTTGTAGTGCATCTAGCAGCAATTAAAATGATAATAATATATCTACATACATAAGAATAGGGCCTATTTTTCAGAGGGGTAGGCAAAAGACTCTTTTACTTCAACCAAATTCATCAATCGCTGCCACCATGCTCGTCGGTTCCTCCTGGATTTCACATTGGTCTTTTTAGCACATCACCAATTTGGTCGGTCAATGTTTGATACTTACCTAAAACTGCAGCTCCGTAGCCAATATAACTAGTCCCCATTCTATAAGAACAAGTCGGAACATACACTTCGTACAGAGACTCGTCGTTGAAGGCCAGGCTCAAGGTACTCTTGGGGTTCTCAAACCAGGTAACCTGTCTGTCTCTCAGTTCCTTTGTTTGTTTCACATATTTGGACTCGTGTTCGTGGGCGCAGAAGAAAATATTTGGACGGATCGCTTCATATACCTAAAACGATTAAACATTTATTTAAAAGGCCTATTAGTCTAGTGGGATGGTGATCCTGGCTTATGACTCATTCATTTGGGTGTAATTTATCTATATTATTCATTTAATTATATTCTCTAAGTATTGTTACGGTTCAACGTTAAAATAAATAAATAAATAGTTTGGATATCTAACACACAACGCCATCTAGTCCCAAGCTAAGCTGAGCTTATGTTATGAGTACTAGACAACTGATATAAATACATATTTTCTTTTTTGTAAGTATAATAAACAGACTGACCTCTTTATTACTTTTCGAAGGCCTCTCTCTGCCTTCGAAAAGTAATAAAGAGGTTTATGAATAGTGAGACAGAAATGTTCTCTCGAGTTTCTTGTAAGTCCCTTTATGGTGAAGTTTTTAGTTATTAAGTACGAGTAACACAAGAAAGTAAACCTGCTACCGTTCAGATCTTAGAGACGTTGACTAACTATTAATTAAAAGGTGGACCCGCCATGTCATGGTAGAGATATCTTCTTTAAACAATTATTTCGAACAACCCACAGTCATTTAGCATCAAACTAAGCAAAGCTTGTACTACATAATATTTTTGTAAATACAAACTTATCCTAGATAGAAAACAAAACAAAACATTGAAGTCCGGGAACTGAACCCGATACCTCGAGCACAGCAATCGGATACGCTATTCCTGCGCTACAGAGCCAGTCAAAAATAATTCCAAATATAAAAGTCGATTCGACATAGCCTAACAGAAAACTAGTGGCAGCGGGGCTGTGGTTTCCGGAGGCCTACCGTTTCATGAGTCTAATTTTTGATGATTACTGGCCTGCAATGCACTTGTGATGTTTTGATGTCCATCAGACGACCCGCCTGTTAATCCATATTCATACAAACCCTGACTGGCTTACTGACCTGACCTTTCAAGACAGAACCGCTGTACCGATTTCAATAAAACTCGGCATGTAGATGCTTTGATTATTGAAGGAAGAAACTCCGCTACTACTCCACACTACTCTGGCTGGTGTTACTCTAAATAGTAAGTTCAATTGGTTAAAAATGTCTTACCCTTAAACCAAACATATGCCTCAAAGTCACAGGATAATGAGACACAACAATTTTGAAATTGTTCTCGTGTGCCTCGTCCGTGTCCGATTTTTGTGGATGTGTGTTAGTTATAGCGTTTACTTTATAGAACGACACATTACGGTAGTATATAATGGACGGCTGTTGGAACACCTTTTCGAACTCAGCGATTTTATCGTGACGTATCGGTTCGTTTTCACCGCCGATGTCGTTGTCACCTGGTACCCATACTTGCTGGAATGTAAACGAAATAATATGAATAACAAGATTGCTAGATAAATTATTACATAATATAAAATGTAGTAGATTTGAAGAAAGTGGCTGGCAGTTGAGGGATGCGGACTTAAGACCGGTATCGTTGGCGCTCCTTGAGGAACTCTTGTCTTGGGCTCCCCTTTGTTGAGCATTGGACCGCTGATTGATTGAGATATATACATATAAAATGTAGACGCGAGATGTTTACCGTGAGAGAGCCACGCTTCGGCACAAATGGGCAGGTTCAACCGGAGTGATACCACGCCCTCACAGAATACCGGTTCAAAACAGCGCTTGCGCTGTTTCACCGAGTGAGTGAAGATACCGGAGGCCTATACCCCAACAAATCGCCCTCCACATCCTCCAACGGCCAGCAACGCACTTGTGACGCCTCTGGTGTTGCGGGTGTCCACGGGCGGCGGTGATCGCTTACTATCAGGCGATATGTCTGCTCGTTTGCCCCTATTACATAAAGAAAACGCTTCCGCTGTTTGTTAGCTTAGAGTTTTAAACTGTTGAACGGAGTTTAATGCTTGCTTTTTTCAAAAACTAACAAAGTCGTACTTCGAATTTATTAAACGGTGACCGCGTGTTGGGCCGCGCTGAACTAGAATTCTGAATATCTACATTATGATTTATTTCTATACTAGCGTATTTATTTCTATACTACTAATCTCAACACCGAACGCGACCCCGACTTTAATAATTCCAATTAATTCATTTCGATTGAACTTCATCCTAATTATTTGTATTTTACTTTGACAATTCTTTAAAATACAAATTCATGACTAAAATTGTAAATAATATTTTATAATAATAATAATGTTTCGGACATCTAACACACAACGTCATCTAGTCCCAAACCAAGCAGAGCTTGTAATGTGGGTATTAGACAGTTGATACAAATACACAAATGCTTTTTTTTTAAATACATACACATATTATAATCAGAAAATACCCGAAGGCCGAAACAAATATATGCCGGCCAAACAAACATTTGATCCAACCCAAGTATCGAACCCGAGACCTCACGCACAGCAGTCACATACGCTAAAACTGCGCCAAGTCAGTCACCTCACCAGCACTTGATGATCTACTTCAAATATATTCGCCAATCTCTTCACGTAGTTGTGAAACTGCACTACACTGGAAATGGAGCCTTCGTCCATTAGGTCACCCAGGAACACCAGGACATCGGGCTTGAAGTATTTCACCACCACCTTAAATGTTGACTGCAAGTAACTGAAAATTATTTGTAAAAATAGAAAATTATTACAAAAACGAAAAAACCCGACTGCTTCAAAGTAATTAACTGAAAAGAGAAAAACAGGTATTACAATATACAAATGTATGTATATTTAAACTAGTCAAACTAAATGCTTTATAGTGCCGCATGCGATAACAAACGTAGTTTAGGTTGATCTATCTTTGTCCATAGGCAACAAAAAAATACAAATGCATAGGAAAAGTTTTTAGCGATTTCTGACATTTGTAATATTCAAACCTCAGTCGGTACAGTAGAGACTTTTCATCCTTATACTTTTGAAACAGCATAGATTGGCATGAAAAAAGTTTTTGTTTAAAATGACCATTTGACTTTTCTTGCTGACTGTACATTTTTTCCAAAATCTGTAACTGCAGTTCATAATATCTTGAAAATTTATGGCTAGTCTCCTAAAAGCGTTTTCTTGTAACTATAACGGTTAAGGTACCTGCCCTTACTGTCCCGTCTCAAAAATTCATACATATTAAGCCTATATGCTCCGTGTTGCGGTTAACCGAGCGCGGACGCCTATTGCTCTTATTAACCTCGTTGTTCAGTGCTCAACGGACGGTTGAGCGGGACGGATGTGAAGTACTGTCGTCATCCTCATTGTGTTTATACCCATGATTATACCACTCTCAAGTCTCAAACACGATCGCGCCTATATGTCACCGCCTGCAGCACCATAACGTATTATTTTTAAGCAGTCGGGTTTACGTTTTTATAAAATAATATTTTTGCTTCAAACTTTTTAGTTTAGCAAACCGACAATTTTTTCGATTTTCAATTAGTAGGATTGAAATCTTGTAGTCATTGCAACCGTTTGAAACAGTTTGTCATGTGGCCGATTTAAGAACCTTTCTGTTTGAGTTTACTAATTGACAATTTGTGATAAAAAAAAGACTTAAACCAAGCAGTTACTGAGAACCTTTAGACTTGACTAGCTTTGGCTGTCTTTGTATCTGAACCACAGTGCCTAAATTACTGCACCAACTTTAACAAATGACATGTTATTAGATTTGTAATAATAGCCAGGGTGACATAGGCAATTTAAAGGCCAGACATCCCCACCCCGCCCTAGCCAAGTACAGATTGAAGACTGGTAAGATGATGTTGTGGCTATGTAATCTTGCCAATACATGTTTTCAAGTCGCCCAAAGTTCTCCAACTAGGCTTCACAACTGTTATCCTATGATAACAACTGGGATCAATGACTTAATTAGACCTCCGTATCACGGAAACACTTATGGTATTGTGCCACCAGCAGTCACCCATGCAGGTGCTGACCCCACCTATCAAGGATTTTACTGAGAATAAATTCTTTGAACTTATGATTAATAAGTAAACATCAGTATGTCTGTATAATTAGCTATATTTCTATCATTTGTAAATTAGTGTAGTTACTAATAACAAGTATTAAATAGAATATTTTTGTAGATTTTTGGATATAAATATAAGTAAAATTAATGCCTGTTCTCTATATATCATAAATATGTCACAAAAATACTTTATTTTTAAGGGTTTACCATGCATGTAGTAAGTTTATAGGATCAGTTTTTTTTTTTATTAAATAAGTGGCTTAAGTGTTAAAGCTTAATGAACAAATGCTCAAACTCTTTTATAATATTAGTAAGGATAAGGAAATCAGGATATACACACCGATCACTATCCCAGTTAATGAGGTAACTCAAAGGAGGCGAAACAGCATATTCGCCTTGTATCTGAGGATCGGCTATAAAAAGTATTTTGGTACATGTAGAGTCATGCTCACTGCAGTCAAGATCCGTCCAGTATTGAGGTTGAACGAGGTAGATAAACCATTCACAGTAAATAGCGGCTCCCAAGAACGCCGCTATAAAATATTTCACTGTCGTGCTGCAAATAATGCCCGTAACATTAAAATGAAAAATCTTGATTTAACTCTAAAAACTAATAAATATAAACGTACCTCCTCCTTACGAACATTACTTTATCAAAATTTTGTAATGCTATTTTCTATTAACATTGATAACTTTGTGTCCATCTCAAAATTAAAATTATTCTCAAAACATCTAAACGTTCCATGCCACTTATTCACATGAAATTATATTTTTTATTCGCAACAAAAAATATCTATTATATAATAGCAAGTAAAAATATTGAACATTATCATACTTTTTTATTGTAGTGTAAGAATGAAAATAAAATTTGTGTTATCAAATTATTTTATTTCCAAAATTTGGTGGTCTGGTGTATGGGTAAAAAACGGAACGTACAAGTGTTGACATCGTTTTCGATTCATTCAGAATCATAACAAAACTTTTCGCGGCTTATTTATTTTAATTTGTCGTGCATTGTCTAACAAACTTATTCGTTACCAATACAGTATTTGATTAAAATTTGAAATAAATAATCATTGATTTCATTAACATTTTCGCAGTTCCAATTTACACTTCCATTTAAACTTATTAGTTTTCCTGTAAAAAATATATATTGAACGCTTCTCTATTGCGGCGATTTGACAGGTCAGCTTCGAGCCACTTTTTAGCTTTCCGAGTAGCGTATTTTCATTTATTTTGTATTATCCTTTCATTTACGCGTATTAAGAAACATGTATGTAGTAGTAACTGTAGAGTGGATTGTTTACTAGATTATTTCCCAGTGCACTTACAGCGTTACATAAACAGTAGAGGGCTGATCATTTCGGCAGTCCGATGCATATAACTACATAGTACGTCAGTGAACGAATGGTGGCATTAAGATAATGGATGTGGATGCTCCTAACGTATTGAAAAGGAGCAGCAGTGCACCGTTAATAAATGAAGCAGCTGCTACGGTCGTCACTTCACCTACAACAAACATAGCTCCCAGGTAAACTTATACGTAGTGAACACGCCTCCTACGGTCGTGATATGGTTGTTGCTACGGCTGCTTACCTATTTTTGACAGCTGCTGAGGTCGGCAGTGGGTGCTGTGCCCGTATTTAGCGATGTTTGTGCATTATTCACACTGTATTCTATAATATTATCATTACTGATTGATTGTATATTGTTTTGGTAAAAGTGTAGAAGCTTGGCGTCATTTTTCAGTGTTGATTTGCGCTGTGTTGACAATGTGTGAGTGCTACAGTCAGTGGTGAGCTATTAAACTGCTCATTTAGTATATATTTCGTGTGCTTATATTTCTGTGGCATATACAGCTAGACTTTTATTGCCTCTGTTATCAAGCTCAGTTAGTTATTAACTCCTTATTGTGATAAGTGTATGTTGATTGGTTTTCTGATTTGCCTAGATTATAAATAACGGCCCTTAATTAGTGCATATAATGACTAAACATATTTTCTCAGTAAATTTACAAGTATTTTCAAACAAATATCATATTGTTATAGGTATACAATATTCGTTGACATAGGCATAATATATCATTGTATTGGTCACCCATACATACTGCATTCCTAAATGATGTTTATGTGTTTATCTACTAGTGAGGTACTATGACATTTTAATTCTGGAACGCATAATAGTCAAAATATACTTTTAAATACACTCCCTCGGTAATGCAGTGGTAGCATTGCCACTGCTTTGCTTGAGGTCTCGGGTTCGATACCGGGGCCAGAGCCAATTTTTGTATGATTATGAATGTTTGTTACTGGTAATTTCTATGTATAATATGTATATAAATACATATATATCTACAAAAAATGTATATGTATTTATATCAGTGGTCCAGTACCCTTAATACAAACCCTGCTTAGTTTGGGACTGGATGGTGTTGTGTTAAATGTCCAAAAAATATTTATTTATATGTTAAATTTATCTTATTACAACTTATACACATAAAGTTAAACTGAAAACCATTGGAATTCTCTACTTGGTCTACATTGGGGTAGAATAGGAATGAACACTTTTAAGTGTAGTTGCAATTTAAAATTCATAAATGATCTTAGTCTCTTAATTGAATAAATGATTTTTAATTTGTATTGGCACTACACTTGAGTTAAGAATTTTAAATTAAACTATTATTTTCTACAACTGCTATCCTACCCGTTGTCCAACAACAACACCCAGGGAATATAGTTTTCAGATGTGATAAATAAAGAAGCTTAATTTAGATATTTTTATAAAACAGGAGTCTTAAACGGACAATGGGTGTAAAACGTCTATGATTGATTGAACGCGACTAGACACCGAGTCCTAACTCATAAGTCAGTCCTGCACATGAATAGGCCACCAGGCTCTGCACACCAACAAGGCATGTTATCAAGGGTTGACTTTACATGATCCTTTAAAATCCTCATGTTATAAGTTATCAGTGCTATCTGCTTACTTTCTCTTCTGATAAAGGCTCAATTGTCTGATAAATTGTTACATTATGATGTTGACAAAGTAAGATTGAGATACTGAGCTTAGTGCTAGATAAAGCTTTGGTTGTCAATGACTTATTATGGAAGTGAAAAATGTTATGTGATTGTACTAGCTATTGCCCGCGTTACCACCGTACCGTACCGTACCACGTGTAATTGTTGATTATCACTGTAAAGAATAGCTTCTATCCTTCCTTTAGGATTAAAGCATCTTCATAGTAAATTTCATTGAAATCAATTCAACAGTTTTGCCATAAAACGTAACACAGGGGCAGGGTTACTTTCAGATTTATAATATTAGTATGAATGAGTTCATCATCATCAACAAATAATAGAAGAGGGTTTAGGCCATACATTCCCACACTGTTTGGATTGCGGGTTGGGGACTGGCAAGACAATGTTGTAGCTATGTAATATTGCCATTAGACATTTTCAAGTTGACTCCAATTAAGCTCCACGACTGTTATCCTATGATAACAACCGAAACGGACTGCTTAACATGACTTCCGAATCACGGAAACTCATTAGTTGATGAAAGAAAATAATTATTTATACAAATAAATTTAATTGGAGTGTCTGTTTGTAATATAAAAATAACCACTTTTTACTAAATTTCTTAGGTATATACCAAAATACTTTTTTACAATTTATGTCAGTCTGATCTTCTGACTAATCTATGGAACGGTTGGACTGCTTTTGACGAGATTTTCACTGGCTGATAATATAAGGGGTAACTTAGGCTACTCATTTTAGGCAAGCTTCGCTCCGCGGCTTTACTCAGAGTTATTGTTGTACGGCGGGTAACAATGCAGGGCTCTGTTATTTTTAAGTAAACACTGTTAAGGAATTACTCATACTTGCTTACTGTTTAAGTTTACCCAAGGTCCAAATCACTCCCTCTATTCTGCCAGGGCAAAGCATTCTAAATGTGGTAATGCAAATATAACTTTTGAGATATTCATGCAGCGTCAAGTGTCTACCAGCTAATTGCTTGATTGCCCTGTATTTTTCGAAAGGAAAAACCTTATATACACTTTGTTGTCAGTGCGTAGGTCAGGATCATTTTTCTCGGAAACACGTGGTCACTTGGGGCTGTCAAAAAATCTAATTAATAATAATAATAATAAATATTTCGGACATCTAACACACAACGCCATCTAGTCCCAAACTAAGCAGAGCTTGTATTATGAGTACTAGACAACTGATATGAATACATAAATACATTTTTTTTTTGTAAATACATACATATTATACAAAGAAAACACTCAAACTCCGAAACAAATATTTGCAGATCATGCAAACATTTGGTCCGACCCAGGATTCGAACCCGAGACCTCATGGACAGCAGTCGCGTACGCTACCACTGCGCCACCGAGGCAGATTTCTAAGTCAATGTAAACATTTCGCCGTTTACGCTGCAAATTTTCGACACTGATCATTTTAATAATAATAATAATATGATAATAGTAACAATACTACAAATTAGTCTTCATTATTTCCACCTATTATGCAAATGTGTGTAGTACATACTTTAGAGATAAAAGATGAAACTGTACATGTACCTAGAATTATGAGTGAAAATGGTATAAGGATAATTGGAAAGAGAAACTCAAAAAGTGTGTATCATGAAATCTCATGTTACTTTCTACATCACAAGCCTCCGTTGAGCATTAACAGTCCACTTTTCTTCGACTTCATTTACAAATACTATTATTTTAACTGAAGTTTTTGTTCAATTAAAATAAATAATGGCCTATGCCACTCCTGAATATTGTCGCTTTCTGTTAGTGAAAGATTTTTCAGGATCGGGTCAGTAATTTCAATGATTACTACCTACAACCATACAAAGTTACCTCTTTATAATACTAGCATAGATTGAACACATATCTAAAGGATCTTAACCACTATTGTTTGTTTAATAACAATACTGTAACATTGAACAGAATTTTAATAACTAACTTTTTGTAACCTAGGTTGATAATGGCCTACAATTCAGCATAAAATATCTAATATATTATAATGTGTATAGGATTTATCTGTACTTCTATTCAAATATTATAAAGAGGAAAGATTTGATTGTTTGTTTGTTTGCCATGAATAGGTCCGAAACAACTGAACTGATTTGAAAAATTCTTTCCCCATTAGAAAGCTAAATTATCCCTGAGTAACATAGGCTATATTACAACTGCAAAAAAATTACGGAACTGTGTGAAAACTTAGAGACTTGGTCAAATGTTCTAAGATTGCCAAGTTGGCTAAGAGAGTGTAAAATTTTATAATATTTAAATTTTTGGGTAAAATCCAATGTCTAGTCGTGCAAAGCCGGGGCGGGCTACTGGTATATTATAATTATAAAGGTCTAGTTTTTGCACGCGGCTCTACCCACGTATATATATGGAGAAACGATTTAAATACTCATGTGTTTTTCATCTACTTTCGGATCTGATTTGATGAGACTTTTAAACACTATTACTTCACACATATCATCACACAAATAAATAAATATTTCGAGCATTTTTTACACAAGCGCCATCTAATCCCAAACTAAGCAGAGCTTGTGTTATGGGTACTAGACAACTGACATAAATACATATATACTTTTTCTTTCATAAATACATACATAGAAAACAGCCAAACTTCCAAATATGTGTAGATCATACAAACATTTGGTCCTACCCCGGCATCGAACTCGCGACCTGAAGTACAGAAGTTGCATACGTTACCACTGCGCCACTGAGCCAGACACACATAATTATTGCCCCTGTGTGTTGAGATCATCCTCGGGATCAGTCAGGATCACTTACGACTAGGCTAGTAGGTCATTCAAGGGGTGTAAAAACTGTGCTCTCAGTGGCATATAGTTGATCATCCCCGGTCATCTCACCGTTTTCTACTGTGCTAATTGGGTTCAAACTCCACATTATCTTAATCGATGGAAAAATCATGCACAAATTAATCAATTCGCCCTAAATTGACTGTAGTGAAACCACATCATCGTCATCAGTCTATCGCAGTCTATTGTTGGTCATGGGCCTCTCCTATCAAAATTTAATCGGTTTTGGGCTTCTCGGATCCAGCTCCTGCGCAAATCGTCATTCCAACTAGCCTATGGTCGTTACACTACGTTACCACGACTTTGAACTAACAGAGAATAGCTGTTGTCTTGCATTTTACCAAGAGTGAGTCCAACCGCGGTCTCCGTTAATTCTGCAGGGGACATTTAAAATGCGGCTATGTGATTGTCACTTCTGAGTTCGAAGATGTTTATGGGCATCGATCATTTGCCCTTTAAATCACAAAAACCGTCGTCAATTATACAAAAATTTAAGAAAAAAACGATTATTAAAACTGGACCTAATTGAAATGTGTCCACACGGGTAGTTCCAGCGTTCAAATAAAAAAAGAATCATCGATGGCTTGATATTGAGTTATTCGACAATTTATCGCGCACATACTTAATGTAAATTGAAATGGGACCACACGCGTAGCACCAGCTTTTTTATAAAAAAATCAAAATCGTCCTCCCAGTCGAAAATTCTGAGGTAACAAACATAAAAAAGAACACAGTCGAATTGATAACCTTCTCCCTTATTTTGAAGTCGTTTAAAAACGGCGTAAATTTTATATTTTGCGGGGTGCATGTCATGTACCCAAGAATAAGCTGTCGGTCCGTGTTATTTATTTCTCGGAATTGGCTACATGAATGATCGACGACAAATTATGTAGATGTCGCTTGCTCAAGTCATTATTCTCATTATTAAGACAAATTTTTCGCATATCATGAACAATGTGAACTCTTCACACTAAAGGATATATTCTAAGAGTGTTATTAACAACACTTAGTATGATTTATTGCTGACCTGTGACGAAATAGGGATCATGTATGCACAAATAAGTTATGTTAATAACGGTACATTAGTATTTTAATATCGTTCAGTTTTAATATTTCTTAATACTACTAAACGATGTCGGGTGTGCTCTGTTGTGTGTTCACTGTGAGTGCCAGAATCTTTTTACCCGACTGCAGGAAAGTCACAAAGAAGAGTAAAAATTACAAATATTTTTAGCAGTCTACGTAAAAATGTCTAAACCACTGAACCGATTTCAATTAATGGTGTGTCTATAGTCTCTTTCATGGAATAGGGGGCAAACGAGCAGAAATGTCGCCTAGTGGTAAACAAACTTATGGATACATCAGAAGCGTCACAAGTGCGTTGCTGGCCTTTGGGAATGGGGGAAGGGGTATTGGTATATAGATATATAGACCTCCTGTATCCTTAATCAATCGGAAAAACAGCGTGCTTAGCTTGGGACTAAATGGCGTTTTGTATTAGATGTAAATAAAAAAATAAGTACATATATTTATCAGCGGTTTGCTTATCATAGTACAGGCTCAGTCTAGTTTGGGACCAGACAACCGTGTGTGAGACTATAAATAACTAAATTAAAGGTCACACCTTAAATAACGTGTTTAAATCAACAAATATTTTAGTTACAAATCAAAACACAATTTTCGTTATTACGGTGAGAACATGTCAAGTGATTCGGTCCCGCTGCAAACACGCACACAAGCGAATCCCGCCCCTCGGTCGTTTTGCATTTAATCAACCTCATAGTGTACTCGAGTTCATCCGACAGCGTGTTTGATATATCCAACTACATATTCATACTTCTATACTGATATTATAAATTCGAAAGTTACTCTGTTTGTATGTTACGCTTCACGGCTAAACCAGCAGATACGTTGAATTCAATGAAATATGGCTAGGAGATACTTTGATAAACGCAGGCGAAACCGTGGGCTAAGGAGTTAGCATATGATTGAATAATAGTACTATGATTTTCAAATCCTTTGAAAAGGTGAGTAAATAATATTTTTGATATTATATTTTTTTATCTTACGATTCATTTTCTATGGCTTTTTTTTAAAGTAATGTGATACTTGCCCGTAATTTCATGTCTAGCTATTGTAAAACGATACGTGTCCACCTGCCTACCTGTGTGTGTAGAAGTCCTTCTACACTCATATGTTACCTATTTAAAGGTAATAGGAACGGAAATACAGTGCAAGACAACAGCATTAATTGAAATATAAAAAATAAAAGTCAGAAGGGAATATTTTTTTATAGTAATCCAGAAAACTAAAAAATAAAATACAAATTCTCAAGGTAGCAGAGCAACGCTGATCTCAGCACGAAGGGGGTGGTACTACCCTCGCACAGAAGATCAACGTAAAATGACAGCGTTCGTGCTGTCGTGTTTCGTTGGTGAGTGTGAGACCAGAGGCCCACTGATGTAGAAGTATCTCTAGACCGCCATGGTGTGGGTGACCATTATTGTTGCATTGTCTGCGTTCACAGTGAGTATGATGACCACCACTCTTTTTCCATCAGACGGAGTGGAGTCATTTTGGCAGGTTCATACATAAAAAGAACCAAAAACAAAAACAACGTGTAACATGAAGAAGATATAAAAATCAAAAAATATAAAAAACAAAAAGAAGTGATAAAAACTGCAAAACTTGATCTATTTGTAAATGGTAATATTCAAAAACAAATACGGGGAAAAACCATATCGACGAAAGAAAACCCGTCATGGAGGTCCCAGAAGCAATTATAGGATATGAAAAAATATCAATCTTGTGATACTTGACAAAAACTGGTGTCATTAAACAGCCCGAAATCGGAAATCTCGAAACATGATTTTTTGCGTGGTGGGCAATTTTCCATTCCAATACAGACTAGTCATAGCTACATTGCAATAATATATATAGAAATACAGATACCAACATGACAACAATATGGCTTTTCTACATTTGCCCTTAGAGTGCCTTATTTCACACATGCAATAGAGAATGCCATGTCGCGAGATTGGGACTCGTGCAAGATCTCGCGAATTAGTGAATAATAATTCCACGAAATCTCGCAACAGTGGCTGTTTTCTGTGTTTGTAATGTGTATAAAACACATTACAATATTTGGATAAATTAGGAAAAAATAATGAGAAATATAGGTATTATAAAATAAATATTTGTTTTAACTTATATAAATATTTGATGTTCTCAATAAACCTTTACGTGTTTAACATGTACTATTTTTTTATATCTCATCAAATAAGAAATTCCAGTCTTCTCTTCTAATATCAAACAAAAATCTTTTAATATTTTAATAAAGTAGTTCTTTTTTTACCAAAACAACAAGCAGTCAAAAACTAAATTGCAACTCATTAGCTAAGTCGGGTTGACTATTAAAATGAGATATTATAATCAATCAAAAGAAAGCAAAACCTACTCAGAGGTCTTTCGAAATTGGGGATTAATTAACAAAATGTATCAATCAAATGAACGTCTTGTTCAGTTCACATCAAGCACTTCGATTAAGATGTTTTTATGCTTAAGTGAAATCTCGTTAAGCTCGCGAGATCTCGCCCATCTCGAGAAAACCATATCCTCCATAACCACAAATAAATCTGTGATGAATCCATTATTGAGAGACGAATCAGAGTCCCACCTCCTCGTTTCTCTAGAATATCGCAACTACTGGTGCTTCTCAGACAATCAATTTCAAAAAGTGCCAAAGCGTGTTCTCTCTCTATGGCTACTAGCCTGGGGTATCGCTCGAATTCGCTTACATTCTTTAGTGGAACACCTCACACGAAAACTGTAGTTTTACTAAACCATTGATATGTCAAACAAGGGACTTAAACATCACTGGATAATCAATGAGCCATATCAATTTTCGGAGTTAATATCAGTTCATATTGTAAATAAAACATCAGGAAACACGTTATACACCTGAAAACATCGTTATATCTCTAATTAGTCTCTATTTAGTCTATAATATTTCATACTTTTCTTTCTCTAAACTTATTATTCAAGTGTCCTCATTCCAAAGGAATTATCGGAATCTGTTACTCTCAAGTGAGGCGCTTATCAACACACGCATTCATTTTATGTTTATTTACAGAAGATAGTAACATAATACCATTTGGTTTCTATTGAAATAAAACGGCAGAAAAAATATGAAACTGTAGAGACTGTTAACATAATTATAACAACTACCTCGGTGGCGCAGTGGTAGCGTATGCGACTGCTGTGCTTGAGGTCTCGGGTCGCACATATATTTGTTTCAGAGTTTGAGTGTTTTCTATGTGTAATATGTATGTATTTATAAAAAAAGGAATATATGTATTTATATCACTTGTCTAGTACCCATAACACAAGCTCCGCTATCTTGGTACTAGATGGCGTTGTGTGTTAGATGTCTGAAATATTTATTTATTTATATAAGCAAATATAATAAACGTCTTGTCTCGAAAGATTCTAATTTTTTTTGTATGTTTGGCAGAAAGAATTGGTCTTAAAATATTTTTTACCCTACTAACCCTTACCGCGTATGTCTTAATAGCTAAATAGTGCTTTTAGTATTTTTGTATGTACAATTTGTATGGCAGGACAACATTACCCTTGTTAGCTAGTACTTTTAAATATTGTAAGTAATTTTAATATATTCTTAATATATATATAATATATATATATATATATATATATATATATATATATATATATA
>PKRV01003441.1:127413-163433 GCA_003709505.1 Hyphantria cunea | reverse complement strand
AGGGCCCGACGCTGCGGCGCCCAAGCGGGGCACATCGCCAGCGTGTGCTGGGCCGAGTCCTCACTGCAGTCGCAGTGGTGGCAGGCGGGACTCAATTCCCTCCGCGCGACCGAGTGCAGGTACTTCCCGAAGCAACCGTGCCCGGAAAGCACCTGCGTCAGTCGGAAGGCAAGGGTCCCGTGCTGCCGCCCTGCCCACTCGAGGATGCGATAAAAAGCCTAGCCTAGCCTTTGTCCTTCCTCAGGAATCAAAGTATATCCATGTTAAATTCATTGAAATCGGTGGAGTGGTTCAGCCGCAAAAGCCGTCAGACAGGCAGAGTTACTTTTTGTTTTATAATATAGATAATTTTAGAAGAGAACATTACTGGTCCTCTTCTAAAGTTATCTATACTCTGGAAAGTGCATCTGAAAAAGTTTTACTGCTGCGTATTTTTTTTGCGTGTGTTATATTCTATTGTTTGTGGATAGTATCTGGATAACACGGCTTTGACCGGTAGTTTTTGGTAAATTTTCTAAAAATGAATTCTAGTTGGATCGATTTATCGCCCCTGAAACTGCCTGCATACTCATGAAAATCGTAGGAGCCGTATCCGGGATTCAGATTGTATATACTTGAAATAGTCGTTTATAGGGCTCCCAATAGAAGACTTATTCTACAAATATTGATACGAACTAGTTGTTTTGTATGTATACAAAGAATATTACGTAAGTCAGTGAAGTGACATATTTATATTTGTTCGCTCACTGTATTTTGCTGATCATATATTCTGACCATATCAATGCACTGCGCAATCATTCAATGAGTTGTCATGAGTTGAAATTTTCTGCCCGAACACGTGATGTCAGGTTGGTTTACTCACGGCCTGCGACCGAAATAAATCTCCAATTTGATAAGATGGGTAAAGATGGAGAAAATAAATTGTATATGTAGCGTTGTCATTCCACGAATATTAGATGGTGGTGGTTATTACACGTAGTGATTGGCAATAAGGGTTTTGCATGCAATATGTACCTAACAAACTTACTTCACTTTCTTTTGCATAACTGTTTGTCACTTGTTTGGAACGTAATTTAGGCGAAATATCTGTACTTACCCCTATATATGTATATATGATAGAAATTGTCCATCGTACAAAGAAATAAAATTAAAATGTCTGTTTGTAATTCCAAATTAAGTGCTATTGACGAAATGCATATCGATGTATATACAGTACTTACCTGAAATATTTGTGTCTGTTTGTGCCGGCTAATATTTAAAACGGCTGTTAGCTGATGATATAAGGAGTATCTAAGGCTTTTTCTGACTACCTTTGCCCCGTGGCGTTATACGCTTACATTTTTATAGGGTTACGGTAAAGGTTTACAAACTAGTCGCCTAAAACCCTTCAGATTTCTGTCCTAACATAAACATCCACACTAAATATTCTTTGCGACTTATAGAAATATATCAGACGCGTAACCCGTGTAGTATATATATTATATATAGGAATACATAATGGATAAAAAATTTAATAAATTAATATTAGGGCGGTATTGCTTATTTAGCAACTTGATTGTTCAAGACAAATTAGTAAAGACATATCCATTCCTGATACCTTTGTCGTACATATAAAAAATAATACGCAGATGTTCAATTCAAGTGTATTACGCAGTTGGCGAATATGAATCAGGACGCATTTGGGTAGACGGTGGGTGTTCAAGAATGAAAATTATATTATCATCCACCAACGTCCGTGTGTTTGTATAGGTAATACAATCGATCTCTGTAAATGGAGCTCTCTCAAATAATTTCTTCACCTTTGTTTAATGTGTATTTGCCTTACCTCCATACTCCGTGTACTTACGCCAATTTCATTGAAGTGGAGTAATGTAAAACTGCACTGAAATGGTTCAAACTTGGTTAGTCTGTTTTAAATTAGTTTTCTTTTCTTTTTTATTTCATTTATTAACCTAGATACAGATAGATATACCATGCTTCAAGAACAAAACGTACACCAAACCTCGAAGACCCGCAACTGTTTGTGACTTCCGAGTTGCAGGCGTTTCGTGTCCATACCCTCTGAAACCATAATCTTATATACATATATATAATATGACTACACGGTTGGCCTAGTGGTTTCAGTGGTCGCCACACCGTTTCCTACTGCGCCAAGTGTTGTGGGTTCAAATCCTACATTGGACAACACTTTTTATGATTCATAAATTGTTTTTTTAATTCTGGGTGTACTTTGTGTCCGTTTCATGTATGTTTGTAAAGATCCCCATGACACAGGAATGAATATTCTTAATGCAGGAGATGTCAAAAAAAAAGAAGTAAAACACCATAAAAAACATGTCGAGGACATATATATGAGAAATTCACACGCAATATATACGGAATACTAGCCTTTTCCCGCGGTTTCGCTCGCGCAGTGGTAAATATTTTCGTCCCCTATGTTACCTCCTAAGGGGCGGCATTTCCGAATTTCCTTTCTTAGTGCTCACTTACCTTATATTAAGAATCTACATGCAAAATTTCAGGATTCTAGGTTCAGCGGTTTGGGCAGTGCGTTGATCTGATGGTATCTTAGTCGCTCAGTCACCTTCCTCTTTCACATATATATAAACATATAGAACACACTTCAATATAAATAAACGTTTCGTTGGTAGATCCTGTCGCGGCCCACAACAAATCTAGAACATAATCCGACTCGTTTTGTTGACGATTAAGCAGTTTACCGTTATTTGTTCATGAATTAGGGCACCTTTTTTATCAGCGCGTTGCACGTTGGTATAGTTATTAATGACGATGTTTGTGAAGCCAGATTGTGGACTTGCTTCCCTCCCACTGCAAGTATATATAAGTATTCAGCAGCCTGGTCATCACAATACAGGCTCTGCTGAGTTTGGCGTCAGACTGCCACAAGCCAGTTGTGTAAAGTTATTATGGAAGAAATGTGTATTTTATTATGACTTTTTGTTTTTAATTTCATTTGTAAAACACACCACTCTATGATAATACATCGTGGTCGTAAAAATTAGCTGTAATTCACAAATGCGGTTCTTGGTATGGCTATATCTTAGTTACTGTACTGTATATTGCAATTGTGTTTTCCAAACTTTATAATCGAGTGATAAATAAATCGATTTCTATTTTAACATAATTGGGTAGTCATAAAACTAAATGAATCGTCTTCGCAGAAGAGATCACATGTGTTGAGTTCACTTAAATAACGAAATTGGGGCGTCTAAATTGCAGTTGGTGTATTTGGTTGTCTTCCAAGTATGTTTAGAATAAGTCCGAGGCAAATAATGCCAGTCGTATTTTTTTACTTGAAAGGATCCACATTCAACTTTCACCTTTAATAAATGATGAAAAGAAGGTTTACATCTCAACGTCCAATGACGACCACTGGGCTGGGCTGGCACTGGGATTTCGTATTCCACAAATAATGACCTTTCATAGTCCACTGTTGGACATAAACCTCTTTTTAAAAAAGTTTTGGCCTACTCAGATAGAATAGAATAAAATAAATTTTACTGTACACCAATTAATTCAGATTACATTTATGAGCTAAACAATATAATGACCATGTACAAATGGCGACTTTAATATTAAAAAGTAATTTCTTACAGTCAATCCTTGAATGGACAAATCGACTATAGAAAGAACAAATATCTATATTTCTTCCGACATCTATATTTTAATATGTGAAGAGATTACTAAGTGCCCCTATTAACTATGACGTAACGTCCATTGCACGTGTCCCAGTGTAGGTACATGAGTTCTCCTGCCTTAGTCCTATCTTGACAGTGCCACTTTAATTTGAAACTGGATTGTGGCTTCATTTATGAAAATATAAATAGAAAATAGTAGTCGAGACCACTAGGCGATAGAAGGAGGACCTGTCGTGAATTGATTAGGCTAATAAATGAGCCCCCGAGGCCAACCGTCTATAGTATCAGCATCAGACGAAAGCCACTTATGTTGAAACATGCTGCCGCTGTTTGCCCTATATTTCCTTAATCACAATCCCCTTTTTGACATATGTCGAAAAATACATAAATCGGTTATTGCAAAACATCTAACTTATTTATCGAGCTGGTCCATTCATGCCGAAGCGTGGGAGAGCCACGTTTCGGCATAAATGGGCCAGCTCGACCGGAGTGATATCACGGTCTTGCGTTGTATTTCACCGAGTGAGTGAGAATACCGGAGGCCGATACCCCAACCCCTTACCATCCTCCAAAGGCCGGCAACGCACTTATGACGCCTCTGGTGTAGTAGGTGTCTATGGACGGCGGTAATTGCTTCCATCAGGCGATACGTATGCTCCTTTGAATCTTATTACATAAAACAATATATACTATTATAAAAACAAGTCCCGATAAGGTTTCATCACCTAAAAGTTTGTATTGTCGTACCTACAATGATATACATTAGAGGGATTTTGTCTGTCTACTCATCATGGCTATGTTACATAACTAGTATTGTTATGATCACAAAGAATGTGTATTAAATACCATTCCATTATTTAGATTATCTAACTATGCTAGAGGAATTTCCGTGATCACTGTCTTTGTCAAATCTGTTAACATAATAAAAAATCGTTGTTTCAGGAACACGTCGATCTTCAGCATGTTCTCGAATAACAACTTGACGCGCACGCGCAGGCACAGTGGCACATTTGGACCTGTTACGTCACCTATAAGTTTAGGTGTTAGTATATATTATATTTTATTATCGTTGTACAAACGTACAATTGACCTAATTGCACGGAATTTGATTGGGCCAAGTCCTCTTTTTCCACAAGATATTTTCTGGAGCTATCTGTCTTTAGTATTTCTACAAAGTAAAACCTGCAGAATGGGTATACATGAACCTGAGTATGTCAATTCTCTGCAATGTGACCTCCGAGTCGCATTAGATCATTATACTTATAGTATGTTTTAATATAGTCAAAAAATTTTAGCAGTATGATGGTTCGAAGGTAGTCGAAAATTTAAAAACCCACTGTTCATACTATCAACACTCCCACACACCTGTTATTATATGGAGTATATGGTAATAAAGGAAGTTCTTGTGCTGCAGAGCTCGTGGGCCCGGCTAGCGCCGCGAGTGACGCAGCTTCGCGCCGAAGAGTGCGCAGACGTGAGCAACACGCGCGAGGTGGCTCACGAGCGTGAGGTACACACCGCCATACAGATGGAACAGTCCTGTGAGGACCTCACGCTCGTCGGGCCTCTCGCCAACTCGCCCACCAGGATACCTAGGTAGCTTCTCATTATTTTACCGTCACCATTTTAATATGTTGTTAGTGTCAACATTGTTGGTAGATATTTAAATTGTAATGACAAGGTTATATAATAAAGTATCTTGTAGATCCTAAATAGAGAATTCTCTAAGAGCTTCTTTTACCTTTAGTTTTGTTCCATTCTCATCACAAGACAATGCTTTTTATTACTTCATCTGAAACATTCACAACACAAATTTTATCATTCACCCCTGTCGGTTTTACTTATCTAATTCATACCTAAACTTAAAGTCACTCACCGAATTGATTGTATTACATTACAGGTTTTCACCCACCGTAGTTTCACCATCACCTACCCGGAAATACACCACGCGCCGCAGCTTATCACCCATACAGATCCGAGCGTCGAGCTTCAGTCCTGTCAGCCGGCCAAACTTGTTGATCGGCAAACGGCGGTGTGACGAAGCCGACTCTCCTCTGCCTAAGCGTATGTGCACCTCCGACAGGTTAACGCCGTCAACGCCAGGCACGCCCGATTCTGATTCCTTAGAATGTACTTTCAGGCCTGTATCGCCCAGAGCGCAGCCAATGAACGAATGCTCCCACGAATCCACAGACGTTCAACAGAATCACAAGTCATCGAATCCTAGCTAGTAGTACGTGTATCGGTATTGAGTTGAAAGTTTTGTGTACAATTATGGATGGTGATTTAGTATGCTAAAGTGACTGGGAATGTTAGCCAAGTATTTGAAAAAAAAAGTAATTTATTCTTAGCTAATTACTTACAATGCTTATTAAATTGAGTTATAACACGATACGTGGCGTTCCGCTATAGAAATGAACCCACGTGCATAATTTACGAGACAACAGCTTCGCTCGTAGCACCGACTTGTTATATCAGCATTTTATTAGAACCGTGCCACATCGTTATTGATGTATCATTTCTGGCTGATTGGGACTGATACGTCTGTGATTTAGGGTTCCAGAAGAAAAAATTCCATTAGTACTTGCCAAGATCTAATAAAATATGGCAATTTAATATTTATTCATTAACAGTTCAGCTGTCGGAGATCCTAGTTCTTAGACGTAAATATCTTTCGTCAGCGGTCTATGACGTGATAGATGAAAACGTTGGTATCTCTTAGGCGAACCTTGTAGCCGCTTAAAACATTCTTCAAATGTGTCAATTTATGCTTAGCCTCACATTCATATTCATAAAAAAACAAAAACTTAAAATCTCGCGCAATATCGACGCAAACACTTTCAACTCAATTCAATAACCTATAGGTTTTAATGGCTTTGATACTGAAGCATTACGAAAGAAGTATTGCAAACTATTACAAACCTTGTAGCACTATTCATAGGGTTCAAAATTCGTGTATTTGTTCCTATACAGTAGCCTACCAGTGTTAGTTCCTAGCTAACTTGAAATTATTGTAGTAGAATGGGAACGAAGTGTAAATTGCGAGTGCCCTATTGTTAGCCAAAGCATCCAAAACTTTATTGTAAATATAATTAGATGCGTTCACTTATATAGAACGCGTAATGTATAAATAACTTATATTAATAAGCTACTATCGTCGTAGATTAGAATAATCACGCGATTATTCTGATTTAGCTATAATGTATGTAGTAGGTAGTAACATAAGTGTGTAGGGATTTTGCAGTTGCGATTTCGTATAAGTTTCGTTCATAGTCGCTGGTATTTAACAATTACATAGCTAACGCCCCAGCAATTGGTGCAATGTTGTGGTAACCTATTTTTATCTGAAGTTAATGTAAGCCACGGCGGCTGGTCCTATATATATATAGTTAGTTAGGCACACTGTTACTTTTTTTATTTCGTTAATAGGAAGCATCTAAGGCTAATATTTACCAGGATTGCCACATCATTAGAAAACAAGGCGATAATCTGTTTTATATGAAAGCAGTCTCTCAAAATATAATTATTAATCTCCATTCAATATATTATTTTGAATAATTATATATAAAACTACAAACTATGTTTCCGTTTTCCTACTTTAATATTCTGCAATAACTGAGGTGTTTCACATATAACCAAAAGGTTTAATTCATTTACTATCGCAGCATTTTGTAAATTAATGACGTCGTTTTAAATCACATGATTAATAGCTCGTGATTGTTGTTTTATTCCAACCCTAATTTCCAGAAGCATTAATATGTTAGTAGATTAGTTTATGAAAGTAATGTGGCTGACCACTGCTGTGATTTAAATCATTTTTGTAATGCGAAACGGCCTGTATGGGTTCATTCTATGTTATATAGTTATCGGACTTAGTTTTTCTTATAAATGAGTAATATATAATATGAACTTAAATTTCGGAAAGGCAGCGTTTTATGGACGTTAATTTAACCTGATACTAGCTTCTAATAGACTGTGTTAGGCAGAAATGATTGTCCACAAACGAGTCAAGAATTAATTGTTAATGAAAGTAACGAGTTTATAAGCACACATAACATATAAATAAGTTATTGGACATGTTAATTAGTATTGTTAATTTGCCCAGTTTGTGAATCGAATCGTTTCTGCACAACACATTACAAATAGTTCTCTGAAACCGTACGAGCGGTCAATGATTGAATTTATCCGCCGATTGTAATTTGAGTTTTAATCAAAACAGTCACCATAACTTATGAATATTTTTAACCTAAATGATATTAAAGGCACAATCTAATGTGTACTAATATTCTTTATACTATTAACATTTTGAGTGTGTATTTAGTGTTGCGTAAACATTACCCGGAGTTTCGATGGAATCTGAAGTTGGTTATTATGAAACCACTTTTAAGTTCCATTGTCTAAGTACAGTGTAAACTCTATATAACGACACTGAAGGGACTGGGCATTTTATGGCGTTATAGAAAGTTGTCGTTAAATGGAGAGAAGAAAAATAAGAATTAGAAAAAGAAAAAAATATTTCAGACTAGTGTTAGTAGTTACGTACGTTGTGTATATATGTTATGTTATATTTGATCGCTATTGCGTATAGTCTGTTATTTTTGTTTGACGTCTTTTGCTGCACCAGTATTTTTGTTGGATTTTTTTACTTATTTTATTCGTATCTTGCGATTTTGAGGCATCTTGGTGATAAAGGAAGTAATTTTCCAATAATTAAGCTGCTTCTAGAGCTTCTTTAATGCTTGGCGGAGGCTCAGGCTCAACCGTCTCATCTTCGTCTCCTTGTTCTTGATCCTCAGGTTTTTTACTAAATCCAAAATATCTTTGTCTGTGAGTGATACTACTTCGAGTCGAGTCGAGTCGAGTCTACTTCCATGTAGGTTTGAAGAGTAACCGTATTTCCTGGCATGTTGAACAGTTGAATCCACTCAGTTAATGGAAGGTCGTCGTCGCTATCAAACTCAGGTTCTATTTTCACCTCATCAATCGTAGAATTGGTACAAAGTCCAGCATGTCGAAAAGAGTGCTGTATAGTTGTCGGTGTCACTTCTTCCTAGGCTTCAGATAAAAACCTTACTGCATGCAGCATATTAACAGAAGTTTTGCCCTCAGATTCGACTAGTTCCATCAATAATTGCCTTCTGTAGTGACCCTTGAGGCTTTTAATTACACTCTGGTCCATTGGATGTAAGACACTAGTCGTATTTGGGGGCCGAAATGCCAACTCTGTGCTTTGAAGGTTAGATATAAACGGGTGGGCAGGGCAGTTGTCAATAAGAAGTAAAAATTTTCGTCCCTTTAACTCTGCATACCACTTTCCCACTTCTTCTTCAAAAAGTTGACTGGTCATCCAAGCTGATTTATTAGCTTTATACGTCACTGGCATTTTTTTCATGTTCTTAAAACAGCGCGGATTTTTCGATTTGCCTAGTACCATTAGCTTTCTTTTTTCTGTGCCATTCATACTAGCAGCCACAAGCACCGTAAAACCTTCCTTAGAAAGTTTTCCTCCTACATACTTTCCCCTATAAATTTCAGAGTTTTATATGGAGTCAACTTAGAAAATTCCTGTTTGATCCAAATCTTCGTATTTAGGTTTCTTAAATTTTTTGGAAGATTTTCCCTCGCCCTCAGCCCGGAGATTTTTTTCTTTGTTTTTCCATTGTGTGGTTACGGTAGAACGACTAAATCCAAAGCGTTTGCCAACACCACTTATCTTCTCTCCCGTTTCTATTGCATGTATCAGTAAAACTTTTTCGTGTATCATTGTATAGAAGACAAGCTAAACCAACCAAAGCCAATATATTTCGACGCTTTAGAGAGTTTGTCGTTAAATCGAGTGACATTACATGGAGTTTACACTGTACATATATAGTTTTGATTTTTCTGTATGAAATGTGATGTGTGTTATAACAAATTAATAAAATGATTTAGATCTTTCAGAATTGCTATGTATAATGATAAGGAGTATTGTAAAAGTATTGTGACTGCACTGTTGATGGTGTTATGAGGAAAATTTGTAAATATGGTTAGCGTTGTTGAAGTAATCTTGTAAGGTATTATAAGAAGATGTGTGATGATACGTTAAAAATGCAGACACATTACGTTTCACGCTGATAGTACTAATAACTTGGAGGCATTTGATTTATAATAAGCTACAATTGATTTGAAAATCGCACTTAAAATTTTGAAAGGAGGTTCTTTTGGAATGCTATAAGTACTTCTAATCAATTGTAACGTGTTATATAAAATACTAAAATATACTATTTTCAACTATTCACATAATACCGACGCATCGATTATACGGCTGTTCAGGCCTCAGGGGGCGTGGCTTGACCAATGAGTCCCTATTTTCTTACCGGAACAAGCTGTACCTTATGGCTCAATAACCCCTGTAATGGTTGTATGAATGATTTCAATCCAGTTTTATAATTCTATCAGTGACCTAGTCGTATAAATCTGCTAACAGTTTTAACTTGATTCGAGAGGTAACTGTTAAAGCATATCGTTGAATTTTTTTGTTTAATTAGGTCGGAATGTATGAATAGTTCTGGTATCAGTTTGTATAGTATTTTGATATTAGAGACTTTATCCTAATGGAAATTGTATAAAGCATTCGGTGTCTATAAGTTGGAAAGTAACATAATTTGTAGCAATGTGTAAATGCCAATGATGTTATAAGTTGAGACATACACCGATTAGATTGACCCACAAGCGTGGGTTTTGGGGGTACTTAATTTTTTTCTATTTCAAGAATAAATGACACTATACGAAAAATCCTATCGTTTTAAATATTTAGTTAATTTTCGACATTTTCTTTTAAATACGATTTTGTCTTAATGTGAAATTTATGTACAGCTGACATGTCTTTCATTTAAATTTTTTTTTTCGGACATCTAAAACACAACGCCATCTAGCTCCAAACTAAGCAGAGCTTGTATTATGGTACATGGGTAGACAACTGATATGAATACATTAATACTTTTTTTTTGTAAATACATACATATTATACATAGAATACACCCAAACTCCGAAACAAATACTTGCAGATCTTACAAACACTTGGTCCGACCCAGGTATCGACCCGTGACCTCATGGACAGCAGTCGCATAAGCTACCACTGCGCCACTGAGGCAGTAGTTGTAACTACGATTAGTAAATTTTGCCTACCATTTGAGTGTTATTTATTACTCATCAAAGATATATAATTCAAATCTTTAATATTTTTTTTACTTGTCAGGCACATGTCAATAAATCGAATATTATTAAATGATTTTCGATTAATTTGTTCGTTCTTAAATTAGGTAACAGGTATGCCATAGCAAACTTGACTATATTGTAAGGGTGTGAATGTATAACAACTTAGCCATGTCTTTCTACGTAACATCATTGGTGGATGCCGATACGGCAAGCAAATAATGAATTGTGATAAAATATCAAATGATATTTTTATAACATTTATTTTGGACACGAGTATAGTAAGAATGTGTATTCTTTTGTAGCACACAGTAGCAGTCGTACTATAAATGCATTTTGTTAATATAGTTGAGCTGTGTATATAATTTAGCGTATGTATGCGTATCTTGTCTGTACGTGTGTACCTAACGACATATATGTAGAGGTAAAGTTTTGTATGTATTAGTCAAGTCAGGATTGACTGTCGAAACGATTTGTTTTTGATGTGTGATTAAATCACAACATGAATATTTATGTAATTTCTTTTTATCGTATATTTATTATCCTTTTCAGACCTGAATTTTTTCTTGTTAAAATATTTCAAGAAGAATAAACCTATAATAACAAAAGAAAAATATATTATTAGGTGGACAATTGCGAGCAACTGTCTTAGATCAACAATACAATATACTTTGAAGGTATTTTTTATTAATTGATTATTAAACCCAGAAAATTTTGATTATATTTATTGATATTACAAAACGCGTCACTATTGGTCGAAACGAAATGTGATGTCGGCAGTGGCTTCATCGAAATTCAAATTGTGTTAGTAGTTTTGTGAAAAAAAATTACCTCTGCCATGATTTTTATAGTAATTAAAACTGTAAATCAGAATAAAGTAACTGCAACACTGTAGAGTAAACAAATACGATGTGACAATGACGTCATTGGCTGTGTCAGTCAGACAATCAGTGTTTTAAATTTCACTTTGAAAATTAGTTTAACTATTATTATGCCTATTTATATTTTTTCTGTGTTATAGAGACGTAAATGGTCATATTATTCCCTAAAGAGAGAGATTCCCTGTGTGGATATCAGGTCTTAAGAGTTATTCCTGTTTTGCGGCGCTCATAGCCCAGTTGCACTCGGTGATTAAAAACAATCATCGAAGGTAAGCAACATCGTCGCGGTCAGTACCTGGATGGGTGACCACTGGTGGCATTTTACCATGAGCGTATCCGTGATTGAGGAGATCACGTTAAGCAGTCGGTCCCGGTTGTTATCATAGGATAACAGTTGGGAAGCTTAGTAGTAGGAGGCCTTCGGACGGCTTAAAAACATCCAACGGCAAGATACGTAGCCACAACGTATTATTGCCAGTCCCCAACCTGCACTTGGCCAGCGGGGGACTTATGGCCTTAACCGGAGAGAAGAGACCCGAGCCCAGCAGTGGAACATTATGGGTTGTTGATTGTTTAATTGAGTGATACTATACGGCCGACGTATCTTGACGATTCTAAACGTGGGCTCTGCGAACCTTAGCGCATGTACACTCGAAGTAACCAAAAAGGGATGTCCAGTACGCGTGCAAATTATCGCACAACCTTCTGTGCGAAGTTGTGACTTGTCAAGATACGTCAGCTGTATTGTACACCCAAATACATTCTGTGCCATAACAGTGAACTTGTAGGCCGATTTGGGCTTATATTTTGATAGAAGAGAACGCCTGCGTATATATTCTTCCTGTGTTGCTGTCTTTTTTTTAAACCTTATATTTACGGAGCTAGCCACAATTATGACTAAGTCCCCCGTTGCACTGTTTTATGTTAAGGAAAAACCTTCGCACAATTTGAATTCCACACATTGAACATGACTTACAACAAAAAGTTGTGATTGTTTTGAACCAACGATGAATAAGCATAATATGTAATATAGAATAGCAAGATAGAAAGCACTTTATGGTCAGCTATTGATGGTGACAATATATTACTCTCATTTGTAGTTTTCTTATTCAGTAGTCAAACTTACGTCTTTTATGTATAATTTTAAAAGGAACCATCTTTAAAATCAAAAAGGGGATACCAAACCAAAATCACTTTTATTTACAACTCAGTTTTACATTAGCCTTGTATATTAGACGACAAACATTATCAAGAAAATAGTATTCAAAGTGACAATTATTCTAAAACTTACTATTAAACGAACAACATTATTATAACATTCCAATATTTTGTACTCTTTAAAATGTGATAAATTACAAAACATATGACAAATGATGCGAATAATCTCACAATAATTACTATGTAAATTAATTATATTAAAACATTACAAAATCCATTAATAATAATAGTTATAATTAAAAGAGTATTAGCAAAGCATTGCCAAGAAAATACATAATATTATGTATAAAAACATTTACATCGGCATCCGGTGTTAGTTGATCCTGCACGCGACGCCGTCGTTTGACAAGATATATTTAGTTTAACTAATTGCTCCTAACACTTATGCTTACGACAATACAGGTGTCAGGATATCCTAAGATTCTACACATCTTATTTGTAATAAATCCTTAATCAAGGTATATATTTATCGTAACGACAAAGCGCCAATGTACAAATAATACACACCGAACAACGAATTGGAATATAAAGTATGTGGGATATAATTTGCACAGGTCGATAAATATATATTTTAATACATAAGCTGATTAAAGCCTTTAATCGGCTATAGGAAGACAGCGTAATTCTAAATTAAATAATAAGCTGAAACAAGGCGGATGAACAATATTGGAATGCGAGATTTTGGACTTTCATATTTGGTAAAAATTCTATCTATTGAGGTCAGACCAGACATGGTGAGATTTTGGTTTTAGTGTTTTTAATTCAAACGTTTTTTTTAATTAATGAAACTTGGTTTCGCCGTTCAAGATGATGTAATTTAGGCTATGTCCTCTAGGCAAGTTGTCTGGGTTTGGCTCGCCATCGCATCTTATGGCACTTATTGGACAATAAAAATAGTCAGGTGACGAACCTGAAGCTTCATTTGCTCATGTCAACACACTTCAGTCTTTAATAATTTACCGAAAGTAAATAACTTTACGTCTCACATCGTGTTTTCTAACACGAACTCTTATTCGATCTAGTGTCTTCTTCACTACCTAAGTTTAATTAATGGCAGTGGTCTTCCCCGGGCTCGCACGGCCCGAGAGAAATTATCTAACGTCAAACTACTTACAAATTACATGTAGCACTAGAAGCCAATGTGGCACCTTATATTAAATCGTGTGATTTATATACTGCCTTTTCTTGGCTCGCTCTAGCTTGTACAAGCCCCTATTGTTTAATATACTGCTGTGGCGGATCGCGCTGGAGCGCTCTGCCAGCGACATTACAAAGGTGTCACTACATTACAAAAGTAAGTAAAACAAGCTATCCTTCGTTGATCTCGATCTACGGCTAGGGCTAGCTCGGACTGGCTGTATTTAAACAGTTTCTTAGTACATATTTAATCTATTTAAATAAAATAAATGTAAAATATTAAAACACATTTATTGTGTCCATACAAAAACTTATTATTCTGATACGATTTTCGAAAAGCGATTCGCCCAAACACACGCCTCTTTCTTACACTATCTTGAACAAAAAATAACATGGGCTTAAATACCAATTTTAAAATAACAGATTAATTAAATAAACAATGATATAATTAATTAATACTCTAACATGAAGTAGCAAAAACCGGTGTGCGGTTATTTACAGTGACAACTCGAGGCGGAACTCACTCGCCCTAGCCTTACAATATACACGAGGATTTTGCATATTTATTAAAAAACTGGACCCACCTGAAGATATTCTGTACAGCATATAAGGCGCCACTGAGCTTCTCTCAGCTCGACATTAGCGTAGAGTCTTCGATTAGAGGTACCTTCGCGACTTCGAAAAAGATGGTGTGGGAATACTTGTTTCTGACCGTGCTGATCGCGGACTTCGGCTTCTTGTGCAGCGCGGCGTTCTGCAGCAGCGCCACCGGGAGGATTTCTTGGAGAGAGTATCCTACCGAAATTATCACACGTTTCATCATCTCCGTTTGAGTTTTAGTATTGAACTTTTTACAACACAGTAACCAAAATTAGAAAGAGCAGTTTACACTGAGAATACAGAAAAAGTGTCTTTAATAGCAGAGGGTCGTTTCGCCAAATAAATTGTGTGCTAATATATATAGTATTTTTTGCTGGTAACTATCGACTCACAATTTTTTTAAAAGAGAACTCCCGCTCTTTTTTTTATTCCTGTGTCCCGAATGACTTTACAAACATTGGACAAAATGAACACCCAGACTTACAACAATTTGTGGATCTCTGAGTGTTGTCCTATGTGGGGAAGAAATCAGCGAGGTGACCGCTTTTATTACTTCGCAATCTGTGCAGGAAAATCTTAGTTGGATGCGGGTAGCACAGGACAGGGAGAGCCCTCAGTCCAGCAAAGGACCATTCTTCTTTGGTTCAGTTGATGATGAAGGATTTATTGATGGTTATGTATAGATAGAGCCACGCTGATTGCAGCACATTTAGGCCAGTTCGGATGGGGCGGGGGATCGTAATATGAAAACGTCGTGTCGTGTATCGTTGGCGAGTGCGAAGTCGGAGGCCCAAGGATGCAGAAGCATCACTAGGGCGCCATGGTGTGGGTCACCACGCTGCATTTTTGCAGTGTCGGCATTCGCAAAGTATGGTGACCACCACTCTTGGAATCTCGGCAGGGCCAAACATAAAAGATACGACGAAGGATAGTGATTGTTACCTGTGTAGTATTGTAATGTCGCAGTCCAGTGTCCAATGTTCTTCATCCTTAGCGCGATGTACAAGGCGGCGGCCGCCATTTTGCTGTCAGAATGTTCCAACAGGGTGTATTCCAGTAAACATTGCTCCAACACGAACCGCGCCAGAGTTAACGTCGGCATTGATACTCTTGCACACTATTATCCAAATTAAAAAAAACTTTAAATCAAAGGACGAATAGTCTACCATAAAAAATCAATTATTACATTATTTTTATCTGACTGCGAAATAAGGAGGGTCATGTTTTTCGAGTATATGTTATATTTCTTTGGCACGCCCTAGAGCTTAAACGGCTTGATGTATTTTTATGTGAGTGGTGTAAATAGATTCGTCTTTTAGAAATAGTTCATATATTTTTATACCGTTTTTTTATTAAATAAGAAAACAGAAGACGTCATAATGGCTATGAGTTTATAAAACATATTTAAAGTGAAGAAATATAACTGGTACATATATACAACGGTACTAACCCGGGCGTATCTCCTGAGGAACCGATAAGAAAGCGGGATGCCGAGGTCGTAGTCTATCACACGAAGAATGTTCATTTCCATTTTAAGCAATTGGCTGAGAGTGTAGGCTCCGTCGCAGATGTACAGGAAATCGTCCACGAGAGGGGGGATGCGTTCCTGTAGTTCAGGGATCGTTTGATAACACAAATAGGGTAGTTGTCTGTTTTGTAAATAAATACCGATGTCTCCTTCAATACAACAAATATTAAAAAACATCTTGGAAATCATCATTCTTCATTGGTGCTCCGCTCCTATTGGTATTAGCGTGAGGAGCTATTCCTCGACAAATGGGCTCTATCTAACATTAGCGAGATTAGCGAGTTCAGATAAACAAAGAAACTCTTCAACTTTATATTTTACATTAGTAGATTTTAATCTATTTAACATTGAAATACATTGCCCAATTCAGTAATCTAAAACAGTGACGTCACAACTTAGTTCTTAGTACGTCTTTCACACGAAGTTAGTTTTGACAGATGATAAAAAGTGACTGATTTGATTTAGGTGCCACCTACCTACCTACCTAACTTGTGGGCTCTAGAGCGGATATACTATAAGGTCGACAAACGCGTTAGTGACTCTCGACTCTAAACACAGATTCGGCAAGCATCAAGGCGTTTTTTATTGGTTTCAATAAAAAACGCCTTGATGCTTGCCGCCTTGATGCTGATCGGTTGGACACTGTAAATAATTTAAGTGGTTACATTGCATCTGCTGTTATAGCTAGTTTTGTACGAAATAAACCTCTATTATCGCAGGTACATTATTTTATACTCAGTATATTTAAGATAATTTAAACAAATAATGTTTATCATTGTTCGACATTAGATTGTTCTAAAGATACTTACGTCAAATTTAGATGCAATAAAAAGCGCAGAAGCACCAAGCAGCTGTAGTTCTTCCTTTGATAGATGATCTTCCTCCGGCAGAGTTTTTGATGACCGTGTCAAAAACAAATCAACTAGCTTTACAGCCAAATAAAGGGTCTCGTGGTTCAATTCAAAACTCTCCTGAACTTCAACCATCCAGTCAACAAGGAGGGCTCTCATCCAGGAAGTGATGCTCTTCATTCTTTGAAGGTAGTCGTCGATTGGAAACTGTACCTAAAAATTGTTGTTTAATTAGAAAAATATAAAGTAAAACGCAATGTACTAAGCGGTTGTTCGGGACATGTGGAGAGGCACAGTAGACCAGTTCATACACCAGAGTAACAATCTTTAGCAAATGAGGATTTAGGTTACTTAAGCAATTCTTGTTTTTCTTAGTCATGACTAAGATTTCAGCACGGTTGGGCCGGCTCGACCGGGGCGGTACTGAAGATCACTGTGAAATGACAATATTCGTGCTAGCGTGTTTCTTTGGTGAGTGCGAGACCGAAGGCCCACTGATGCAGAAGTATCACTAGGCCGTCATAGCGTGGGTCGCCATGCTGCATTGTTACATTGGCTGGATTCGCAATGAGTATGGTGACCCACTAACGGAATCTGTTTATGCTTTCTATCAGGTACCAGTAGAGCCATTTTGGGAGGGCTATAAATAAAAGGTTACTTTGTTAACGCAATAATCAACATAGCCGTGGAGGAAACTACACTTTTATATGGATTATGTGTCTTCAATGTTCATAATGGTTAAACTTAAACGAGGAGCGAACGAAAGTTTGTAGTTTAATCGATCGGAATGTAATTTATTTTCAAAATAAATTACAAGTTTTCAAACTACACAGTAAATAATAAGGATTTTATTCCCATTTTCATATCTTTATTTGCAAAGTTTCGATTTATATTATTATAATAAATATTGTGGAAAAGGAAATCGCAGCATCATACAAATAAAAAAAGAAACTGAACTTTGTTTCATCTTCAAATTGTTGTACTGAGTCTGGAATAGTCTGGATTTTCTTTTTGGCCGTTACATATATAGATAATGTTTGTAAAATCCCCCGCGACATAGGATTTATTCGTAAAGCGAGAGTTGTCTTTTTACAAAATAAAAAGATCATCATCTCAATTGAAAGACGTTGCACGGTTGGATTTAGACTTTCCTCAAGACTCTAAAAGGAATTAATATTAGGTATAATATATACATATAATTGCAAAATGCCCCAATCAATAATCGACAATGAATTATACTTCTCAAAAGTATCGATTTATGCCGAAAAAGTGGGATTTGACAACTTTTGAAAATAAAATTTACTAAAATTAAAAAAAATAAAATAAACATTAACTTTATTTTAAGAAATAAAAATATGAAACATAAACTCAGGATCATAGTAACCTGCCTAAGTATGACGTTGTTTCTATAACAAAACTTAAAATTGTAAATTCCCGTATATACTCGCGTAAATTTTCAATATTTCTTTCTGTCTTCAGGAGCACACTGTCCGAATTTTTGGTAACAAATAGTTAGAAATTCACATAGCTGATCTACATCAATTTATTGTTTTGCTTTGCAAAACAGCTGTTTTGATAATCAGCTGTCAAAACATTCATGATTGCACACATTTTCTGTTTGGTCTTTCGAATCATGATACTCATGGATTAATCAATCCTCTTTTTCTCAGGAGAAAGTAGGCCTGATAAATGACTTTACTTTAGCTGATGGAAAGCCTGAACAGAATCCAGAGTAATGGACTAACACTATGGCAGCCTATTTAGACTCTTAGATGCTTCTGCATCCAATGATGAACCTCTGGACGCACTTACCAACAAAACACGACAGCAAAAAGGCTGTCATCTTATGTTGGTCTTCTGTGAGAGAGTAGTATCGCCCCCGTCAAACCTGCCCGTTGATCGTGCTCAAATCAGTGTGGTTCTACTACTTATACATTTTAATTAGTCTTGGTAGTTTAGTTGATCAATATGTTTTAATTTTAAGACTTAAGTTTGTAAGTATAGATGTATGTATGTTATTCTTTCACGTAAAAACTACTAAATGAGTTTTAATAAAACTTAACAATAATACATCAGAATAACACATTGGCTACTTTTCGTAGCGATAACCGACATATACGCGGGCGGAGCCGCGGGCAACCGCTAGTATAAATTAAAAATGGGAATATATCAAATCAAAAAAAACAGAATGACAAAACAAATTACAGTGACTTAATAACAAACTCTTGACTCAATCGTAGGTTGGGTTTGGAAATTAAATTAAATAAATTTTGTCACTCATTAGTTGTTACCAGCAGTCATGATTGTACAGTAAAACAACAGCCGCAAGCAACACTGTGAGGTTTAGCTAGTTCATTATAAAATACTTATAAAATTTACTTTCTACAGGTTTAACCTTTTGAACCAGTGAGATTGCTTAAGCTGTGTATGTGAGCGAATTTAAATGAAAAGAAAAACAAAACCAGTCTTGCTATTGCACCTTGTGGCGACATTGAAAAGAATCATTTAAAATAATGAGCCTGATTTCTTGACAGGAAAAATTCATTTCAAACTCCACATAAATATTAACATCACAAAAATACATCAGGCAAATGCCTAAAGAACAATCGTACGAATAAATAAATTAGTAAAAAAAGATCTATTGATAATTTAATATTACGTGATATGCATTTGACCTATCGCTATTTTAAAAAGGTATTACTGAAAGATATCATGCGTCACAGTTGGTGAAAGTAGATCTTGGTAACACCTTTAATAGTCCTTTGAAGGGAGATTCCTGTTTCCCACTAAATCATGGTCTCTCTTAGTCAGTAAATATGAAGTAATGCAATCTTCAATGAAAGTAAAATTGATACAGATATTCAGTAAAAAATAATAATCTATACTTCTAAAATAACATGTCCTGACTGACTAGATTCATCCTCTCCGAGCGTGAACTATTAAAGTTAGGGCTATGAAAGTTGGTGAGTAGGATATTTTTATTGAGTAGACACCCACTAAGAAAGGAGTTTTGGAATTTCTACGCCTAATGGTGTGAAATAGGGGTTGAAAGTTTGTATAGAAATCTGTTAATTTTTAAGTTAGAATCCTGAAAACTTACTTCTCTTCTCCTTAAATAGTTGAATATATCCATAGCATAGTTGGAGACCTGGTAAGGGTCATTCCAGTTTTCCAAGTCAAAGTCGTTGACACCATTGGGTGGTTTATGTGGCACTTCCGTCTCCTCATCCAAGGAACATACTGTGTCATCTAAGTTTACTTTATTCAGTTTTTCACTGATTGTCTTGTATTCTTCTTTTGATGTTTCAGCTGAATTGCTGTAAGATAGGAGAAGATATCAAATATTCTGTAATTGTAAAGCAATCTATGGTATGTTGATATGGCTAGAAACATATTAGAATGGCAGCATATCTCTAGTATAAACACTTTAAAATTAACAGTCAACACAATTTCAACTACAAATTAAGAGTTACAGGTCAGGGTTATGGGGTCAGAATCCCAAGTCGTAAATCAGGATATTACAACTGCAGTTTAATAACAAATGAATGTTTGGCAAGTTCAGCATATGCATTTTTAGGTGAAATTTCAAGTCAATAATTTTTTTTTATAAAAAACATTCAATAATAGTTCTAATGCATTTAAAATAGTGACTTGGGCAAAGGAATATGAGAAGACTGTACTTGAAAAATACTCTTAATTATACTTCGAGATGCTAGTTGATACTGCCTTGTTTAGGTGTATAGCATGCAGAAAATAGTGCTTGTTTTCATCTCTATTGATGGGAAAAATCAACTACACAATAAGTAAAACAAAAATAAACAGAAACTAACGTTGTTTCCAGTGCCGTCACATATAGTGATGGTTCAGATACATCACTACTTGCAGATTTTGCAGACTTGGCAGAGTTCTGGCTTTGATTTTGATTTACTTTTTCTTTCTTATTTTCTATATTTTTGAGAATGCCATTCTGAGCCCTGGTAGCTACAGGCTTTGGTAGATCCTTGACAAAGTGCTTCTGGACAGCATCAATAGCGTTTGTGGCTACTCTCTGGAGTGTCTTTGTTTTGGAGGCTTTACCATTCACGGCGGTTATCTGTGGCTTGATGCTCTAAAAAATAACATAGATAATTATAAGGGAAGCAACAACTTTGTACCCCTTTTTAATAAATTAATGCAAATAGAGGAGCATGATATTGGACACAGATATAGTATATATTGAGTTTACTCCACTCAGGGCAGCAGAGAAAGCACAAAAAATCATATGAATGACAATCAAATTTTTACCATAAGATGAACACTCGTAAGCTAAATATTTGCATTTATGATACTTCCATACATTCAGGAGTTGTAGCTTCTTTTGCCAGTTTGGGTCCGCCTAGTTAGGAATCAGACAGTGCCAACTGTCTGTTTGATGTGTAATTAATTTTTATCTCAGATAGTTAGCGATAAGGCAACTAAATGCGAGTGGAAATAAATATACTACAGACTAATAAGTACCGTGCTGAACAACTTTTAAAGATGATTGAAAAAAGAATTTATATTGAGATAAACAATGACCTTGACCTAATATTTACAAAGGAGATAATTCATTTGAGTACTTAATATAAAATTAGAAACATTATGTGATGGTTAAAAATAATTAATGCAAATCTTAGAAGTTATGTTATGAACATTCTGTCAAAACGATTTTGGAGGGAAAGTTCATTGACCCACATTAAATTCGTAAAAGTTAAAGATAATGCTCCCAATACTAAACACATAGTAATATTAGTTCAAAAGCCTTAAATCAGGCTAAAAAATAGTAATTTATAACGAAAAATACCCTCTTAGTATGATTTTAAGTAAAACAAAAAACTAACCTTAACAGCTGGCAGCACTTTACTCTCCACAGTAACTTTCTTCAAGCCCAAGGCGGCACTCTTGTCTCCAGGAACGCTGGTTTTGTTGAAGGCATTCGTGATATCTCCAAACGCTGCCCGCTTTGCAGTAGCATCCTTCAAAGGGCTATCTGCTTTCCTTTTGTTTGGAACTTTAAGATTGCTGGTTTTTAAAGAAGCCAACTGTTTACTCCTCGTGGTAATTCCATGGCCTAGTAAACCGTTCAAGTTCTCATTGACGCCGATTGGCTTCGATGCCAACCTTGTTGGCGCCATTATGAGGTTTTCTGAAACAACCTGTAATTATCACGTGCACTTCTTCAGCGTGGCTAATATCACGCGCGAAAACAATATGGGAATGATACAATTTTTGTAAAATAATATGAAAACGTAAACAAGCGGTTCAAAATGATCACTTCCAACGACCGAAAATGGAGGCAAAACAAGCGAATATCGACAGCGTCAAACGGTAATTAACGTATATTGCGTACTCACATTTATGAACGACACAAGCCGTTTTCGTTTATTTGTATATATTTAGAAGTAGCACAGCCCAATATTGAGCCCCAAATGATAAATTTTTATCAAAAATTCAAGTTATCTCAATAAGACACCGGATAGATGAAACGTCTTCAAAAACCGTTGAATTGAACTGCTTTGAATTTTGATTGGTTGAAACGTACACGAATGGAGTGTAGAGGGGAGATGCCAAATTCCGTTTCGTTTTACGTCGAATCTTCTTTTGGTTTTAGAAAACAGAACCTGCAATGACAAAAATAAATTAATGACTTTGTTACTATAATATAAAAGTTTATACTGTAAAATAAATTACATTTCAATGAATTTTCAAATTATTTTTGTTTTTGAAAAGTTCACATTTTTACTCGGCGCTGCTTCACACGAAAGTCTGAAATTCTCATATTTCCTCTAATATATTAGATATGTAATAAACAAATATACCTTCTTCTTGTATTACTTTATCAGTCCGATGGATGATTCGGCAATGTTAAGCCATCAGGGTTATAAAATTTATATTTTGTAATTTAATGCTTTTATATTGTAACATCCAGAAAGATTTTATGGAATTTCACTCCTAAAGAAATAAAATAAGGGATGAAGGTTCGTGTAAAAGTTCGTCAGTTACAAAGGTAATCATGAATTAAGTTATAATATCGCGAGTTAAACCACACTTGTACACTGAACGAAATAGTTTGGGTGTTGCTCTTGCACATTTCTTATGTACAATCGGTAGTGGTTATCACACAATTAATTGTTCTAGATGGGAATCGAACTCATGACCTTTGGCTTTGCAGTCAGAGTCAAGACCAACCGGAGAATCAATATGTATATATATATATATATATATATATATATATATATATATATACGAGATCACGTAGGTAGGTATAAGTAAGCAGACGAAGTTGCATGGATTAGCTAAGTAGTAGTAAGAACATACTCTGAACCTACAATAGTGGAATTACTCTTATTACTTACTTAATTAACATTTTGTTATTTCACTGAGATTGGCATGAGAGATACTTATGAATTAGACTAGATAGTACGGTCTGTCGTGTTGTTGTATTTGTTATCATTCCGTAATTACGAGAAATGGAACGCTATTGTCAAACGTCAATGTGATAACAGCGTTTCTAGATTATCATAACAAAAGTTTTAGCATAATCTTAAAAAATACAGTTACACAAATCAATTAATTTTATCAAAGTTAAGTTAATCATTTGAGAAAAATATTTTTAAATTCATTATAATAGGCGTGAATATTTTGAATCAATTCTTTAAGTAGTAATTATTTGATGTTTTGAAAATAAAACACATTTGTACTTTTTCAGACAATCCTCTCATGGTGTGCAACAACAGTCCCTAAAGAGACATGAAACGCAATTGTTTGCAAAGTCAAACTCAATGGTTGTGTTGTTATACTATTTTTTCACAAAATAATTAGTAATGATAACAATACCGCAGCAATTTTTATTTGGTTGCACGTAATTAATTATAAAAATGTTGGGAGGTCTTAAATTAAAAGTGTCATTTACGCACGAAAAAACATGTTTTGCTTATATCAGTCCAAAGTACATTACAAATAACGAACAGGTAAAGTTAGCAATGCAATTATCACTATTACAAAGATAAGTTTTAGTATTAAGCCATATTATGATAACTTAACCTTAAACTTTTTAAAACACGTATAACTCCAACGAACCACCGGTATAATTACTATCTAAAAGTAATTCAATTTTCTAGATGACTCACCAGATCTCGTCAACGCTGTGAAGGTTGTCGAATGGCCGGTGTCCTACATCAGAATAAATTTGTGCACCCTTAAAAACATATTGTACTTTTCTGTGCTTCAATAGTGTCATTAAACCCAGGTTACAGGATGGGGTAACATAAAAAAAACCCCTTTGTTTCGAAAATTACCTGCACCTTATCAGGCGGTGTTCTCTCTCTGTCTATCTGTGTACATTTATATTCCTTCTCTATAATTAATACTCTAATTTAAAAATAACAGTAATATAACCCCTTTATGTTTGGTTATTTAACCAAATAGCAAGATCATTATTATCATGAACAGCCTAAAATAAACCTCTGGTAGACATAGCTCTTAGAAATGAGGTTTTTAAGGCGAATTTTGTATTAAGCATCCACCTTCTTTGCATTGCTATTGTCTTATATAGTGTACTCCCTTACACATTTATCACATGTAAAAAATATGTGTATGTATGTAAATATATATGTATATGTGTGTAGTGTATGTATTTCTTTATTTATTTATGGCATACTTAAAGAGTAAATACAAATATTGCTTAAAATAATAACAAACAACTTAGTACAAGTGCTGCTTACTAAAAGTATGTACAACATTTAAACTAATATAACAAAATTTAGAATAAAAGAGAGTAAAACATTAGCAATAAGTATTACTTAGTTAAATTTAAAATAAAAAATAATATATTGTGGATTTCGAATTAGATGCAATAACAATTCTAACACAAACTATGAATGGCACATACCATTGATAATTTGTGATTAAACTGTTAGGTGATGTTCTGTTCACTGTGCCTATGGAGGTACCCATCTCCTTTCTAAGAAAAGGACAAGTAAAGGTTGATAATAATGACGATGTATTATGTAACCACTGCACATTTAACAGTCTATTGTTGAATGTAAAGGGGCCTACATTCAATACAAGGAGGTTTTAATCATAAACTAACCATTCATAAATCATCTAATTCTTAGTGCCTAGCAGTCAATAGACATGCACCTTTTACATAAGTAGGGCTAAGATTATAATTGGCCAAAATATGCCTGTGTTCACTCCATGACCCCATCATCAACAGTTTTTAATAGTCTGCTGCTTGTTATAGGGCTAAGAAGGGAGTTTGTTCCCCTTTAATACTATACATCTATCACTATTCAAATATGTGATGTTTCCTGATTTTCACTATGCTTATGGAAATTAAACTCTCATTACTAATTTGAAGCTTGTGTCCAGCAGTGGGTAATTAGAATTTGATGAGGGATTTAATTTTGACCATGACATATTACTTACAAAAAAATATATATTTATTTTTATACATGAATCTGCCAAAATGCCTAGTGCCTGAAGTTAAGTCCATAATGATTACATTTTAAAACAATTTCTATGTGTATTATGGGTTAAAATTTTTGTGTGGGTCACGTTTATTACAGTTAAATTTTTCTGTTGCTAAATATAAAAATAAATATAGAATAATGTTACATGAATCATCTGCCAATATTGGTATATTTACCTATTATAAACTTTATATACTTCCACATATTGGCACATTCTTCTGAAGTCACCCTGGTGTAGAAATTTATAAGTTAAGTACACGTAACTTACAGATTAAGTAATAACTTAATAAGTAATAGTTTATGGCCATAAATACAATGTTCATTACATATTTTATTTTCAGAACCAATGTGTCCAAGTTTTATCAAAAGACAAAACAATCCTACTGTGGGCAGTATTCAACAGTTTCATCCCAGAAGGTCATATAGCTTGCAACCACATTTACAGCAGAATGTTGGGGTTGGTTGAAGGGACAGATGTGTTCGTGTCACCATGTATGGATATTAAAATTCTGGAGGAACTGTATGTGGACACAGACAGTCCCGATGATCAGGAAATCCTGGTAAGAATAATAATTTACCATACTTTCCATGAAATTACCCTTTCACTTTCATTGGTTAGTGACCCTGACTGCTAAGTGTGGCTTTGATTGTGTGTGACCTGGGACAAATAATTATTGGTTCTTTGTGTGAGTTAAATTTACGTGTATTATACAAATTGCATGGTATGAGACATATAAAGTTATTATGTATATTAATATTTTATTGTATTGTATTGTATAACATATGTTTATGCAGAATTATGTTACGTTGTATATTTTATACTACAGAGGATCTTATGAAGGAGCAAAGTTTTCAGGACTTTATTGCAAAGTGCAGGACTTGTAGAAACCCTTTTGGACTGCCACCTCCTTCCGATCAGTGGTGGTATGACTTGTCAGAATCGAATTGATTATCTATGAACGGTTGATATTAAGACCTAGACCTAAAACCTACCACTTAAGAGAAGCCAACTGCCAAACATTTTCACCTATTTTTATATGTGTGTTCTATTAACCCTCTTTAATGGTGGACAAAAAGAAAACCTTACTTCCACATAGCTAGGTATGATTTTGATTTTTCATTACGGGTTATGAGATTGAGGGAAGAGAGAGTGCACCTGTGTTTGCAATTACTACTATGTAGTAGGCTGGTCTCCGTTAAGACTGATCTTCGTGTCATATTATCGCTATATGGTTCATAAACTTTAATTGGATCTGTTTTTTTTCCTGTGCTTAGTACTTATATCTAGCTGTACACTGCCATGCTTCATTGTAGCACATTTTGGTTTCAAAAGGTAGATAATAGTTATCTCTGAAGCGTATTGTATAACATACTAACTGAGACCCCCGTAACCTCGTCTGCATCTCCTATTGCCTGAAGTGTGATTTTCCAAAGCGTGAAAATATGTATGGTAATTTGGTTACCATAAAACAGGCTATAGTGAACCAACCTCAAAAGATAGACATACAAGGTGTGTTCAAAACGTATCGCGAATTTTGAATTTTCGCGGGTTACGTATATTCGAATTTAGATTTTTTTGTGGCGTCATGGTGGTACATATGTCTCTCACTTATGCTGACAAGTTAGGCCATTGTGAATGTTCAGTTAATTGTTGACATCTGCTTTGCTTGCGCGTGTTTTGGTTCGTCTTCGATTTTTACCTATTCAAAAAAATGGAACAAAGAATTTTTATCAAATTTTGTGTGAAAAACGAAATTAAGTGCGCGAATGCATTACAAATGTTGACTGTGGCATACGGAGAAGCTACTTTGAACAAAAACAACTTTATCGGTGGTACAAAATGTTTTCAGAAGGCCGAGAAGATGTGAACGACAAAGAGCGTGCCGGACGCCTGAGCACTTCAACAACAGATGAAAAAATTTATGAAGTGAAGAAAATGGCATTGGCCAATCGTCGAATCACCGTTAGAAAAATTGCCGAGGACCTAGGCATATCGATTGACTCGTGCCATTCGATTTTAATCGATAATTTGGGTATGAGACGGGTCGCCGCAAAATTCGTACCAAAATTGCTCAATTTCGACTCATCTCAACGCGACTTCTTGGCCGAAAACAACACACTAACGATACCGCAGCCACCGTTTTCCCCAGATCTGCCCCCCTGTGACTTTTTCTTGTTCCCGAAACTAAAGAGGCCCATGAAAGGAGGACGCTACGCCAGGATTGACGAGATAAAGACGGCATCGAAGGAGGAGCTGAACAAGATACAAAAATATGATTTTTTGAAGTTCTTCGAAGATTGGAAAAAACGTTGGCACAAGTGTATAACATCCCTTTACTTTGAAGGGGGAGACAAATACATATTCACGAATAAATAAATAATTTTTGAAAATACACAAAATTCGCGATTCTTTTTGAACATAGTAGTATACTAGCGCGTGCTTTTTTTATTAAAACCTTTTAAATTCACACAATTCTTTACTGTATTGTTTTTGTGAAACTTGCCGTTTACGCAACGCATGTAATGAAAGCTCTCAAAAGGAATAACTTTCCCCCGTTTTTGTAACATATTAGACTAATACTCTGCTACTTTGTAAGCTATGAAATGCGAATGTTGAGATGCATGTGTGGTGTGATTAGAATGGATAAGGTGAAGAAGGACTAAGAAGAACTGAAGCCTGAAAGTAGCACCAGTGAATGAAAAGTTAAGAAGTAACAAGTTAACCTGGTACAGACATGATGTGTAGCGATGAGAAAAATGTAGTTAAGAAAGTTTTCAGCATGGAAGTTGACGATAAGAGTAGATGACGACCAAAGAAAAAAATGGATGGCCTTCGTAAAAGAGAATATGGCCAGGAACGGAGTAAACAGTGAATTGACGCGTGATATGAATTGAGGAAGAAAAGTCATTGCACCGACCCCAAATAAAGTTGGGAAAAGGGTAGGGAAATGTTGATGACTCTGCTACTTTTAGTCTTAGTGTGTAGGTGTGAGCTTGACTCTGGCGTCCCTCAAGGCGGTATTCTTTCTCCATTGTTATTCTCTGTATACATTAATCTCCTGACCCTGGAACTTCATTGTGCGTATTATCTGTATGCTGATGATCTTCAGCTCTATTCGCAAGCTAAACTTGAAGATATTTCGCTAGCAATAGATATGGTTAACAGAGATCTAGAATCGATTAATACATGGTCCAAAAGGTTCGGCTTGACAGTAAACCCATTAAAATGTCAGGCCATTATAGTTGGAAGTCCTCGACTGATGAGCAGAATAGACACCGAAACTCTTCCGGCTATAATTTTTAATGGGACGACTATACCTATATGCGAGACTGAAGGATCTCGGCTTACACCTAGATTGCACATTAAGCTGGCGTAAGCAAGTTACAAATCAGTGCCAGAGAGTCACTGGTACTCTTCGGGCGCTTTATCGCCTGAGAAATTTCTTACCTCCAAAAACCAAGACTATGCTTGTGCAAATTCTTATTTTTCCTATAATCGACTATGGCGACGTGTGCTGTTATGACCTGAATGCAGATCTTCTCGATAAACTTGACCGTCTTCTTAATAACTGCATTCGATTCGTTTTTAATCTCCGTAAATATGATCATATTTCCCTTTTTCGCACACAACTCAACTGGTTACCTATTCGCTTACGACGAGAACAACGAGCCCTAACTTTCTTGTACTCAATTTTAAATAACCCATCCTCACCAAAATATTTAACTTCCTACTTCCAACTTCTATGCAGCAACCACAACAGAAACCTTCGGTTCACTAATAACCTCCTTCTTCGATCCTCACATACGTCAGAGTTTGTTGGCTCATCTTTCGTTGTTCAGTCCGTTCTACTCTGGAATAGGCTCCCTCTCGAAATCAGAATGGCCACCAACACTTTTTCTTTTAAGATAAAAGTAAAGCAGTACCTTATAAAACAACTTGCAGAATCAACATCTACATAATTGTCATCTATTAATCCTAGTATATCTCTTCATGTATGTATGTATATATTTATATAAGTTATATTACTGGTTGGTTTAGTTGAAATAAATATATAGATAAATAGAATAAACATCTAGTAGTATGTATAGTATGTATTAGTTCTTGTATGTATGTAGATTAGCTTTTATATATTACTTGTTTTTGATATATTGTCAGATCTGTATATTTTGATACATTTTTTTTTACAAAATGCACCTACATCTTGTCTTCTCTGCATCACCCCATGGTTGACTGGTAGAGAATGCCTTAGGCATAAGTCCCCCAATGCACCTAAAGCGCATGATGTATTAAATAAATAAAATAAATAAATATCTAATACTGACTTAATTTTTCATATCGAACCAGTGCTTTTAATTAAGATTCAATCAAACAAACAAACTTCAAACATATTTTATTAATAAAAAATAAAATTTAAGCTTACTAGTTGACCCGGCTAAATTCGTACCGTCATATTTTTTTTATATTCTTTAAATTTATGAAAATCTTTTTACTAATTCAAAAAAAAAACTTTTTCGGTTATCTTTTAATTTTCGTCTGTAAAAGTCGCCACACGTATTACACGCCTTCTTCTAACAATAAAAAACACATAGAAAAAATAATTATCTAATTTCGTGCTGTCCATCATAAGTTATGCGCTTACATACATTTCGGCGATTCATTCTTGTTTGGTGTTTCGTATGGTAGTTATTATGGGTTTTACTATACAATGTCTCGCATTACGACGTGACTATTGGTATAGACCTTCAACTTTTTCCATTAGGTTATATCCGGTGCTACCCTTCTCTAAAGCTATGAATTTGATCGTTCTCAAATCTCAGTTGTGGTTCATTCGCAGAGTACGTTTAATGTCCATCACAACCATTAATAAAATTACAATATTTAGAAATAGTCTTTCAATATCCACTTTTGGACAAAAATGCACTACCGTATTTAACAAAAGGGCACCGACAAACTCAATTTACTTTTCACAAAAAAAGTTTCGCTTTTTGACTTTCCAAAAGGGACTCGCCCCATATTTTAGTGTGCCTAAGGGCCACAGCATAGTTTAAGACGGCCACACATATATATAACATTAATTAAAAAGAAGATTTAGCGCTACTATTACTTTAGCCTGATGGTTTAGTATAGGTTCATCATCAACAACCCATAATGTCCCACAGCTGGGCTCGGCTCTCCTCTCAGGTGAGGATTCTTTCTTTTTTCTTTCTTTTTTTTAAAGACAACTCCCGCATTAAGAATATACATTCCTGTGTCACGGGGATCTTTACAAACATACATGAAACGGGCACAAAGTACACTCAGACTTAGAACAACAATTTATGTAGGATTTGAACCCACAACACTTGGCGCAGTAGAAAGCGGTGTGGCGATCACTGAAACCACTAGGCCAATCGTGTAGTCAAGATTAAGCCCATAAGTCCACACGCTGGCCAAGTGCGGGTTGGGGACTGGCAATGGCATATTGTGGCTACGTAATCTTACCGTTGGATGTTTTTAATAAATGTAAAAAAAAAAAAAAAAAGGCCTCCATCTAAGCTTCACGACTTATCCTATGATAACAACCGGGACCGACTGCTTAACGTGACCTCCGAATCACGGAGGCTTGTAGGTTTTTCCTGCGTAATTTACTTGGTCGGCTCTTACGACGCCCACTAGATCAAAAAGGGGGTTACACACTGTATTCTAATGTGTTTTGTATTTCAACCTCAATAATTGGTATTATATTTCAGGAACACAATGTAGAACTGCTACAATTAAAAATACTGGATCAACTGCGGCTTGTAGTTGCCAATCAAAAGACCGTGGTATGGATATCAGCATCTATGCCAATAGTGTTCACACCGAAACAAACCGGTATACTAGTAAACAGCAGTAGGATCATAGTTAAGATAGATGCATTTAATAGTTTACAGAACTACCCTAACATTCCTGTAACGGCAACCAAAGAAACGGAAGTTTTTAAAAACATTGGTGCTATAAACAAAGCCATGATCGGTCCATATTTAAATATACCAAAGAAGATGGTATTAAGAGGTTTGCCTATTGATAGTGACGGCAAAAGGAACTTGATACATCCGTACATAGTTTTTATCCATGAAGATTTCATTGAAGATAAATTTAGAAATTCGACAGTAATTCTGTCCACTATGACGAATATACCGTCTATGTTACAGGAAAATGATGAGGACGCCGCTAATGGTAATAGACCAATAAATGATGTGTGCGTAGAAATAGTTCCCATCGACAGTGTGATCTACCGAAGTCTCTGTAGAGAAGTATACAATAAGAATATACCAACAGTACTCATACCAAAGTCTTTGAACACCATCGTCAATGTAGAAAATGGAATGAAATTAATTTTTATTATAGTAGGTGATAAAATAGAACAACCGGACCATATTGATATTGTGACATACTCGGACAAGACACAGACAGAATCGGACGTCATAGAACAATTCAAGAATTGTGTCATTAAGAGTACCCATTCTGGTAAAAAGTTTCTCATTAATAATGGCATAATCAAGCAGAACACTGAAATAAGTTATGGTTTCTTACAGTTTAAATTGAAACCTGAGAAATTGAAGTTTACCATGTTGAATTCGGAGTCGTTCAGAAACTGTACCATTTCAGCTAAATGTTTGACTGACGCAGAAATGACAGCACCAAAGTTGGTGGTCGCTCATTTTGAATATGATTACAAAAATTATTGCAGAACAATGAAATCTGTGGAGGCGTTGATTGAGAAGATTTTGTCTCATGTATATTTTGAAATATATAGGGAAGCGAATTTTAAAGGTGCTTCAGAAATTAAGAGTAATGTTCTAGTCACTGGTAAGATTTATTTTTATTTGTATATTATGTTTATGTTATTATGAAGGAACTTAGCCTATTTTGACTCTATTCACCCGACTGCGAAAGAAGGAGGGTTATGGTTTTCGAGTGTATGTTTATTTCTTTGGCATGCCCTGAATCCTAAAAGGCTTGTCGTATTTTTACCAGTGTTGTGTCAATAGATACGTCTTAGTCGTGACAGTGAAACCTAAATTAAGGATTTTTGGCGCCAAAAATTAATATATAAAAAAAGATTTCACAATACATCGAGTGACAATAAAAACAGATATTGACGCAGTTGGTTTTTTTTTCTTAATTTTACTCGTTTATGTCACAGTACTATTTTTTCCTACTATATCTACCACACTGGCTATACAAGTTGATATAAAATCCTTATATCCTTATACTTCAAGTTTTCTTATCTTTGCAGTACTGTTGTCATGGGTTGCTTGCCCCCTTAATCGGTTGTTACAACACCCGCGGGATGAATAGCGGTGCTGAAACTTATTCTTAATCCCAGATGAACAAACCTATATGTATATCTTCTTCTCTTCTCCGGGTGCCTGTTCAATCCTGAAGGTTTGCCCTCAGCTTCCTGTACTCCTCCTTATCATTGGCCAGGCGGAACAGTTTCTCAACGGAGGTGATACCGGTCCACTCCCGGATATTACGTAGCCACGATTTTTTCATTCGTCCAGCGCGTCTCTTCCCTTCCACCTTGCCCATCATTATCAGTTGAAGCAGCATATATCTTTCGTGCCTAAGCACATGGCCGAGATATTATATTTTGCGTTTTTTGATGTTTTGCGTTAGTATTTTAGGCATGTGATTATATATATATATATTGTGTGTGTGGATTATATATATATATAATCCACACTATTATTATACATTCGAAAGTAACTCGGCCTGTTACTCGTTCACGGCTAATAAATTTCAATGAAATATGCAAATACTTTGATTCATGAGGAAGGACATAGGCTCTTTACTGCGATAACCAACTTACATGCGGGCGCAGTTACGTGAAAAGCTAGTATGTTTATTAATATTTGTAAGTTTTATGTATTTTTCACAAGATCACCATGCCAGTCTTAACTTTTACCACACAAGAGTCATAAGTGCGTGGCCGACCTTTGGGGGATGAGGAAGAGATTGAGGTTTATGAGCCTCCGGTATCCTCACTCACTCGGTGAAACACAGCGCGACGCTGTTTCACACCGGGTGTATTCAAAATGGCCCCAGGCTTCCTCAAAAAGACGAAATTACTAGCTGAGCCCTACGGTGTTACCCGAGATATAACTTCACCCGTAGGTAACGCTGGGGGTTGAATTAAATTTTCATTTTTATATAAACCATTCTCGAATCCTCAAGAATAGATGAATAGATACAAAAAAAATCATTAAAATCGGTTCAACGTTTAGAAGTTTAGTTACGTACACACATAGAAGATTTATATATTTATATACTTAAAGATAATTTGTGTGTAAACTGTATTGTATTATATATTTTTAACAGGATTAAGTGGCACAGGAAAATCCTCACTTTGCCACATCATACAAAAAGAGCTGACAGTCTGGTCTCATATTCTGCACTGTCGGTCTCTGAAAGGCCGCAAAGACATTCCTGATGTCCTGGGAAAAGCTATATTGATGTGCCAAGAGCACAGCCCTGCAGTACTTATATGTGACGATATTGATTCGTTGGTGCCTCCGAATATGGAAGGAGCTTCGCCCCAGGATATTGCGTATTATCAGAGGTAATTTTGATATATACTTATTTAAGTTGGTTTTGTAAGTTATATGCATATGACCTACTCATATGCATGGTTAAAGGCGGAGCTTTAAACTGTTCTTTTATAATATTCATACACTTCACTTTCACTCATTCTTAATGTCGTCCTAGATTGTTAAATAATTTTTCAATTATGTATTTAAATAAATACGTTTTCTCTGCGTTGAGTACACAGGAAAACGTATTTATTTAAATACTTAATTGAAAAATAATTTACAATCTAGGACGACATTAAGAATGAGTGAAAGTGAAGTGTATTATGTCAATTTTATTAATTATTATCTGCGTAGTTACACTAATTCTTTCCTGCTAAAATTATTTATTTATTTATTACCGTTTGCCTGCCCCATAGGTTATGGAGACGTGAATGTACGTTTGAAGTGAAGCCAACCTATATCTTTAAATATATAAAATTCTTGTATCACAGTGTTTTTAACCAAACTTCTACAAAAAGGCTTGGCCTGTTTTATGAAACCCACCAGTGCACCTTGTTAGATCTAAAACGGGGATTCCCAACCTTTTGTTGGTCAGGGATCACTTTTATATTATTCTTATTTAGCGGGGAACACAACGTAGGTATTATAATCAAACTAAACCTATTGAGTTTTAAAACTGCACAAAAACCCGGTGGTTAGGCGGACCATATTTTGACTCCTGTTGGTTTTTTGCACAGGTGGTCCACGGACCACTGGTTGAGAACCCCTGATCTAAAGCGACGCTAATGAGAACTATATTTTAAGGATTATAATTAATCAAATTTTTATAGGTTAGCAGTAGTCATCAAACACTTGTTACAAACGTGTACGGGTGTGTGCGTGTTGATGACGTCACTCAGTATGAAAGCACTCCACCCCACACTGCGACAGTTCAGCGGGAAACCAATGTTCACAGCGCATTTTGATATATCGGATATTGAAAAGGTAAGTTGTTGTAATAGTACTCGTCTGCGTCTCCCTATTGTCCGTAGTGTAATGATATGACAGCGTAAACAAATTTGTTTACCATAAAAAAGGTGAGCCAATCTTAAACATGGACATGCGCTGTACCAAATATTTCGTACATTATTTTTACTAAACTTTAACCGTTGACGTGTGCGCACGTAACAAACGTTCTGAAAAGGAATTTAACAGTTCAAACCTTTAATGGTATTACTGGGTATTTTTTTTTGTCAGCCATGAGTTTCTTTGCCAGTATTCTTCTCATAAGGCTCTACGCATTTTGGAAACTGTGTCGATCTATGATTTTTTTTATTAGCTTTAATTTAACGTTCATAAATGTCACTTAAGTGGATGAATGATTAAGAATTTCAATAAAACCCCACCGTTAGTACAACATTTTTAAACGACTTCAAAAAAGGAGGAGGTTATTATTGGACTTTATTTTTTTATGTTTCTTACCTCAGAACTTTTGACTGGGTGAACCGATTTGATCATCATCAGCCTATCGCAGTCCACTGCTGGACATAGGCCTCTCCAATTTCACGCCACTTAGTTCGATCTATGGCTTCTCGCATCCAGCTCCTGCCAGCCGTCTTGCGCAAATAATCGCTCCACCTGACCTGTGGACGTCCTACACTACGTTTGCCGAGACGCGGTCTCCACTCAAGAACTCGTTTACCCCAACGGTTATCGGTTCTTCGGCAAATGTGGCCAGCCCACTGCCACTTCAGCTTGCTAATCCTGTGGGCTACGTCGATGACCCTGGTTCTTTGTCGGATCACCTCGTTTCTAATGCGATCCCTTAGAGAAACGCCGAGCATATACCTCTCCATTGCACGCTGAGCGACTTTAAACTTATGGACCAGTCGAACCGTAAGTGTCCACGTTTCGGCTCCGTA
>PKRV01003441.1:98871-127110 GCA_003709505.1 Hyphantria cunea | reverse complement strand
ACCGGTTCCGGTAGTACATGTTCATTGAACATGACCTTGGTCTTGTCGAAGTTCATCCGTAGGCCGATGCGCACAGACGAGTCAGCCAGGTCGTTCAGCATCTGTTGTAGGTCCTGCAACGTCTCTGCCATGATGACGATGTCATCTGCAAATCGCAAGTGAGAGATGTATTCGCCATTGATGTTGATACCGCGCCTTTTCCAGTGCAGCGTCTTAAACAGGTCCTCCATTGCATTAGTGTATAATTTCGGGGATATAACCGATTTGATGATATTTTTTTATTTGAAAGCTGGTGAGTCGTTTTTTTTAAATTCTTGATTATTACGATAGTCCTTTTAGTCGCAGAGCGATATATACGTGTAAGCTATTAAATAATTTTTGAAATCGGACCAATACTACCTGAGATTACTGTGTTACTCAACCAAATAAACGAAGTCTTCAGCTTTATGATATTAGCATAGATTCAATATTAATATTAGCTTTTTAGATAGCTGTTGGATCGATTTTGTACATCTAAAGATATTTTCATGATAAAAAGTAGTCAATATATTCCAGGTTATGTGATCTAAACATGCTTATAATTTTAATAAAATTTGTTCATCTATAATTAATTTTAAATGTTGTGTTTATTGCTGGTAGGAAGAAAGAATCGAACTATTCAAGCACTTTCTAAACGATAAACTGAGACTAGAATTTTTGGTAGAAGACGATGACGTCATCAAGTTGGCTATGGACACCGCTGGATTCTCTGTCCGTGACATCACTGACTATCTCAATAAGAAGATATTCAAAGCTGTTAAGAAAAAACGTAAGTTTTACTTTAAGAAATAAAAAAAAATACTGTATGGACGATGATATACGAGGATTGTGAAATGCTCAACTACATTTAATATTGCTATGTTCGCGTTGAGATCAGAAACTTTTGAGACCACCTAATAAGCTTAGATATATGGGTCATTGGTCATTCGAAAACGTTTATAGTCGGGGTAGACAGCGGGCGGTATTAGATACCGATTTGGCACGAGTGGTTATAATATTGGGTTGTCTGCCGAGTGGAGATTGTATGTGGTATATGGTATGTGGATTGTATGTGGTATGTGGATAGCCGTATTGGAGAGCAGTGTGGTCGTATCTACCCGTCTAGTCACTTCCTCTGTCTAATTTAAACTTAACGTATTTAAGTATGAAAAAAACTGCACAGTCGATATACTATTAGTGTTGTAACATTTAACAGGTACGTACATAAAAAGATTCGTCCCAAAACTTTTTGTTTTAAACAAACAGTACATGTTACTGCGAAATTGTAACTGCGAAAAAATTCAAAAGACTCGATCTTATTGTTTTCTGGATATTTATTGCTTATAAACACTTTGTTGCAGTACTAGTTTTTAAAATTATTTCTATTATTTGACGTTGGTTCTTATTTGTACCGTTTTTATAGTAGAAATATTATATATAAAATAGCTGCGTACCGTGGGCTTATCTCCAGTTGTTGCTGTACCTTCCTCACCTCACCGGAACAGTCTGTTCAGCCGTTTTTACGTAACAAACAGTAAGAAACATCTAAATACTATCGATTTTATAATTTGAAAGTATATGTAACTGACTAGGATATATTTAAATACTTACATTTTCTAATGAATTTGATTTAATGCGAAATGTTTTTATTTAATTTAAATTTATTTTAAGAGGCTGAAAACACGTGAGGAGCCTATCGCAAATGTGGACATACATTACGGGATATTGTGACGTCACGTCTATTTATTAAAGTCACTAATATTCAGCTCAATAATGTCGTAGAGACAGATTGCAGGGCACTAGACAATATATAATATATAAAATATATTTTAATATGATTGTAATCCGTTTTTATTACATTTTCAATAAATTTTTTACCTTTAAATTTTTTTTTTCGTGAAATGAATTATCATTATTATTTTAATTTCACCTAAAGCGAAGTAAGTTAACCTTAGAAAAAACTAATTGGTTCGTAGATGACGGAGCTCTGACAAAATATCATCATTATATAAGGCTGTTCGTAATACAAAAAACAAAAAAAAGCCTGATTTAAAGACCTTATTTTTTAGTTATTTTTTTTAAAATATAATTTCTATTGCTTTAGGAACGAACCCAGATGAGCAGAAGCCTCGTCTAATAGAAGATGTGACGAAAGATGAAGAAAAGGCAAACGAGTTCGACATTTGGGGCCCGGTCGGGGGACTGGCACAAGTCAAACAGGAGCTGACTGAGTGCATATTCTGGCCTATTATGGTGAGGAGATTTTCTTCCATCATCAATTTGGATTTCCTCGGTGATGTAGTGGTACCTTATGCGACTACTGAGCTTGAGGTCTCGAGCTCGATATCCGAGCAGAACAAATGTTTGTATAGTCTGCAAATATTTGTTTCGAAGTTTGTTTGTTTTCTATGTATAACTAGTTGAGCCCCGCGGTGTTCCTCACGGTTGTTGTTGTTAACGCGAGTAACCTCGCGTGACGAAGCTAGTTTAAAAAAAGAAGCCTACGTTACTCTTTACATCGTCAGCTATTCCAGAGACCAGCCGGAACAAACAGAAAGATAGACAAAAATTTATATTTTGGTATATATACCGTGTAATAAAGCGGTTATTTTAATATTACAAACAGACACTCCAATTTTATTTATTTGTATAGATGTATAGATATTTATTATGTATATAGGTAATTGTATCAGTCAAAATATTTGTCATAGTACAAACTCTGATTAGTTTGAAGCTAAATGGCGTGTCGAATATCCGTAATTATAATATTGCTTAAAAAAGTACTTTAAAAGAGCCAGCTTTTAAATCTAAATCTTCACTCTCTTCTGTTCCCTACAGTACCCAGCGCTATTCCCATCACAATCTTGTGGGATTCTTCTATACGGTCCACCAGGTACAGGCAAGTCCCACATCGGCTCGTGCCTGGCTCGCCTCACCAACATGAACATGATCACTGTGAAAGGACCCGAGCTGCTCTCCAAGTACATAGGACAGAGCGAGAAAGCAGTTCGCGATGTGTTTGATAAGTGAGTATACAGATACGAGTCATAGACCTCTCATTTAAAGAAAAAAACCGTGGGAGAGCCTCATTTCGGCATGCATGGGCCGGCTCGACCGGAGTGATACCACGGCCTCACAGAAAACCGGTGTGAAACAGCGCCTGCGCTGTGTTTCACTGAGTGAGAGGATACCGGAGGCCCATAATCCAACATTTCCCCTCATCCCTCTCTCCATCCCCCAAGGCCGGCAACGCACTTATGATGCTTCTGGTGTTACGGGTGTTCATGGGCGGCGGTAATCGCTTACCATCAGGCGATACGTATGATCGTTTGCCCCCTTTTCCTTAAAAAAAAGAAAAAAAAATGTATGGCCCTCCCTAATTGACTACACTGCCTGATGGAAAACATAAGTAGAATCCAAGAGCGGTGGCAACCATACGTGTTGCGAATACAGCCAATGTAACAATGCAGCATGGTGACCCACATTATGACGGCCTGGTGATGCTTCTACATCAGTGGGCCTCCGGTCTCGCACTCACCAACGATACACGATAGGACGAACGCTGTAATTTTACGGTGATCTTCTGTATATTGCATGCTACTTGGTTCGATCCTTGGGTTCTCTCATACATCTCCTGTCATCTTGCGTACTTAATCACTCCACCTGACCTGCGACAAAAAGAAGCAAATGCATAAATAAATGCGATTAAATACATCTAACACACAACGCCATCTAGTCCCAAGCTAATCAGAGCTTCTGATAAGGGTACTAGACAACCGAAATAAATACATATGTATGTATAATTTTAGGAAATATATACATACTATACATAGAAAACACCCAAACTCCGAAACAAATATTTGCAAATCATGCAAATATTTTGTCCGAACCGGGAATCGAACCCGAGACCTCAAGCACAGCAGTCGCATATACTACCACTGCGCCACCGAGGCGGTCAGATAACCCGTTAACTGACTAATACAAGAACAGTCGCAATACTAAAATCAGTTTCTTTTACCGGTATTATATTAAATTCATGACTTTTATACAGCTATTTTTGAAAAGACAACCTTAAGATTCGAAGTGGTCATAGATGACGGTAGCCACTTAACATAGGATAACAGTCTGCGAATTTGCACTGTTTATACCCAAAAATATTTTTGAATATTTGAATTTAAAAAAAAAAGAAATTATTTTGAATAGTACCAGTACCAAAACGAGGATAACCTCGTTTTGGTACTATTCAGTCGACAGTTCAAACTTCATGTTTTTGTAAACTTATAAAAAAATCCAATAATCAGCTTTTTATGCGATATTGACCCTACTGTTTTGGTAACTTCATTCACCACTCTTTTCATTATTAACATATATTTTTTTCATGACTTTTTTTAATAATGTTTTAAATAGCTGAGCCGACGAACTTACGTACATTACTGCTACATCACTGCAAACTTATTTTAGTATTTAAGATCGCTTAACTTCCCGCATTGCCGCAGCGAGTAGAAATAAGCGGACTAAGAACATATAACATCTCCTTATACTTGTCCTAAAAACTTTTAAAAAATGAATTATCTAATTGGATGCAGTCGATCGAAATGGGACTAACTACTAAATATTAATTTCATTAATGTGAATTATTCAAGTTGAGTGTGGGGTGGGATAAAATGTGCTGTCATAAAAAAACTATGGATTAAAATCCATAGTTTTTGTTCCTCTACGAAGTCTCAGAACATACATACATACGTAAATCCTATTTCTGTTGTATTTTAATCCCTTCCTACCTGTGCTGTCGAGGCAAATTTCATTGTTCACTGTACAGTGCTGCATCACAAAGAATCAAAATAAACACCCACACTAATAAATCTATATATATAAAAGAAAGTCGTGTTAATTACACTTTTTATAACTCAATAACGGCTGCACCGATTTCGCTTAAAATTGATGAGGAGGCAGGTTAGAACCTGGAGCCCGACATAGGGTAGGTACACTTTTAAATCAGAGTTTATATTTTTACTTTGCGCCGCGGCGATTTCCGCGGTTTTTTTTTGTACTGCGGGTAACACCACGAGGCTCAGCTAGTATTTTATATACAACCCCCGGCAAAAGAAATAATGACCGTACAAAACCTAAAACACTTCTTTCTGGTTAGTTCCAAAAAGTATTGAACCGATTTTTAATTTCAACTCTCCATATATTTTTGCTCTTTATTCGATTCTTATCGATTCTTCGAATCTTTAAAAATGGAACAGGTTCTCGATGCAACTATATTTTTTATGTATGTTATTTATTCTTGAAGTCTGCTTTTTTTGTTAACATTTTTGTTTCTTTATAAAAACTGTTAATTGTCAAAATGTGTCCTTTACAGGGCGGATATGAAGCGGCCTTGCATACTGTTCTTTGATGAGTTCGACAGTCTTGCACCCAAGTAAGTGCATATAGTGTATGTTGTGTTTATGTTAAAGGCACACTCGAAAATAAACTTTAAAACCATCTCGATAAGTACACTTGGCCCGAGGTCGCACGAAAATTTTCTATCATTTTCAAACAGTTATATACTTTATGGCAATAGGTTTAAAGTTTATTTTCCAGTGTCTCGAAAAAATCTCTACTTTCCCTTTGGTCCGCACTGTCCTATAGGCATTTGTGTGTGTTAATCATCTCTGCTACTGACAGTTTTTTGTATTCGTACTAGCATATGATTACTTTAAAAATAACGAACTTCCATACAACCTTTTACAACTTATTCTTCTTCTTTTGATGAGATGGCAACCAGCCGGATCAGCTATTTCTGCCAATGTCAAGTATTTAACGTCTTCAATTCTAAGTCTTTGAGTCCTAAAGTCTTCGTCTTGATGAAATTAATGATAAAAATTATAAAAAAATGTGGATGGCATGAAATGGGGACCGTCTTTCGAAAAAACAACTTATTAAATTCCTTTAGAGGAGATTTTTTTTTAAATTACGTGCTGTCCAAATTTGTTACCAAAAAAGGTTTATGTTTCGCGCTCTAAAGATTTTAAATTAGACAATTGAATACAATACAATGGGAGAAACTATTTTTTTAAGTCTTGTATGGGTAGCAATTAATTGGAAGTTCGTTATTTTCAAAATTAGAAATAGGACATTAAATGTAACGAACGAAGCCGCATTTTATAGTTAATAATTAATATAATGGAAAACATTTATTGTAGTTGATTCATTATGTGAACAATTTTCGTGCGTCTATTTAAAACAAGAAGGCTTTTTTCTAATATCAATTGATGATATAGACGGGGTTATGTGGCTGTGTTTGGGACGACGCGATTGCCTGGGCATGTTGGAAAGTTGTATTTTTTTTTTTTTTTTTATATTTTAGCTGCCAAAATGACTCTGCCCTGCCTGATGGAAAGCATGAGCAGAATCCAAGAGTGGTGGTCACCATCCTCAATGCGAAAAAGAACAATACAGCATGGTGACCCACACTATGGCGGCCTGGGGGGAAGGGGGATGGTGAGGGGGACAGGGGGCGTTGGATTGGGGTATGGGCCTCCGGTATCCTCAATCACTCGATGAAACACAGCGTAAGCGCTGTTTCACACCGGTTTTCTGTGAGGCCGTGGTATCACTCCGGTCGAGCCGGCCCATTCATGCCGAAGCGTGGCTCTCCCACGGTCTAAAATATGTATTAATGTAATATATGTATATAATGGGTACTAATCATTCAGAACATTCCTTGTGTGATACAAAATCAGATGTTGTAATATAGTTCGCTTTTTCTACGCGTAACGGTCGCCCTGGCCCTTTGTGATTCAGAAACGTTTAAATACTTTATGTTGCAAGTTTTTTTTTTTAAAGACATCCCTCCCATTGGACATACTTTGTGTAGTGAGAGACTTTACAAATAAACAGAAAACGAACACAAAGAAAACTTACAAAAACGATTTGTGGATCACAGTGTTGTCCCATGTTGAAATCGAACTTACAACAACTTAGAGAAGTAAAGCAAGGTCAGCTTTAAAACTCCACGCTATTACACAGTAATATATATATTATTATATAATGTAAGGTAATAAATCTATGTGGTGACGAAATAAGAGAAAGAAGATTTAAAACAAACCCTATACCATGGCATAGTAGTGTGGCATAGTAGGCCAAAACCTCACTTCTAAGGTTAAGAAATGATGAAGTCGTTCTTACTCGCGCCTGTTGCGGTAGTACAACAGCTGTTTCATTTCTGAACTTAGGAGACCGGAGTTCTGTGTGGTAATGCAGCAGTGGAGTTTTCACCCGATCATCACTCGCAAACTATGATGAAAACCGATTCGTGAGTTCTAAGTATATGCATATCAGAGGGCTATGAACTACCCTTTGCACATTACTTCTAATATTTTTGTATACATATGCCAAAATTACTATTCTACCTAATGGAAGGTATAAAGTGGTGGATATCATACTCATTACAAATGCAGACAATGCATCATTGTGACCATAATATGGCGGCCTGGTGAGGTGCTTTTTTAGGCTCCGCTTAAAAGATCCGGGATCAAAGTGAGAAGCTAACATCGGTGTCGCAGTGATAAGCTTATGCGTATGCCATGCTGAGTTCTCTAGTTTGATTCCTAAGTCGTATTAAATGTTTATTTAATCTGCAAATATTTATCACGGGGATTAGATGTTTTTTTGTGTATGATATGCATGCATTCACAACAAAAAGTGTACAAGTATTATAACAGTAAATCTAGCTTTCATAATAAAAAAATGATTTAGTTTAGAACTAGATGGCGTTGTGTGATATACGTTTGAAATATGAATGATTTTATTCCAGACGTGGGCACGACTCCACAGGAGTGACAGACCGCGTGGTGAACCAGCTGCTGGCGCGGCTGGACGGCGCGGAGGGAGGCGCCCGTGGGCCGGTGCTGGTCGCCACGTCTCGCCCAGACCTCGTCGACCCCGCGCTACTGCGAGCTGGTCGTCTGCAGAGACATATCTACTGCCAACTGCCTGATGAGGTTCGTATCTATACCTTTTATAAAATCCTACCGGACCGCTGTCTGTATATAGAATATAAATAAGGAAAGCTATTATAGACGGCTCTGAACGTGTAGTAGTTAAAAGTCGGTGAACCAAACCACTGACAATTGTGTTAATTGTAACTGTTAATTGATTAATTGTACAATATTTATAACGACAATAAGGAAGACAAGACGAATGAATGTAAACAACACAACACAGGTATTTATACTATAGATGGGGCTCGATCGGGGCGGTAGGTACTACCCTCGCACAGAAAGACCAACCTAAAATAAAATGACAGCGTTCGGTTCGCTGCCGTGTTTCGTTGATGAGTGCGAGATCCTATGATGCAGAAGCATCTTAATAGGCCCACAGTGTGGGTCACCATGATACATTGTAATTTCACAATTGAGAACCAATTATCTTTCTATATATAATTATACGTGAATTATAAACTTTGTACCTCATTTTTAAGAAAATTATGTAAATAAAGGAATATAAAATTTGCCACGGTTAAAGGTTATATGAAGGACGAGTGCAGAAAGTAAAAAATATAAAAAAAATACTCATGGTTGTATTTCTACCGCTGGACCACTACTAGTATTCTGTTTCTTTATAAGATTAACCTGACAAATAGCAACTTAACAAGGATACTTGATGTTTAAGGGGATGTATCCTTATGGCAATAATAAAAATAATAAAAAAGAAATAGGACAAATAAGTATATAAACTGAAGATGAAACTCCCGATTATCCGAAACTCGATTATCTATGAGTATGGTGACCATTACTCTTGGATTCTGCTCATGCTTCCCATCAAGCAGGATAGTCAGTTTGGCATACTAGTAGAAATACTTTTTTTTTATGATATTGGAGGCCAACGAGCCGACGCATCGATGTTAAGCGATTACCATGGCCCATGGATACCCGTAACACAAAAGGCATCACAAGTGCGTTGCAGACCTTTAGGGGATGGGAATATATATATATATTGGAATCACCTCAGTTGATTTTTATAGTAACTTGTCAACAGCATGACCGCTACGAAGTCCTGCGTACGTTGGCGAAGAACGTAACCATAGACGATGAAGTAGATCTTCAGGAGATAGCTGAAGCGACCGACGGGTATTCCCCCGCGGATTTGAAGTCCATTCTTGTCACTGCACAGTTGGCTAGATTGGAAAAACAACTGGTGAGTATTTTTTAAACCATAGACAATTGTATGATGGTTTGACTTCATGGATGAAAGTCATGGGTTTGATATCCATTCTGTCCAAATATTTCACTTTATATTCATATCTTTATTCAAACTGCCTCGGTGGCGCAGTGGTAGCGTTTGCGACTGCTGTGCATCAGGTCTCGGGTACGATTCTTGAGTCGGACCAAATGTTTGTATGATCTGCAAATATTTGTTTCGGAGTTTGGGTGTATTCTATGTATAATATGTATGTATTTACAAAAAAAGTATATACGTATTAATATCAGTTGTCTAGTAACCATAGTATAAGCTTTAGTTTGGGACTAAATGGCGTTATGTGTTAAAATACACGAAAATATTTATAAATTTTTTTTATTTATTTATTTATTATAAAAAATAAATATTTTTCCGCTGTTGCTTCAGTATGCCTTATGCGATATACACGCAAGCGGGGCGTCGTGCTAAAGTTATAAATCTAGGCAATGAGTACTCACATCACATCATCATCCCAGCCAAAAGACTTTCACTACTGAACATAGGCCTCCCTAAGACTCTCCACAACAACCAGTTGTGCTGCCCACGTCTTTTTTTATGGAATAGGGGGCAAACGAGCATACGTATCGCCTGAGGGTAAGTGATTACCACCGCCCATGGACACCCGTAACACCAGAGGTGTCACAAGTGCGTTGCCGGCCTTGCGGGATAGGGAGGGGATGAGGGGAAGGGTTGGATATATGGGCCTCCGGTATCTTCACTCACTCGGTGAAACACAGCGCAGGTGCTATTTTACACCGGTTTTCTGTGAGGCCGTGGTATCACTCCGGTCGAGCCGGCCCACGCATACCAACGCGTGGCTCTCCCACGGTCAAAACGTCTAATGGTTGTATCAGTTAAACATACTTGTACCGATGACATTCTGGTTTTTTTCAGATAGCGAACGAAGACAAAACTATGGACTCGGTGGTGGTATACCGGGAGGACATCGAAAGTGCTTTAGATGAGACTAAACCTTCGCTATCCAAGGAACAGAGGCTATTTTATGACATGATGTAAGTATATTACCTAACTTTTTAATCAATAATAAAAGAATTCTAATACATACATTTGAAAATCTTTTATTTTTCAACTTTATTTATACTGTAATATATTTATTCTTTAGCTGGCCACGAGTTTGATTTTAAATTTGTACTTAATTTTATTTTCTAAAAATGACTGCACGGTTTGCCTAGTGGTTTGACCGGTTGCCACACTGCTCTCTACTGTGACAAGTGTTGTGGGCTTAAATCCCACATGGGACAGCACTTTGTGTGATTTACAAATTGTTGTTCTGGATCTGGGTGTTCTTTGTGCCCATTTCATGTAAGTTTATAAGTCCCTCGCCACAAGATGTATATTCCCAATGCGGGAGTTGTTTTTTAAAAGATAAAACGAAACAATGTATTTTTTATTGTTTACAGATACAGAAGGTTCCGAGGTGAGAGTCTGACTCCAGAACAGAAACTTATATCAACACTGCAGCAGAAACAAAGAGTCACACTTGCTTAAAAAGAACTCCTTTATATCATATATCAACAACCCATAACGTTTACGCCCACTGCTGGGCTCGGGTCTCCTCTCAGGAGGGGGTTAAGGCCATACGTCCCCACGCTGGCCAAGTGCGGGTTGGGGACTGGCAAGACAACGTTGTGGCTACGTAATCTTACCGTCGGATGTTTTCAAGCCGCCCAAAGGCCTCCAACTAAGCTTCAAGACTGTTATCCTATGATAACAACCGGGACCGACTGCTTAACATGACCTCCGAATCACGGAGACGCTCATGATAACATGCCACTAGCGGTCACCCATCCAGGTACTGACCGCGCCGTCGTTGCTTACCCTCGGTGATTGTTTCTAAACACCGAGTGCAACTGGGCTATGAGCGCTTGCTTTACTCCTTTACGTTTCCTTATAAATTACTTACATTGATCACTTTAAAATTTTATCATAGTAATCATATTTTACTAATCACTAGTCATTTTGACGATATCTGATTAATTACATAAATTGAACTCAAAACCAATTTTCATACAAAGCTATTGCTCTATAAACGACTAACCAGTGACTGACTTCCGCCTGTTCTTCAAAGAAATATAGTAAATAAAATAGATAAATATTTCGGACATCTAACGTACAACGCCATCTGGTCCCAATCTAAGCAGAGCTTGTGATAAGGGTACTAGACAACTGATAGATATAAATGCATATATGTGTACTTATGTAAATAATTAAATATTTCGGACTAAATGTCCAACAAACAACGCCATCTAGTCCCCAACTAAGCTGAGCTTATGGAGAGTATTATGGATAACAATAGATATTAATTCATATATACTTTTTTGTAAATACACACATACATAAATATTTGCAGATCATACAAACGTATGGCCTGACCCGGCAATCGAACCCGAGATCTCAAAGCACAGTAGTCTTATCCGCTACTACCGCGTCACGGAGGCAGGCAAATATCCAATCCATGTGATAGTAAATGTGTTTGGTGCGAGTCAAAATGACTAACATTAATTTTCTTCGGTTTGTTTGTTTTACCGGGCTATTTGTTTTACTTAGTCTATTGATTGGGCCGTTATATGTGGGTCTGCCATCTTCCTACTCCAACTATCCTAGATCATCCCAAAAGTTCAGCATCTTTTTCAGGTCACTATCAGTTTCCGGGAATGATGTTTAAAGGATGTTCGCCGGTTTATCTGCCACACTTCTACATTCTGTGAGAACGTGCTACCTTCATGCACCCTTTTTTTCGTGCCAAAATACCCCTTGAATATCACCTTCTGGTGGCATGTCGGACTGGAACCGATTTACACCGCACGCTGTCTTGGGTACTAGGAGGGAGACAGATAGCCTCATCTATCACCCCCAGGCTTGCGCTTATGGAGGACGGAGATCAGTTTGCGATTTCTGCCTCCGTGCATCTCCTGCATCGGGGGCTGTCTGTTGCGCCTATAGCCAATAGGTATTTGTTTAGGGGACAAAACCCTGTCAGGATACTCGTGACCTTCCTGAGATCGTCCCTTTTTAGTCTTCTAAGGTTAATAAAGTTGATAAGTGTATATATAGCCACTTCTACGGCCACTCGTTATTTTCTTGCTCGTTGCCCTTTACTGGGTAAGGTGAAGAATTTGACCCGACAAATTTTATTACATGTAACATCAGAAGCCATAATAAAAATCAGCCATTAATGTTTAGGTATGGCCGATTTCTTTTATGGCTGGTTGCCTGTCTAAACGTTTGGGATAGTCCCTGTTAAAAAGCGTACTTAAATGCTTTATGAATACAATGACAGGCTCTTACTTTGTAAAATTGCTATTATATATAGTATTTAATTACTGCTCAAGATATTATTAAAATATATCTTTTTATGTAAAAAAAATAATTATTTAAAATTATTTTTGGTGTACACTTGAGTGTTACACAATTTTTTAATTAAGTTTAGCGTGCAATATGTTAGAAACGTCGGGTTAATAATAAATATCGTACGTGTCCCAACATCTACACTTGATATGGTTATGACCCAAAAAAATATATGTAAATAAATGTATTGAACTGTACCGACGAAGTTTGTCTGTAGAGATAACTGTGGGAGACCGGGTGTTATATCCCTCCAACACAAAGGGAGGATCCTCCGGCGAGGCAAGGTGATCATGCCTGGCGAGCCTCTGCTCGACGTTTGATGTTGGAATGTTGTATATATATGCTAATCAGCGCGAGAACTTTATTGCGCGATTTAAGATTGGCAGTTCCTTAGTTCCCTTCGTTACTCCATAGTTCAATGTATCTTCGGTAGACGGCGTTGTCATATGTTTATAAAGCCGCTGTATGTAGAGGTCACCGCAGAACTATTGGATATGTTAGTTAAGACCAAAACGAGTGCAGTAGGACGGCAATGAGGTGTTGATAATGTATTAATTAACTCTCGCATTGTGACACGGACATTAAAGGAATTCTTTACCAGCTTTTAACATAATCGATTTGAATATAAATCGATTACTTCCATCAGTAATGTCTTCGATTAACACAATGCCCTAATGATTAGCCGTCATCTCGGGGCTTCCTACTGCGCTGAGTGTCGAGGATTCGATCCAGGACAACACTGTGTGATCCACGAATTGTGGTTCTGAATCTTGAGTGTTTGTTTGTAAAGACTTCCACGACACAAGAACTATGCCTGGTGTGGGAGTTGTCTCGTTTAGAAAACGGAAAATTAATTACAATTTGTAATAGTAGTTTATTATTTAGTATAGCGACTGACCCGTAACTTGGCCAGATTCGTGAGATGCGCAGAAGTCGTTTTATAGGTCCCTTTGATTGATAGAGGGACGCGGGGGTTGTAGTAGAACCGTTCCGAGCAAACGATTGGAGCGTCTGACACACTTCCGTTTTGTTTGTTTTGATTTGTTGCACCAGTGTACTATGCGCAAACTTGGGGGTAAAATTAGTCAAAAATCTAGCCAAGATACGTGCCGGCGGCTATATCGTATAGAAATAAGCTTGAAGCTGTGATGTACCAATGCTAGTTTATTAGGTGCTAGGGTAAATATAAGCGCACACACGAATTGGTTTGTTTGTATATTTTGTTGTTATTTTATATTTTAATTTAATTATTTTAAATTTAATAAAATCGGAGATGGTTTTAAGAGTTTTGTTTTATTACTATTCATCAACCTTAAAGAAATCAGTAGCTTGTTCCAGAGGTTAGCGTGTTTAAACAAATTAACTGTTCAGCTTTATAGTATTAGAATAGCGGCAACAAAAAACTAAGTTGTTATTAAAATTAAAACATTTTACAACTTGCTAATAGCACGTGGCCAAGTATAGGCAATTTTTTTTTAAACCGTTGGAATACCACATTTCCCACGCGTGAAAACCTCACAGAAAACCGCAGGCGCAGGCGCTCTTTCGTACTGGCGACTGAGTGAGGATAGCGGAGGCCCATACACCAACCCCTTTTTTTTTTTGTTAAGTGTGGAAACCCCCTCGAGCCTTCACCACACCGTGGTTTGCGGCGGGGCGGTGTGTCGGAATCGAACCGACTAAAACCACACAGTGTGCCACTCTGCGCCTGAGACGGGAGGAATCCGGGAACCGCTTTCTTACGCCATCCGGACCCCTCCCAGCTCCCAGCGCCTCTCAATTAAAGGAAAACTCTCAATTTAGGCGAAGTACGGCACACGCGTAACGTCGCCCCCTCGCGGCTGGCCTGTGAAGCGGATGGGGGGAAAACTCGTCCCACCCATCCGCACCGGTCACACTCAGGGCGGCATGAGGCGCTGATAGGCGCGCCTCCGCCGCCCTGTTCGCCGGCGGCGGATCGGGTCGGAGTGGAGATCGTCCTCCCGGGCCTTAACCGCCGCCTCCTTCTGCGAGATGACTTCCTCGCAGAACGTCGCGACCGCGGAAAAAAAGGCTCTCGCCGACGGCCGGCAGCGAGAGATCTCCTCCGATGACTGCAGTGAGGGCCCGACACTGCGGCGCCCAAGCGGGGCACACCGCCAGCGTGTGCTGGGCCGAGTCCTCACTGCAGTGGTGGCAGGCGGGACTCAATTCCCTCCGCGCGATCGAGTGCAGGTACTTCCCGAAGCAACCGTGCCCGGAAAGCACCTGCGTCAGTCGGAAGGAAAGGGTCCCGTGCTGCCGCCCTGCCCACTCGAGGATGACCGGCTGGAGCGCCTCCACGGTGGCGAAACTAGCACGTGGAGCCTCCAGCCGCGACGACCACCGAACCATAGTGGATCGACGGGTGGCTTCACGCCACTCGCGTACCTCTTCGGGCGGAGAGCGAAAGCCACTCTCCGCCCGGAATTCAGCCACCCGTCGATAAACTTCGGCGAGCACTTCCGCCTCCAAATCCCACGGGGGTGTTCCGGCCAAAGCGCACGCCGCCTCGGTCGATACCGTGCGGTATCCGCATATGGCTCTGACCGTCAATACCCTCTGAGGGCGCCAGAGGCGTGCCTTATTCTGGGCGTGTTGGCAGGTTTGTCCATTGAGTACGTAACCGAGTCTGTGCAATACGTCGTAAGTCTCCGTTTCCAACATGAAAAATATTAACCTGCATTGCAAATTTGGGAACTTCTTACACGAACATAACCTACCCATATTTTACAAAATAATACAACTTTATATGCAAATAAATATACAGTGAGTTACAAGATTACCTAATGCGATAGTTTATATATAGGAGTCGAAAGTTTTGGTTGTCGAGATGGATCTATTAAAGAGATATACCTAGTAAATAATTTATACACTATTTATTTATAATAATCTCAAATAAAAAGAAATAATAATAAAAGTCTGAAATAATAAATTGAAATTTATTGAATACCACTAAATTAAATACAATTTGAACTTATTATCATGACTTACTTATATAATAATAATCGTGTAGTATTTTCAGTAAGCATTGATATTTCCGCTATTCGTAATGATGCCATACGGACCCGAAATGTGGATACTCACCATTGGACTGGTCCACAAAATTAAAGACTGCCTCGGTGGCGCAGTGGTAGCGTACGCGACTGCTGTCCATGAGGTCTCGGGTTCGAATCCTGGGTCGGACCAAATGTTTGTATGATCTACAAATATTTGTTTCGGAGTTTGGGTGTTTTCTATGTATAATATTTATTTATTTACAAAAAAAAAGTATTTATGTATTAATATCAGTTATCTAGTACCCATAATACAAGCTCTGCTTAGTTTGGGACTAGATGGCGTTGTGTGTTAGATGTCCGAAATATTTATTTATTTATTTATTAAAGTTAAGCGTGCGATGCTGTGTTTCTCTATTCTACGAAATTGGTTACGAATTTATTCGACATAGAAATATAGTATTCGACAGCGAAGGTAGAATTATTATGACAGTAAGTAGAAATGGCCGGTCGTGTCTCCAGACGAAATGATGGGGTGTAACGTGATAAAAATCATTAGATCGATTACTTCATTTAAAAGTACGCGAGGCATGTACCGAGTTTTTAGTTACAACACTGTATAAGCATAATAAAACTGTCGGTATCTTCAATTCTTTTTCATTCTTGCTTCGTGTTTTACTGCCAACCACTAGCCAGCTGCCGTCGGTCTACTGAAAGATTTTAAATAAATTGATTAATTACATGAGTGTATACGTGACCCGAATATATTCGGGTCCCATGGTACGAGTTACAAGACTTTATACTGACACGAGTCGTAGCAGATGGCGTTACCGTCTGCAGCCAGAGCGTTCGGTAACGTCACTACACCGCATCACCGACGAGGGCCAGTTCCTTGGAGCGAGGAGCTAAGCCGCTGGGAGCGCCGGTTGCGATAATAAGCACGTTCTGCACGTGCGCGAGCCCAATAAATTTGGCCTGAGACGACCTACCCACGACCCCAAATATTTTTTGTTCTCCTGTATATTAAAATACAGTAATGGACAGTGTTTTTATTATTACATAAACGAGGGAAGGATACAGGGGCAGAAATGTGCTAGAGTGGACACCGTCTAGGCAATCGTAGTATAGGGTGCCCTGTGATATGCACGATTTGAACAAAGTGGGTGTGCAGCGGATGGATGTGGACTGCTCAAGACCGGGCGCTCCTTGGGAGAGACCTTAGTTAAGCAGATGACATTGATTGGTTGATTCGTTAGATCATTTGTCAACATTATTAAAGTGAACCTCGAACATATAATTCAAGAAAAAAAATATTTAAAAAAATGTAAATTAAAATCGATTTGTATGGTGTGTGTACATTCTAAAATCAACCGTAAAAAGTTAATCTGTGAATGGCAAATAAACACATGTTAGGTACATTATGAACAAATTAATTAAAAATATATAAATAGACAAAAAACGGACGAGGTGAGGAGCATTGACTAAAACACAGTTGAAGAATTGTAGTAGTAGCTAAGGGAACTGTATTAATGATATATCTATCTACATTTCTACTTACAAAAATATTTTTATTAAATGTTTTTAACTTTTCGGTTACTATTACACTAAAGACAAAAGAACGGAGCAACAGTTTCGGCAGTTTATGTATGTTTGTATGTTCTATCGTAGCGCCTAAATTATGGATGGAACCGATTTTAATGGATGTCAATAGATATGTAATTACGGCCCGGGTAACATAGGTTCTAATTTTTAAACTGTTTTGTTGAAAATATAATTACAGAAAGTTTTATTTTAAGATAAATTTAATTCCATGCGTGCAATTGTAAGGAAAGGTTTTTTATTTGTTCTATGCCCAAAGCTACAGGCTAAACCTACATACAGTCTGGTGAAAACACTCAATTCTAGTCAAACTTTAATACCTAGCCTTAAACAAATAAACGTTCATTACTAAAATGATTTATACAATCATTAATCCTATTTCAATTCCTTTGCAAAGACGCGCTATCAATCAGATGTTATCAATATTCAATCTCCTCGAAGTCTTGACTGCTAATTAAGCAGTCGCTTGGAGCGTTAACTGGTTGCTGATAAAAGTTTGCCCATCAACGGCAAATAATTAGCTCGTGGAGCACTGAGATGGTTTCCCGCTGTTTCTGCAGGAAATTTTAGTGTTGCGTTTCGATCAACTAGATGGCATTACGGTCGCTTTTAATTTAGGAAAGATAAACAATTACAACACAATAAGAGGTACTATACTTAAACAATTAATTAAAATAATCGCTGCCTAAAAAGAAATAATCATGCGAAATAGTTCGTAAAAGAAATTTACTGTCATAGTACTATGTGGAATGTCTTCAATGAACACATAATTTTTACACGATTTTAAAATTGCTCATTACTCTATTCCTAACGTATACATAAGTTATAGTTATAATTTCTTCAATATAATTCCAACATTTCATATTTTATTATTTTACATTTGCCTAATAATTTATGTTTATAGGTATAATAATTTCAAAGGAGATTGGGCATAAATTTATGTACGTTGCTTTACCTATCAAACACTAACGCCCTCTGTGGAAATGGGTAGCTAATAAGTCCATAATCGAATTATGGCTAGCGTTTAGGTCTAAATGAACGGGAGTTTTTCTCAAATAAAAAAGAAAATGGTTAAAATATAGGCTATATTTTTATGTTACGTTACTTTATCATTAGTTTTAATTAATAGTTTCATCAAGAATTATATTGTTTAGGTTAGCAGCAGGCGGTACGAAATCGACCTGATATTTAGCCCAACATACATACCACAATATTGAAATTACATGTCCACAAGTACCAAAAGTACGACGTCCAGTTAAACACAAACAGTAATAGTATCTAAATGCTTCCTTCTACATTTCTTTTAACTAATATAGGTATAATACTCTTTGGCTCTGGTATGACGGGACTATATTCTGGCCTTCGAAAGAGACACATCGTTACCTAATTCTATGCCAAACTCATCCAAATTATTTAGGTCATACTCTCTGTATTCTTCGATTAGGACTTATTATTATTATTAGACCGTTATTTTATAAGATGCAGCTATCTTGATTTGATATGCTCCTAAGGCGATAAGAATCAGGTGTTTCTCTTCTTCTTTTTCACAAAATCTGATAAAAGATATTCTCTGGCAATCAGGAATTGCCGCTCAAGAGTTCGGCGCGATATTTTTAAAAGTGATACTATGCGTTAGTTTAATTCGCCGCTTCAGAGCTTCATAAGGAAGCCAGCTTAAACCACGTTCGGTTTATTCGACTGCTCGATTAGTAACGGTGTTTGCTCGAGCACCATACGAAACTCAGCGATTGTGAGTCCAGTCCAGCGTCGCAACTCGTTTTCATCAACAGTATCTAATTTAAAATTGAATACTGGTGAAGGGTTCTCCAGTGGTGTTCTTAACACTGATATTATGTCCATTATGTGGTCATTTGTAAAATCGTGAGACACATCTCTATTTAACAATTAGTTCCAATCTTGGGCTGTTATTTGTTCGTTACAAACACGAGCACTTGGTAGTATTCATATAAATTTTGTAAGAAGTTAGCATATGAACTATTTAGGTTGTTAGGTATTCAGAGACGGGTTTCATGTAAACAACCCCTTGAAATACAATGGCTGTATATACAGCCATTGTATTTCGCAAGAGCATCATATGATGCTCTTGCGAACTGTGGTAGGTGGTTGAGGTGATTTTAGTAAAACCAGTTCCATCCGATGCTTAATCTATTCTGTTGTTTTCTTCGTTAGTTCCCACATTAACAGATGTTCTATGAGCTCTTTCTGCAGTGTTATTTCTTTGCCAATAACGATGACAAGTGAACACAACTTGTTCAAAGGATATCTGAAACAAAATTTTATTTTTAGGTCGGCAGTATGTCTCGAGGCTTTTATAGTGATTTGTATGTTTGCATTTATGGATATAATCAAACAAAACATAACAATAGGATAAAAGTAAAAGAAAAAACACAAAAATATTATCAACTCGAACTATCCGCGTAAAGTCATCTCTCTACCTTGACCACCACTTGTGGACAACTGTGCAGGTGTTATGTTTTACAATGAAATCGGGTTTTCCGCGTAAAAATTAGTATGTAATAAGGAGGTGTATAAAGAGCGAGTGAAATAGAGATACTTTGTCTATTTTTTAGATTGTATACCTCCTGTAATTATGTAATATTCATAACTTAGTAATGTAAATATATATACTATATAATAAAAAAATGTATAAAACTTACCCTGTGTGAAGAATTACTCCTTATGTATTCTTCAACAAAAGGTCTTGACTGTATGGTGTTTTGAGTTATCAAATGCCGGCGCCGTTGCGAAACAGAACGGCTGCACACATCACGTAACTCTCTCTGTGTTCTTCTATTTTAATAATTAATTTTAAAAATTAATCGACGTCCAATAAGTAACGCGCACAGTTTGAAATAAACAAAACCCATAATCATATCATAAGCTGCCCCCCTTGGGTTTGGTTATATCCCTACTGACTATCTTCTTACATGGTTAAAAAGTAAAAAGGTAAGAAAAAGTACTATTACCATAACACGCTAGCTGTGCTGCAAGTAAAACTCGGTAACGGCTGGATCGAATTTGACGGGACTTTCACCGGCAGATAGCTAATGATGTATGGAGTAACTTCGTCTAAAGTACGTCATTACCCGCGGCTCAGCTAGTGTACTATAAAAACCAGATTTGCCAATATCCCAGAACCTGGGTACGCCCATGCGAATATACAAAATATTGTTTTTCATTCAATCCTAAAGAATTGTTAAAAAAAGAACAATTATTATTTAATTATAATAATTATTTTATAATATATTATTTTTTTAGTAATTAATGATTATATTGCCATCTATCTTCAAAAAGAGAAAAATATACGCAAATTCAAAAGGACAGGGCCGTAAGTGAGTGTTGGTCTAACTAGGTATTATTGTGTCAGTGCCTATACTAAATATCAATATCGCTTTAGAACGACACGAGTAATTTTACAATTTTTTGGTAGATAGATATAAGAAAGCAAAATGGGTCGAGCGTAAGAAAACATCACTACATAAATTTTTGAGACCTCCTATTTGTATGTAATATGATAGTAGTTAAAAAAACATACAGTGGAACATAAAATATAATAATATATATGTATGTAGGTACATATGAAAGGCATTCAATTTCTTGTTCCTGGCGCCCGGCGCCCTCTACAAAAAAAGAATGAAATATCTATTACTTTAAAAGCGGAGTTCTTTTAGCTTCACGACGTCAAATTGCGTTTTGTCAGTACTTCGCTAGATGGCAGCATGTTATAATAATTTTTACGTACACCAGCAAATACGAAGTTAATTTTGTTTATTCGTTCTGGTTTACCTAAATAAAGGCAAATGTTTGATAAACAACAACAGATGAAAAATCTACAATAGTGTTGGGAATAACTTAGTATTAAACTGTACAAGTATCTTTGAAATTTGAAAGCTTTTCACTAAATGCTTAAAAAGTATAAATAACACTTTCATCAAAAATAAACTTCTTTTTTTTGTGTTCTTCTCTTTGTACATTCTAATCTCTGGAGTGGCTGGATCGATTTTGATGGGGCTTCACTGCCAGACAGTTTTTAATGGATTATTAGCTTCTGAATAAAAAACAACTTTAGAACTTTAGAACTTATTTATTCTGTTAGTACAGAACATTTGCAAGAACACTTAGTTGCAGAAGAAAATTCATAGACAGTGACCATAGACATTGGCCATGGACAGTGTTGCCACCTAATATATAGTATAAGAGTTAAATTTTCTTATTTACATCTAAAAGTTTCGCCCCGTGGTGTTAGCCGCGGGTAACACCGTGGGGCTCAGATGACATTAAACACTTTGAATTAAAGACAAGCATCTAATAATGAATCGTGTTACACGTTAACTCTTAAGTTCCAGGAGGTGACAACACTGCTTTAAAACTTTAGCACATCTGTAATTAAAAGTACTTCAGCAGCTGCTAAGATAAGCGTGTTTTATTGAAAAACTTAACCGCATCGTCGAGGCAGTTTTGATTAAGATTAGTTCATAAGTTGCACAATAATTTAGATTGAGCGGTGATTTGGAACGCGAACCGCGCTCCTTTGCGCAAAATTTCGCGGTAGAATGATCTATAGGAAATATACTGGAACCGGCATTTGGCAAATTTATTTATTTTTAATAGAATACGTTGTGTAAACATGAAAAAATAGAAAAAGGCGGTCATGAGTATTTCAAAACCTTTAAACCATGTTTTTTTGTGTTTCTGTTAAACAACAAAGCGCTTGACAAATGTTTTGATTATTTTATTATTTAATTTAAATTCGCAAACAGAAAATGTTCTTTTCTAGATTATAAATTCAGTAATGCAAATAAAACAAAAGGTTGTAGAAAGAACGAATACACGTTACTTCATCATTCAATTCAATTCAATTCACGGGAATTAACGCGATTATTAATTTGCCTGACGTTGCTTTGATTTGCTTGTTTGTCGAACAGGTAAGAAACCCTTTTATAAGTTTCGAAAGTCTAAAACCCTTAATAATTTAATTTTGATTTCGTTATTGATTTTATTTATAAGAAATGTAATTAAACCTCAATAAAACAATTTCAATATTAGTAGGTATATTTAAATCAAGTTCGGGATATAATGACAAAGAGTTAAATATTTCTATTACCTAAATTTTGAGAATCCCGAATCTACTAAATGTTTGATGATTATCGTGAAAACGAAGCCATGTTGTGTCTTCCTGACCCTTTAGTGACAACAAGAAACACATTGACATGTGAAGTTAGCTGCGTCATTGACACCACATCGAAGTCACATCCAGTACAAACCAAGCTCGGTATCTGTACCTCTGTGTAACCATATCTTGCAAACTTTGAGCAGTGTTTAATAGCTTAATACGCGTTTGTTAACGAGTTGTTTAATGAATTAGAGCTGAATTTACCGACTCCTGCTGCTGAGATAATTACACTTCACGCTTACACCATCCTGTCGTGTACAGATAACTAATAATAATGTGTTAAAAGTTCTTCTTTTGATGATGATATGGCAACCAGTCGGATCCGCTATTTCTGCCATTGTCAAGTATTTAATGTCTTCAATTCTAAGTCTTCCGAGTCTTCAAGTCTTCGTCGTGATGGAATTAATGATAAAAAATATAAAAATGTGGATGACATGAAATGGGGACCGTCTTCCGCAAAAACAAAAAACGATCATCGTGTTAAAAGTTATATGCGCTAATAACTCACTCTGATGCAAATTCAAATTTAAAATCATTAATTTACATTTATAAACGTTAAATTGAAGTTACAGTCTAAAAAAATTCATGAATCACGACACAAACAGACGCCTCAGATGTACAGTATTGTCAAGGAGAATTAGGTGAAAACACCAAAATTCACTGTCTGCCTGTGTCGATCCATATCTTCCAGTTTCCAAAATGCGTAGAGCCTTATGAGAAGACTACTGGCAGAGAAACTCACGACCACTCTTTTTAAAAGTCCGATCTTCAGGTACAATAGTATTAATAAGTATAACATGGATGGTTAACTATATGCTAGCTGTTACCACCATCTACTGACATCCAGTTGCAAAATCTACTGTTAAAAATAATTCGTGACTTGATTAAGAAGCTAGAATAGCAGTTGAATGAACTAAATTAATAGTATTGGCTAAAGCATCGCTGACTAGGACGACCAGTCACCCCAAGCAGCACCCGTTCACAAGTATGACGGATAAACCAGCCATCGTGTCTCTCGCCATATCAGAGGGAAAAAAATGACCTGCCCCACGATGACACCGCAAGCAATGACATTTTAGTGAGCATGACAAACCATACCATACTAATTAAATTACCATAATAATCGTCACGCATTACTTTTTTTTTTTTATTTCTAATCTGCCAAAATGACTCTGCCCTGCCTGATGGAAAGCATGAGCAGAATCCAACAGTGGTGGTCACCATCCTCAATGCGAAAAAGAACAATGCAGCATGGTGACCCACACTATGGCGGCCTGGAGGGAAGGGGGATGGTGAGGGGGATAGGGGGCGTTGGATTGGGGTATGGGCCTCCGGTATCCTCACTCACTCGATGAAACACAGCGTAAGCGCTGTTTCACACCGGTTTTCTGTGAGGCCGTGGTATCACTCCGGTCGAGCCGGCCCATTCATGCCGAAGCGTGGCTCTCCCACGGTTGGCAATAATTTACCTTAATCATAAGACAAACAACTTTGTGTGTAAATGTCCAATGACACCTTAAGCCCACGACTGTTTGTCGTTTAGATAATCGTTGATCGTACAGTAAGCTTTCCTAATAAGTTGATTTTGTACAGTTTGCTTGAATTTATCTACAGGAAGGTCAATTACACTCGTTGTCACTTATGTGACTGTATTTACAAACATTTGTAATTATTGTTTAACGTCATGAAATAGGTTCTTTAAACATGTGAATGTAGTGACGTTGTAAACTTTAACACTACATATTTCTACCGATTTTAATTTCTAAATTCAAAAACTAATTTAAACCAAGTTTTTAAAAATACGTACCCCTATAATATCAATAATTATAAAATATTTAATAATGTCTCTGGTCTATCAAAAAGTGTCAAAAGCACATTTTGCTTGAAATAAAGAATCGTCATAATATGTCAGTATTCAAAAAGCGAATCTCATAAATAAAAAACATAAAGGCTCATTGTACGGTTCGAAAAGAGAAGTCGAGAAGGTGGCAAGGTGAAATTAGGGCCCTTGTCCGCGCCGAAGAAAGCACTTTTTATTCGGCTTAAAGTAATTATTGTGTTTTTGTAAAAGAGTTTGTTAGCGGACCATTCAGACTCGAGGACACGGACGCTTCTTGGGCGTGGGCCGGACTTAGGCGGCAAATTTTGGCGGAAACTTTGCCATTTTTATTACTAAGTATAAAAAATATTTGAATTACAGTTAATAACGATTAATGAGTAGTAGTAGTTTACAGTCGTGTTTTGAACAAAGAAAGATAGAACTTGGAAACTTTGAAGAAAAGAGCGTACTTATAGACCCATGAGTAAAAAGGGTTATTAGATTACTGATAGACTTATCTACTACTGGTAGTGAGATTGGAAATAACATGGGTAACAAAAGAAAACATTCGTAACATTGCTTTTTAGTATTGGACGTCGTAAAAAATGAAAATAATTAAGTTTTTAAATAATAATAAGTTTGTTTATATTACATTAAATAACTCCTACATTTGAAATATACAGTACGAGTGTCGCAGAAAACTTTAAAAACACACTTGAAACGGACACAAAAAACAGCTAGACTCAGAACAACAATTTGTTGATCACACAAAGTGTTGTCCTATGTGGGATTTGAATCCTCAATCCTTGGCGCTGTAGATCTCAGCGCGGTGACCGCTCAAACTACTAACCTTGCAGTCATAACACAACTCTGTTCTTCCGTTGTAATATTTAGTATGTGCTATGTCGTCAAGCTGTGCGTGCGGCTTTACCGCGCCGCCTGCACCGCGCGAGCCTCTCGGCGTCGGCGATCATCATAGACAGTTAAAATCAATGTCGCTCGGTCGCGGAGGCAGTCGATATGGCACTCCAGCGGCAAATGTACGCGCGTATCTTATCCGAAAAATCGCTCCAATTACGTACATCTCAGTAAAAATTATCTTTAATTCTTTTGTTTGCTATATTTCTTCCTTCAAACTAAGTTCTTGTTCCGTCACTAGTTTCCTTGGCTAATTCTATTGTATATTTTATTGCGTTTTCAACGGTGTACTACTTCAACAAAAATAGAAGAAAATTTTATTTCACTGCCACCTTCCGAGCAGCTACAAATTGCTGACACTGACGTCTTTGAAGATTGAGATGTATAACAAACAACAAGTAACATATAGTGTGTTACAAAAGAATCATTGTTGCAGTTGGTATTCAGAATTGTAATTGCTTTAAATAAAATGTTATGTACAGAACATGACTCTATGATAAGACAAACGATAAAAAGATAATCAACTGCAATAAAAACCTTTTATTTCATCATTTTAACATGTGTTATAAGTAACGATTCCAACTTCGTATAAAATATTTCATCATGACCATATAATTTAATAATCAAGTAAAGAGTTAATTAATATTAAATAATATTTGTCTTGTTCCGCTTCTCAGCTTGCGGCGCTACTACAAATATTGTTAATGACGTCTGTCCTCTTTTTATACAAAAGTACCTCCACAATCCTGTATTATCAAATAATAATTGTATGTTAATAATCATTAGAATTATTACGATAAAGAATGTTTAATATTATCTGCTAATTTTGGGAATTAATACTGAATATAATCGAGCCTGCCAGATGTTATAAAATCTCGTCCGTTGGAGTAACGGAAGACTTTCATATTCTAGCCGTTCTACTTGATGTGGATTGGAGAATATTATAAGTTGGTGGTAATATAATATGTCACTGTGCCGCCATCTTGACGATTTTTCCGACAAAAGTTGTATACTTTTTACATTGTATGATATGTGTAACACGCGTAGTGTTACACATCTTTCTTTTGTCGGAAAAATCGTAACTAATATCATAAAAGTAAATAACATAAATTTTGTTAAATAACGAGTATTGTGCCTAAATCACTAATTGATCATCATGTTATTTTGAATGCATGTTGCCAGGAAATAAAGATAGTTTTAGCTTAAGAAAATATGCCGACAGACAGAAAGAAAATGTATTACTAAATAAATATTATACATATTAATTTAGTGAAACATTTTACGCAACTCCAACACGCCAAGTCCGTCCCCTATCATTGCCCGGAATATTCTTGTTTTCCCGGAGTTTTCTCAGCTTTTCTTCCCGTTTTCTTTCGTTTGGTGCCTTAATTAGCTCATTCAGTGCCCCCAGTTCCCTCCCCGTTCCCCCACCTTCACCGCACCCCTAAATTATCTTATTTATTGAAAGCACTTTTATATTACATTTTGACAACTCGAATCGTGTATTTAGTAAGCATTTAGAAATCGAGAGAACCCCACAAAAGGAATATCGTGGTATTTTATACGCAAGGTCGATGAACCTTATTTTTATTTCTATGATGTATAAGCATTTAAGGGTTTAGATTTCATGGGAATGTCCAAGTTGTTGTAGTTTTTTGTTAAATAAATATTCTCTTTTGGGTGACCAGGTAAAGTGATTTGTTTAATTTTTAAGAGTGTATATCCCTTAAGTCGCATTGAAGTTATAGACTTATAAATAGTAGTAGCTTGAAATTCACATACATGGCTTCACGATCTTAAACTAGGTCTCCATATGCACGTGGTATATTTATAACTGCCTCTGTGGCGCAGTAGTAACGTATGCGACTGCTGTGATTGAGGTCTCGGGTTTGATTCGACGAGCCAAATGTTTATATCATCTGTAAATATTTGTTTCAGAGTTTGTGTGTTTTCTATATATAATATGTATGTATTTACAAAAAAGTATATATATATATGTATTTAGAGGAGCGTACCGTCGTGTACGAGGACCGAGAGGGCGCCTTGAGACGGCGACCCATGTCGTGCGGCGTTCCACAGGGGTCTGTCCTAGGACCACTCCTGTGGAACGTGGGGTACGACTGGGTCCTTCGAGAACGTCTCCCCTCCGGGCTGGGCGTAATCTGTTACGCCGATGACACATTGGTCACAGCCCGGGGGGCGAACTTCCAGGAGGCGGCGTGCCTGGCCACCAGGGGAGTCTCTCTGGTGGTCGGGCGCATCGAGGCGCTGGGCTTGCGGGTGGCCCTGGACAAGACGGAGGCCCTGCTGTTCCATGGGCCCCGTCGCGGGCCGCCCCCCGGCGCCTCCATAGTGGTCAACTCGGTCCTCGTACCGGTTCGGGCCCAGATGAAGTATCTGGGTCTGATCCTCGACGGTAGGTGGCTCTTCGACGAGCACTTCCGACAGCTTGCTCCGAAGCTGGTCGGCGCTGCCTCTGCCCTTGGGCGACTTTTGCCCAATCTGGGTGGAGCCAGCGTCGCTACGAGAAACCTCTACACGGGGGTCGTCCGGTCGATGGCGCTGTACGGCGCACCGGTGTGGGTGTCGGCTCTGACCGCCCAGAATAAGGCACGCCTCTGGCGCCCTCAGAGGGTATTGGCGGTCAGAGCCATACGCGGATACCGCACGGTGTCGACCGAGGCGGCGTGCGCCTTGGCCGGAACACCCCCGTGGGATTTGGAGGCGGAAGTGCTCGCCGAAGTTTATCGACGGGTGGCTGAATTCCGGGCGGAGAGTGGCGTTCGCCCTCCGCCCGAAGAGGTACGCGAGTGGCGTGAAGCCGCCCGTCGAGCCACGATGGCTCGTTGGTCTTCGCGGCTGGAGGCTCCACGTGCTGGCTTCGCCACCGTGGAGGCGCTCCAGCCCGTCATCCTCGAGTGGGCAGGGCGGCAGCACGGGACCCTTTCCTTCCGACTGACGCAGGTGCTTTCCGGGCACGGTTGCTTCGGGAAGTACCTGCACTCGGTCGCGCGGAGGGAATTGAGTCCCGCCTGCCACCACTGCGACTGCAGTGAGGACTCGGCCCAGCACACGCTGGC
>PKRV01003441.1:0-98215 GCA_003709505.1 Hyphantria cunea | reverse complement strand
AAAAAAAAAAAAAATGGTCCTCACGGTATCCTCACTCACTCGGTGAAACGCAGTGCAAGCTCTGTTTCACGCCGGTTTTCTGTGAGGCCGTGGTATCACTCCGATCGAGCCGGCCCATTGCTGCCCATGCGTGGCTCTCTCACTTTAATGTAAAGAAAAGGACAATGAAAAGTTTCTGGTGGTCTTTAACTGAAGTGAACCGCTTACTTTACGATCTTTTCACTTGCCTTGGGATCCCCGCGGGAATTTTTTAATAAGAACATGAGCAAAGAAAACTCAAACGGAGTACTTTAAAGTATAAAAAAATAAAATTAATGTACTCTTTATGATCATGAAATTTAACTATAATAATAAAACAATAAATAAAGCCTTCATCGTAGTAAAAAAGATAAAAGATTCAAGGTATCGTTTACAAACAGCCATCTGAAAATAAAACACAAGACGCTGAAACTGAAACCACTATCTCCACCTGAGCCAGACGTGACCGTAAAAGAAAAAGGGGCGAAGTCTTGCAGGAAGTGTCGCTGATAAGCCACCATAATGGCGGTCGCTGATAACACCGCTCCCGCCTTTTTCTCCCGCCAAAACAGGGCGCCATTGTTGGCACAGAATAGCGACACAAAGCCACTTCACTACACAATGCGGGCAACACTCACACTCCGAAGTAATAAATTTTTTGTAGTCTATTCACACTTTTATGATCATTTTACGGTTGCTTTACGTGAATTTGATTTTTCATGCATATCTTTGAGGTAATGGGTGGGTGAAGTTAATTCTTTATGGTTTGATAAGGTTATGTGTAGAGTTTATATGTGAAATGAATATGTAAATCTAAAACAGTTAAAATTTTGCATAGATCTATTTTTAGTTTGTGTAAATAAGATATAGGTAAGGATGAAAATTATCCGGCGGGAATTGAGTGTAAATGTGATTTCTTTTTGAAAAAATAAAATGTTTTTAAATTCATGAAAGTCATCTGGTATGATTCTCGTAAGTATAATGTTCATGAACTAAGTAGTAAGATATTTTATTTTATGGCCTTCTTAATACAGTGTAAATTATTTTATTTAAAATTATGCTTCTTTAAATCAAATAATTGTAAAGTTAAAAAATCATAGACAATTTTCTCTGAGCCATATAAGAGTTTGTTAATAAAGCACGAGCGTTATTAAAATGTTAATAAAACCTTTACATACACATTTGAGTGCGCTCAATTTGTGGTTTTAATAAAATTTTAATTGACACGTATTAGGTTTTCCAAGTAAATTGTAAAGGAGGCAGAAGTGGCCGCTTTCCTTCGCCACTCGGTGAACATTAGCGTCGGGGGTGGGTGCTGGGACAAATTTTTGTTTTTCACTCGTGTAAGGGACAGCTATAGCGGCAAGCTTGCATGCTAGAAAGAGATAACAGCAGGTGCACACATTGCCTTTGTTAAAGAGCAAAAATAATAGAGAGAACGGTCGTTTATCTCTTTTTATGGCGAGAGCGCTATCTTCCCGCCAACGCTATTATGGAAGACAATTTTGGCGCGAAAGAAAACTGCTTATTACTTCTTATTCTTGGTGGCTGGTGTGGCAAATTTTTCTTTTTCTCAAGCTGCTAAAAGTCAAGTGGGCTCGTTTGAGTTCCGTTTTCGTATTTTCCTTGTTAAGATTCATTTATAATTGGCAATTATTTGTGTAGTAATCTAAGCTTTTTAATTTGGGTTGTGAAATGTTATTTGAGAGATGTTTGCTAAGTACTGTACAATGAGAACTTGAGGTACCTTGCACACGTCTGTATGTATCTTGCACACGTCACGGTAGTGGATGGTTGTCCTGAACTGACGGAGATTTGCACTATGGCCACTATTACTGGCTCAACAAATATGGTAATTTGGAATAAACGAAGATATTAAAAATCTTTGAAATTTGTCTGTTCGGATATTTTCTCTACAAAGTATCTGTGTATACTGACTGCACGAGTGGTGAGGTTGTCTAAGAGCTGAGTGTGATGTAAGTTTGATTCCCATAAGTCTCAAAATAATGTCTCACGTGGATCACACAAAGGTAAGTCTACAGTGTTTTGTCTAGGTGATATTTGTGTTCATGACATGAATGTTTATAAAGTGCCTAAAGACACAGGATATATTCCAATAGAAGGATACACAAAACAAACAATAACACACAAAAAAAACACATGTTTATGAGCTTGTTCATGTTGTTAACGTAATATGACGATGTCACGACTAGTTATTGATGAACACTAAATTGTTTAAAAGTGTCTGAAACCAATACTCTAAAGCAATTTTAAACACTAATAAGGTAATTTATACTCTCGATTGTCGACACTTGTTGGAACTTGTTGCAATACTAACATGTACTTAAAGGTTCATATTTGATGATGCCACACGCGCGACACCGGTCAGGTGTAAATGTAATTCATATAGTAGAATAAGTAAAGTGTCTTTGATTTTAGAATGTTTACTAATAAGATTTTATATTAAACAAGAAAGAAAAAAAACAGAAGTAATAGAAACATTTTTGTAAGCATTGTCTCAAGTTTCTTTACAAAGCGCTATTGTTTTGTATGGCAACATTGTAATTATTTCCAATAGCTTTGTCTCATTTCACTCACTGTTGGATCTGTTCTCAATAAACCGAATTAATTGATCGCTGACACTTTTGTGGTCTACGAGCTCAAAGATGCGAGACTGTACGGTTTTGATATTTTTAATGAAGTAGAACATATATTTATGTAGGTTTTGAAACGATTCATGTAGAAACTTTGAAATGTTTGAAACAATAGTTGCAACTTGACGTCTGTTTGTTGAATGTTTAAAGTTAGAAGTAACGGTTAAGTTCCTTAACATTAAATATATATAATCTAATGTTGATAAGAAGAAGAATCAGTCAATCAGGCAAACAACAGCTTGTAATTATATTTCTTAATATTATGGAATACACTATTTGGTTGTTACATTTATACTAAAGATCTTAACATTAAATAATACGAATCATGGAATTTCAGAGGTATGGATGATTTAAATAAAAAAAAACATTATTCTATTTAAAAGTGTTATTATTGTCAATGATTCACATCCATGGCCAATGTCACCAAAACCATCTAGAATATACAATAGCGAGTCGTTTTTTGCATGCCAAACACAAATATCTTACCATAAATTATCAAAACCATACCAACCACCGTTTTCCTCGTACGCCCGTTTCTTTGTCGCGTCCATTCTTCTCATTTCTTATTATCAGTGAATTAGATCGTCCCGCAAATGGATTAAAGCGTTAAGTATTTATTTATCGTTTTAATCTGAGATCGTGGCGGTTATACAAACACCAGTAAATTATATGCTTTGTTAACGAGCGACACGAAGGGTGAGTTTTTTTCAGGTTCGGCCAATGACAAATATGTGATACAATGTTGGCCACAATTTACACAAACATAATATAGATAAGACTCGGGGATCATTATTTCGATAGTTGTATCTACTCGTGAATTGATAGCCAAGAGCCAATCGACCAACACCTTAACAAGCTCACGCTAGAAGGCACGGACACTGCTCGTATAGAGAGGATGTTCCTGTCTTTGGAGCCCAAAACACCGATTGCTTGGTATCTATGGTGGTACTATACCTAAAGTCGGAGTTCTAATATTTTTTTATATTTAAAAAAATATTTTTTTTATGGAAAACGGGGCAAATGAGCCGACATTCTTTCATTGCCCCCATCCCCCAAAAGTCGGCAACACACTTGTGACGCCTCTGGTGTTGTGTGTGTACTTGGGTGGTGGCAATCGCTTACCATCAGGCGACACTTGTGCTCGTTTGCCCCCTATGCCATAAAGAAATAAAAGTTTTTACTAGAGATAGGCTATTGAAAACAGTCTGAATTTAACTAAAAAAGTTTTTTCCCTTTGGACAAACAAACTTGTTAAAAAAAATTACTAATGCAAGTTATAATGTTATGTTTATAAATCAATAATATTGAGAAGAATAATATACGTAGACTATCTCCAGTTTTAACGAGAAACAGGCTATTGAAAACGGCTGTATGTATTAAAGGAGACTGTTTAGTCTTTAATCAGGTTCGTCCGATTTGTCCTCAGACAAATATGTAACTAAAATATACCACTTGAATATATTGGCCCAATGTTGGCTCCAATTGGGGTGTTTTGGTGCTTTACTTTTAAGTTCAGTTTGTACAGCTAAGTGGTCTCGAACAATGTGTAATTTTGTTTCGAGGGTGGATTGTTTATTTGGCCAGATGTTGACGAATTTAATGTTTTAATGGTTCCGTATCTTACATGACCGCGACAATTGCCTCTATGCCGGTATTAAAAAAGTGAAAAAATGGAACTCCTCTGATACCAGCATTATCTTTAGGTTTAGCTACAGCATTAGGTCCAGGTTAGTTCATTATGAAATTACCTCCAAAGTAATCGTAAGTAGTAGGAGCTACGTAAGTTTGTGAGATCCCTACATCAAGTAAGAGATGAGTTAATGATCTTTACAAATAGCTAAAAGCAACCTAAGTCTTGTTAGCTTTAAAATAACAAAAACCGTATCATAATGGATCAATTTACTTAGGAAGCACACACCGACACACACATGTCACTTTCATCAAACATTTTTCGTTGCGAATCACAACTACAATCATAATTAATATGGCGTGCAATGGGAGAGGCCTATGTCTATTATGATGTATGTGTTATTATAAAGAGGACACTGTGAAATATACCGCCTATCCGTTAATATAAACAAGCATACTAAAAAATAATTGCTGTGAAAACTGTAATAAAAATAAAAAAGTAAAACTCAGACGAGGCAATTGGACCCTCGAACGATTCACCCGTGCCTGTTGACACGACCGGCGTCATTACGCCGAGATGTTTGCCCGCAATTTGTAGATAATCTACTTTTTAATACCGGCAACACCGTCGAATTCAATTTATTTGATTATTTGACAACCAACTAATCTGTGCTTAACAATTACACTGCGGGGGCTTAATTTTGTAATGGAATTGGTTCGTTGAATATGGTGTTACTTTAATATTGTTGATAGCTAATAGTGTAGTATTTAAGAGTAATGAATACAAGATTAATCGCTCAATACTATACTAGCCAGTCTGATACACGTAGGAATTTTCATCTAATATATAAAATTCTCGTGTCGCGGTGTTTGCAGTTAAACTCCTCCGAAACGTCTTGACCGATTCTCATAAAATTTTGAGTGCATATCGGGTAGGTCTGAGAATCGGACTAAAACTATTTTTCATCTCCCTAAATATTAAGGGTGTTCTCACCCCGATTTTTTTTATTTTATAGCAAAACAAAGTTTGCTGATTGAGCTAGTCTAGTAATTTTCGTATCACGTTTATGCTCACGTTGAACTCCACAACTATCTAAACGATTATCACTTTTTTTTTAAATATATGTTTTTTTAGCGTGTATCAGATAAAAGGTAACACTGATGTTCTCCTAGCCGATTACGGCCATGGCGGCCAGTTTTAACGGAGACCAGCCAGCTACGCAACAGATATTATAGTGCACAAGTGTGTCCGCAAACACAGGTGCACTCTCTGTTCTCTCTTTCTCTCATAATACGATGGGACGGTTAACTGATACGATCGAGGAGAGATCAGAGGACCGACAGCTTTACGTGGTCTTCAAGGCCAAGGTTCATACCCCAACTTCCAAGCTCAAGTTTTTATTAAGTATTCATACAATCAGAAAAACTCATTCACACTTTTGGCCGGACCCAGCATTTGAACACAAGACTCATACTTCAAGCGCTAAAACAACGAGGCAGTAAACATTACGCTTAGACCAATAGAATTTGAGAATGATTGAAAAGAGAAGTAGATAAAGTTACGTAGGTCGGCTTAAAATTATAAATGTAAATTTCTAAATACCTGCATAGATAAGGTAGATGAGTCATAACTAGTCACATAAATCTTTACATAATTATTTATTCAGTATTACTTTAATTATAACTTTAAAAAAACAAGCGTATAAGTAAAACAAAGGTTCGAATTAACTAACCCTTCAATTCAGTCTTCTTACCCTGTTTAGTCACGTAGATGTTCTTGTCTATGAATTCCTAATTTAAATTATGAGTTAAATTCTTTTGTAACGTTCTTCATAGAAAACATTTCAGTACAAATAAATACACAGATAATAAATGTAAGGCGTGATTCGACTGTTTACGGCGGGTTCGCATTTGGTTTCGGGCGGTGGTGTTAAATTGAACTCAATTTAATTTGTACAAAATGGAAACACCTCCCCGTCTGGTGAGCTAAGGGGGTATTTTTATTTCATTTTTATAAGAAAATTTATTTGATGTAAAAAGGTAACGAGTTGAAGTAAATATTGACGTAGATCGTAAATGTATATTTTTATTGATACATAGAGTTTGATAAATATAAGTACTGATTTAATCGTTAATATAATATATAGGTACTTTATATTTGTGATCTTTGTATATTAAAAGCAAAAATATTAAAAAAATATCTCTATGGACTTTTAAATTGGTGAATTATTTGGCGTTTCCTCAGAAATAAAATGGCTGATATTATGGCTGTACAGAAAAAGGTCATACGCTGCTTTTCTTTTCATCTTCTTTATCCTACTAATATTATCAAAGCGAAAGTTTGTAAGTATGGATGGATATTTGTTACTCTTTGACGTTAAAACTACACAACGGATTTCGATAATACTTTACAGTAATATAGCTTATTCATCAGAATAACATATAGGCTACTATTTGCCGCGATAAACGACATATGCGCGAACGGAGCCGCGGGCAACAGCTAGTAAGTTTATATTTCTACTAGGGATGAACAAAGTACGCTGTGATCATGGCGAGCTTTAGAGTCGAATAGAAGTCGAATGTATTCAACAGCCATAGAATTACCTGTAGGTATAGAAGAAAAGTGTAATAAATAAATAATAAACAACATTCATTACGTAATCGCGCTCATTTCTATATATATTTATAACTTTATACATTATCGAATGTAAAAGCTTCAAAGTTAGTGTAAAATAGAATTATATTGTTCATAATTAAAAAAAGTCGATTTCAGGTATTTGATGTCTTATAACTTTTTATCCGCTATTTAACAACTTTCGTGTTTTATAATATCTTACCTCAGTCTGCGTGTGTTCTATATGCCATTGTTTTATCATTGTCACCTGGACAACTGGCTAGCAGCGGATGGATCCGGTCTGACCAAGACCGTTGATTGGAGCTTCTCGAGGGAGACCTTCGTTCAGCAATGGACAGCGATTGGGTGATATACCTGCAGTTATGGAATAGAGGCTAACAAGCAGATGTATCGCCTGATGGTAAGCGATTAGACATCCGCAACATCAGAGGCGACACAAGTGCGTTGTCGGCCTTCGGGTGATGGGTTGAGGTATGGCCTCCGATATCCTCACTTACTCGGTGAACAACTTATACAGCGCAAGCGCTTTTTCAAGCCAGTTTTCTGTGAGGCCGTGGTATCACTCTGATCGAGCCGGCCAATTCATGTCGAAGTGGCTACGTTTGCCAAAATTTTAGGCTTGATTATCTTCATTTATAAACTAATTACTTCTTAGTATAACAAAACTAAATAGACTTTGTAAACAAATCTTAGAAGTTAGTAAAAACCTACTTTTTATTTATTAAACAACGTTTGTAAACTTTGTATAAATGTGAATCATAGAATAACAATATTTTAAATTGGAACATGTGAAAACTATGAGACAGTGTTGCTAGAAGGTGGCAAATGGAACCTTTACCTTACTTTAAAATCTGCTATAAAGTTCTTTTTGTTATAATCGTATATTTAAACAAACATTTGTATGATATTGTGTTCTTTAATTTATATCAATACTGGCTTTTACACGCGGCTCTGGCATGTATGTCTGTTAATGCGGAAAAAAGTAGCCTAGTGCTTTGATTCTTGAGGAAGGCCTCAAGAATCAAAGTATCTTCATGCCAAATTCAATAAAATCAGTGTAACAGTTTAGCCGTGGAAGCGTGTCAGACAGAGTTACGTACAAAATTATAGTATTAGTATTGATTCAATAAGGTTCATAGTATTGACCCGGGTCAAAGTTTGGAATGTTACTAATATAACCATTTTCATGTGTAGAAAAATATTATCACGAGATTACATCTTGAGTGACCTGTGGTTTGACCTTGACTTGAGATTATTTCATTGCTCTACATCATCATCATCAGCCTGCTGGAAACAGGCCTCCCCCAGGGGAAAATAAAGATCCCGTTTTGGTTTGTTACTTTCTGCATCCAGTTTTTTTCACTGAGATAAAATTAAAATCACACAAAATGGTGTCAGTGCCCTCAAGTCGTAGTTGTCTATGGATGGTTGTTGACACTTAAAAAAAGGAGACTCGTTTGGTCCTCTGCCCTGTACTATAAGTAGTTTTATCCAGCCATAGACTTAAAGGCCATTGATGATATAAAAAGAAATTACTAGATCCAACTTTTGAATTATAACATTTAATTTCATCGTGAAGATTTCCGAAGAAGGTTATCATTCTTTGTTAGATATAACAGAAACATAATCTAAGCCAAAATCAATAGCCAGGTAGAGTTTTAAATAAAAACTCCACGTCTTACGGTTTTACGATGTAAAATAATGAGGTGTGTCTTTGGATCAGACGAAAATCGTTTTTATCACAATCTTTGTGGCTCTGTGCGCTCACGATTCATTCAAATGTTATACGAAGTACCGCCATTCATATTTGAGCGAAGTTCACGAATTCAATTTGATATTTTTAAAGATTTTCAAGTATAGACGCATGTTTTTTTGCTTGATTGTGGGTAGTTAGGAAAGGGAAGAGGATTGATTGATTGTGCCAATGTAAGAATTTTGGTAAAAATGTTCTGCCTACTTTATTTTTTCTATATGTTCCGGCGATGTGAGCTGTAGTCCGGTTGAAACACTGCAACTCGTCATTTACCGGTCAGGTGTAAACATAAATAACAAAAATAAATAAAATAGTGGAATAAGTTCAAGTGATTATAATTCTAATATGTATATGTGTTTCCCTAATCCGGAAACCCTTTCAGACTTTAATATTTCTTACAAAGAATAAATATATAACTTTCTCTTATTTATAAAAATAATTTAATTTTTTAAATGTCAAATTATAGTAAGATCACAAAATCATCAATTACTAATTGATATTTTATATTAGTTCCTATTTCTAACTAAAATTAGTAGCTTAGATTACTAAAATCATAAGACTATGTCACCTAAAGATGCTAGAATTAGTGACAGACAGGACACAATTTAGTCAGACCAAGCGCCAGCCGGCAAGCGAAATTAAATGACGCTGCATTCGCAAAGAAAATGCAATCACCGCCCTGGTATATTCCTCGATGCAAATCTCAATTTCCGAGTCACTGTGCCCCGCTATTCCTTACGCTAATAAAACGTGCACCAAACGGAGATGCTGTTTCGCCCGCTGATGAACGCCAAATGACGTTATGACATCCCACGCCGCCATTTAACGCCTATTTGGTTCCAATTTCAAATCTACCGCGCTCCCCTGCGGTTCCGAACACGAACGGGGCATAGATAATAGCGTTTTGTTTCATAACTGTTAATGGTTTTTCCAGACAGCTTTGAATATACAATTTAAAATATGAGCAACAGTTTATCTAGAATTTTTAATTACTGCGGACGCACTCAAAAAGTTTAGAAGATTAACCGCTCTCATACGAGTTTTAAATTGAAATTTGGATAGACTGCAGATGTAAATGGCGGACAAACAGAAATAAAAAATGGTTAGCTTTGGGAGGAAAAAGAAAATGAAAGAAATCAATATACCCGAAATAGAGAGGGGTAAGCCTCGAGTTTCTAGCCGCACAGAGACAAGTTTTTTCCGAAATTACAACGTATGGATAAAGGTTGAAATAGTGCTTTAGGGTAACAAAATTATTGGCAATATGTATCGATTAAAATTAGTTCCTGAATTTTATTTCTGTATTACTAATTAATTTAATGTGCTATCTTATATCTTTAATAATAATTAATGGCTACACGGATGATATAGTAGTTTAAGTGGCCACCAAGCCGTTTCCTATTGCAGTGAGGGCTGAGGGTTTAACCCCATATGGGACGACACTTTGCGTGATCCACAAATTGTTGTTCTGAGTCTAGGTGTCTTTGGTTCCGTTCCATGTATGTATCTTTGAAAAATCTCTCCATTGTTTATTCTTAACGCGAGAGTTGTCTATAAAAAGAAAATTGCATACATTCAAATTCTTGTTATACTTCCATCGTTGGGCGCTACATTTTTTTTTATGAATGTCAGTTCAAAGAATACATTTTTCAAATTTTATCAAATACGAAAAATACTATATCTTCATCTTTCCTTATTACCTATTCACATATCTATTTGGATTACATATTTTTTTAAAAATAGAACTGTTCATTGAATGAATTGAATTCAAAATAATTAATATGATCTAGTAACGGCCATACTTTCCGTTGAATTGCCTAACGTTCTTAAAATAGAGATCAATCTCTGTGACCGTCGTCACTTATGTCGTTATAGAACTTATGATATACATTTTTGTATTTATAATGTATTTATTGCACTTCATTTATAATAAAACTGGCACGTAGAAAATGAAAATTAAGGTGATACAAAATAAAATCGCTTATTCAAAGTTACTTCGACCGTTTCGTTATCATGTGTTACATATAGCATATAGCCGACTTTGGCAACGGCGGCCAGTCTCAACAGAGACCAGCCATCCAGGAGATATTATATATAGTGCACAAGTATGTGCGAACAATAGAGGTGCACTCTCTGTTTCCTCTCGCTCATAATCCAATGAGACGGTTAACCGACACGATCGAGGAGACATTAGGTGCAGGACCGACAGCTTTACGTGCTTTCCGAGGCACAGGGGTTCAGAATCCAAGTTCCAAACTCCGAGCCTTTGTTAAGATGATTTCTATAATCAGAAACCTCAATAACACTTTTGGCCTGAACCAGGATTCGAACCCGAGACCTCTTGCGATCAGTCACATCGGTTTCAGACAGTTCAGGCAGTTGTATACGTCAACCAATAGACTAACGAGGCAGTAATTTCTTTCCTATGCATGATTCGTCCATCTGTTATGTCCTTTACATTACCTACCTATAGTTAATGAAAATAAAATTTGAATTGTTTTAATTCGATTTGATTGAACGAAACGAAAAAAAACGTTTAATGTAACTTCCTTTATAAAAACTTTTGTCTATAGTTGTGAATTTCTTTTATTCGTAGCGCGCCGATCGCGTTCCAAATTCCGATATACGAATATCCGCTCTGCCATTTTGGCGCGCCGGAAACCCAAGGATATAAAGTTTCGCGCGCCTTTCTGCCCGCCATGACACTTTTCAATATTTTTACTCTTATTTACCGCTATTATTTATGTGCAGTATTCTTCGGCGGGGGAAACCGCCCGTCTATATTGTCTGTTTTCTATCGCTCAACGTTTTTATGTTTTGTTTGTGTTGACCGAATTTTACCGATATTTGGTTTAAGTTTCGATTCTCTTATATTGGTAGGTTTTTATGATAGTAGGTTATTTATGTTTCGGTAATAATAACTTTTATTAAACTATTAAATAAAGTCTTTTAAATTTGTTCTTTGTGTCAAATTGCACGTTCTAGTAAATAGTAAGTGTAAAGTAAATTTTATACAGACAGTATTTATTAACTACAAAAATAAAATGCCTAAAATATTTACCACAATCTTTTCCAACTAAAATTGGGAAATGATGTAATACGACGGGAATATATATTGGTAGATTATAGTGTGGACAGAAGCCTTAGTAATTAATGGAAGAACCCATGGGAGAACCATGGCCTCACAGAAAATCGGTGTGAAACCGCGCCTGGGCTGTGTTCCACCGTGTGAGTGAGAATACCAGAGGCCCATACTCCAAAGACTACCTACACCCCGCTCCCCATTTACCAAAGGCTAGCAATGCACTTGTGACGCCTCAGGTGTTGGGGGATTTCTATGGGCAGCGGTAATGGCTTACCATTAGGCGATACGTCTGTTAGTTTGCCCCATAAAAAACTAGCATCTAAGAAACAGTAGTTTGTACTATTCCAGAAAGTGTACTGTTATTATATTTTTTGACGATAATAGGATCTTACGAGCTGATAAACCACCTGACGGAAAGTGACTACGATCGCCCGTAACCACCTTCAAATCCGAAGTCACAGATCTATTGCTGACCTTTAAAGAGAGAGTGCGTTCCTTTTTGAAGGACTATGACTGTGTGTTTTTAAGTAGTTCGATTCCACTATATGTAAATATATAAGACGCCAGCATAATTAAAACTGTCGGAAATAAGAAATTACTGTTGTATACCTTAACACTATAAACGATTAATATTTCATAAAGTTCTTTCTTGCAGAAGTACAAGGGTGGCAAATGGGAAACGTAGTTTTCCCTCACTGTATGAAAAACACAAGCACTAGTGATTTAATAGACGTACAATGAATGAGATAATACAAAGATTTTCTTAATTACATCTGAAACCTATTATATTTTCAAAGATGTTCAAGTTCAGGCGGCATTAGCCATAAGGGAAATCACCTAAAATCTTTTATACAAATCGCCAACACCAAGGAAAATAGGGAATTGATGGGATTTGATAATGATATCACTGGTTACATTGCATTATATCGTTTCATACGAGATTGTGTTAAGACAAGTATTAAAATAATTTTTAGAAAAAATAATTCAAATCTACCTTTTTGAGACCAAAAAATTAAACTGTATACAGAATGAGTTTTACATGTAGGTTTTTGTACTAAGAACTTCATTAAATCGATCGCTGTGCTACGCCGTAGCGTTTTTCTACGATAAAATAATGAACATCATGTCTTATAGTGTCATCTTGATATTTATTGACAAAGATTAGAATTATTTTTAGTGAAATTTTCAAGTTTTTGATATTTTTTGGCAAAGAATTTTCCCTAGATTCATATCATGAAACTTGCAATATTTCTTATTTTCCAGTTCAATAACAAACAACTGAACAATGCAACCCACAATAGATAATAAATAAAGTACATATAGATTTTACTGTTGAACGAAAACGACATTAAATGTCTCTTTTTACCTAATATAAATAACTACTCATTCAAGAATCATTCAGTGCCTATTAGAACGTTATATTGATATTCTCCTAACAATAATATCACACTTATACAAATGTTAATAAATTTAAAACACGAATTATCTCACTGAAGGACAGATTTTTACACCACCATATAATACGTTAGTTATCGCCTACCCATCTATAATCCAGCCTGTGTTACATACCTTCACCTATTGATAATCTGACTGGACATTCGCAAATTCATATAGCTAACATAAGCCACATCTGTCGCTAGAGGGCGCCCTCGCACTCCATACGTAATAGCTACCCTCAAAGCTAAGTCGTCCCACATTGGGTCCAATACGTTTTTTATTCAGATAGAATGGTTCCTTTCAAGAGCACAGAGGCGTGAGCTGGTCACTTTGTTGGGAGTTTGTTGTATGATGGCCGTTGGAGCTGGATGTGGCTAGGCATAGATTATGTCTGTTTTTTTAATGTCTGATTAGCATTTTTACACGACTTCGCCCGTGTGTTTCGGTTGTCGTGGTAAAAGTGGCCTTTATCCTTCCTCAAAAATCAAAGTATCTTTATACTGAATTGAGCAGCGAGTTAGCCGTGAAAGCGTAACAGATAGAGTTACTTTTGAATACGAATATTAAAAGTAAAATAACCTTCAGCACGATCGATACCACGGCCTCACAGAAAACAGGTGTGAAACAGCTCTTGCGCTGTGAACTGCGTGAACACTCACTCGGTGAACACACCAAGTGAGTGAGGATACTGGACCGCTTTCTACTGCTCCGAGTGTTGTGGGAGGTGGGACATCACTTTGTTTGACCCATGAATCGATGTTCTGAGTCTAAGTGTGTTTTGTTACCGTTTCACGCATGTTCGTAAAGCCTCCCGCAATGGAGGCACATTTTCAGGCTTGTTGTTGTAAAGAAAAAAGATAATGGTCTTTAAATAATACAAATAATAAATCAAAGTTTGTATCAATCAGTCTTTTGCAATCCTCTGCTATGTATAGGCTTATCTCAACCTAAAGGGTGCGGGAGCCATGTTTCAATACAAATAGCCAGTATTCTATTGTAGCCAGCCTATTATTTAACACTTGCTAATTCCGTATTTACGAGCGAATAGTCATAAGAATTACTCTTGAATTAACCAATTGTTGTATTTTAAAATCTTTATGCATACCATTAGTGTGACTTATTATGCCCGGCCCTTGTTCTACACAACACACTTTATCCAGACAAAAACTTAAATCTATTATATGATAATTTCTAGACAATCTTCGATAGTATTTGAAGCAATTTCTCAAATAACTTATCCAAGTATTCTATATCTTCGTACAGAAGCAATGTTATACACAAATAGGAGTGAACACGAGACTTTTATTCCTTCATCCGATTATTGTGACGTATATGCTTATGAGCTCTTTGTCGTGCGTTTTTGTAGTCGCAGTTAATCGCAGCGATCAGACGCACTCGTGTGGCAAGCCTTAGGAGTTTTCAAAGCAGAGCGCACAATGCCCGCTTTATATTATTTTGTATCGGCATGTTGGGATTTGAGAGGATTCAGTATTATAAACGTAAGTTAGAAAAATATATAAAAAATAATACAAAGACGTCTTAAAGAGTTAGGTAGTAATGTTGATATGAACTTTAAAAATTCGAAAGGACACCTCTGTCTGTTAATCATTAACAGCTAAATCGCTGCACCAATTTCATTGAACTTTGGGATGTAAGTACTTTGATTCTGAAGGAAGAACACTGATATAAACGTGGGTACAGCCGCGGACAGAAGTCAATATTTTGACTTCAAAAAAAGAGGAGATTATCAATTCGACTCTATTTTTTTAAAGTTTTTCTTACCTCATGACTTTCTACTGGGTGAACCGATTTTGATATTCTTTTTAACTAAAAAGCTGGCGTTGTCCTATTTTAATTTGGAACAGTTCTTGAAGTCGGATTATTTTTTGGAAAAAATTGTGATTATTAGTTTTTTGAGTGGTTTGTGGATGGTGGTAGCAAACGGAGTCATGTTATGGTAAGTGGTTACTGCTGCCAAAGGACATCTGTTTGGTTTGGAGCTCAATTTTAATCACTTAATAAATACCAACGAGAAAATATTTGTAAAGAGTTTTCTGACAGACATATCATTGGGTTCGAAAACTGTACGATTGGCCCAGTGGTTTTAGAGGTGATCACGCCGCTTTCTAATGCGCCAAGTGTTGTGAGTTCAAATCCCACTTGGGATAACACTTTGTATGATCCACAAATAGTTGTTCTAAAGCTGTGTGTCCTTTGTTTCCGTTTCACGTATGTTTGTAAAGGATGTATATTCCTAAAGCAGGAGTTGTCTTTTTAAAAAAGAAGAAATAAATAAGCACACGATGAATACAACACTAATTGGTGTAATCATTGTATTCAGACATATATTTGCAATTGCTGCAATTGCTATTTTATGTAAGGGTATACACGACTTTTCGTGACGGTCTTTATACGGATTGATATATTTCGAATATTTCAAACATTTTTGTGTAAAATCGTGACATTTAGCAGTCAATATTTATATTAAATACTGCAAACGTTCCCTTTGTTACGTCTAGCAAATTAGCGTCTTTGTCATTGAATATTCCAAGTATTTCCAAGTTCAAAAGGTTATACACAAGACGGTCAATAATTATATAACAGTAAAGCAGTTTATATTTATGAAATAAACTGATTTTAAATTGAAAACACAGAACGCGGAGCTAATTAACCACAGAGCAACAAATAAACAGTTCGAAACAGAACTAACACAATATCGAAGGCAGTAACTCAATTACACGCCCACAATTCGTTACAAAAGAGCCTTTATCGAATTACAGAGCGTTTTGCACCCCGCCATTATGCGAAGAATCGTCACAAACGAAGCATTGTTAACGACACTAGCTGCCATTGTCTGGTGTTATCGCACCGCGTCGGTTTTTGCTGCCTCTCTTCCGTTTAACTGTGATTTGTGTGATAGACGTGGCATAAGGTATAAAGGGTGTAAGAATGTAACATTATATTTGTGTTTTAAAGATGCTTGAGATAGACTAATGTGAGGGGAGGCAAGGCATGAGATGCTTGTTGGAGACTTATGTGCGTGCCCAAAGGGTAAAAACGGAACCGTATTGCTAAGACTCCGCTGTCCGTCTATCTATCCGCCCTGCTTCGATAAACAACATACATACCGGAGGACACGCGGAAAAAAGCTAGTTAAAAAATCAGTCCGTCCGTATTTATAAAAGAATAAAGGTTTTACTTATTTTAGGAATGCCTGACAAGTTTAGGACTTCATGGCTCAGACAAACGTTTGATGAAACAAATTGTTGCCATGCATGGTATGTTATCTTCAAATTTAGTGTCATTACGTGAGACACATAAAATTTAAAAAAGAATTTTATGTAATTACGATGTCTAGACTTTGACTGCGCTGATATCTAAATTTGGTTCTCATAAAGATCTCAAAATTATATTATTACTGCCATTATATTACCAAGAGCCTTTAGGCATAAAACTCTTACAATTACAACACTCTGTTCATAACTACTCCTAGACGTCATTGATTGTCGACCTCGCGCCCTTACAAAAACTTATCATGACATTTGTTCAGTTTTTATTTTCACTACGATATACACCTTCGCAAATACTATTATGCTTTTATATTTAAACATTACAATCTCTGTCACTACTGAATAAGGTTGAATATTGTGTGAATTTAGTTAAAGTACATAGCGAAGTGGTTTGGTTTTATAGGTATACTTGCAGCGGAAATAAGCTCCTTTGTGTGACACTATCGTATCAGATCGTCAACCGCTTCCTTTCTAAAGATTATTGTAGACGCTAGAGCAAATAAAACTTATCGGCCAATGTTTGAATATTCGTTTTTTGGAGTATCATATTAGACGTAGTTCTCTTTGTGTGTTCAGCTGTGTTCTGTACGGTTTTGTTTTAAGATTTCAACCATATTTTTTTCGATATTCACAATCTATACATTTTTTTTATTGATAGATACTGAAATGGTTGTTTATTAAACATATACTTTACTAGATATCGAAGCTTGAATTATAAAAATATAGTATATTTAGATAAGTTAATTTATAGGGACCGTTGTCTTCGTTTTAATCTCAAATTCAGAAAGTGGAGATTTTTTTTTTTTATATTTAAGCTGCCAAAATGACTGCCCTGCCTGATGGAAGGCATGAGCAGAATCCAAGAGTGGTGGTCACCATCCTCAATGCGTAAAAGAACAATGCAGCATGGTGACCCACACTATGGCGGCCTGGGGGGATGGTGAGGGGGATAGGGGGCGTTGGATTGGGGTATGGGCCTCCGGTATCCTCACTCACTCGATGAAACACAGCGTAAGCGCTGTTTCACACCGGTTTTCTGTGAGGCCGTGGTATCACTCCGGTCGAGCCGGTCCATTCATGCCGAAGCGTGGCTCTCCCACGGTTTCGGGGGGCTTTACCATTTCTTTTTTTACATAAGTTGACTGTGAGAAAATGGTTACTAATATTTTCTGTATAATAGTGAGAATCGTAATACACTAATGACATAGAGTAGTTTTGTGAGAGAGATATTAGAAGCCTTTTGCTCTCAGTCTACTCGCAGTCAGCATATTTACTCATTTAATGATATAAGAAAACTAATAAAATTTTTGGGTATTTAATATTAAGACACTATGTTACTGTTAGTGGTATTAAATAATACCTTATAGAAAATAATTGAAGTGAGTATGTTAAAATAGAACTCAACGCAAATTAGATAATATTGTAGGGAGAACCGTGAACAGGAAAGCATTGAGCCTACCTTCCAGCTCTCAGATCTCCGTACCATATATACCATATTATAGGATCTGGTTATATGAGGGGTATAACATATTTATACTGCTTGCTGGAGGTCTCCCCTAAGGAGCGTCAACTATGCCAGTCTTGGGCCGTCGGATTATTTGAAAATGAAATCTAACAAAAGGCTTATAAAAACACAAAAACTTTCCAAAAACCTATCGTCAGCGAGGGTGTCATGCCGCGTGGGGGCGCATAATGTCAATTTTTCGTACACACGGCCTGAATGCGATGAATGCGAGATGTCGCGTAAATGGCCGGCGCCGTGCAAATTTGACGCCTTTGTGTCGAGCTGTGCGCGTGACCTGCATTTTGGGAAATGGACTTGACACGTGTAGGGAAAGAGATCGTACACTATTGGCTATTGAAAATTGGTTATTGCCGAACTATATGCAATTTCTTAATATCCGTTGACGTTTGTTAAGGCAGTAGTGTGACAATAATTAAAAATGTCAAGAGTCTTACGTAGCGTAAGGTGAATACAGAAATTTTAAGTAACTAGTTTTGTATATTATCATCATGTTAAAGAACTGTTTTACTGAGACAGTTTAGTTTGCAAAATTCTATTAACTCTAGTATGCAACAAACATCCACACCCAGGGGATCGTGTTGAAGTGGTTCGAAAACGATGCGATTCTTGGGTATTCTTCACAATCTGTATCTGTTGTAAAGAGCCAAATCAAACAATCCAAGTCATTAACTTTGTGAATGTACACCCTTGAAGATTTTTCGTTCATGCTCTTCTCCTAATGATCATAACCTGTTTGGTTGAAAACTAAAGCTTTCGTCGATGACCGGAATATCCAAACCATATATATTTTTCTCATACGAATCAGTATATACGGTTCTAAGAACCGCGCATTCAATAAACGAAAACTCTCCAGCTTTATAACATTAGTATATATGCAATGAAAGGAAATTACACGTCAATGAAAATACGTAATACGGCAATGCTTTCAATCATAGCGATTTCTGTAGTTACTTTGTCGGGTTATTTGTTTGTGCCCCGAGCGGCCGGCACTCGTGGACTGGGAATCAAAGGGTTCGGGGTTCGATGCGGAATTTACGCCGATTTATTGTGGATGTGTTTAGGATACTTAATCAATACCTTTTTTTTTAAAACTTCTAGATATGACTGTATTATATCTTTTCCGACGGGTTCCTGTACGCTGTTGTATTGTTTCGTAATAGAGACAAGCTGTCTCTATTACAAAAAGCTAAGGAATGATGTGGACTTATCGTATTTCTAATACTTCTAATTTTCTTTACATTAATTTTATTGTTGTTTCTAGGACAGTTTAATCTTTCCTGATACTACCCGAGTTTATTGACTGTCTTTGTGTGTCGCTGTTATTCATTTTGTTCTGAGCGAGAATAAAATAGGAGTAAAAATGAAACAAATTGGGGTGATTTTGTTCCATATTTTATTGCATTGTAAGTTGCAAGTAGGCAATTGGTTATAATTTTTTTTATAGGGTAAAGGATTGGGCATCCTATGAGATCGGTTGCTGGCAAGTGTCTACCGCCGTCCATCTGCAAGTCAAGAGACTTGCAGATTTTGGGAACGCTGGAAGCCTTATTTAATCGGTTATAAAGCAACTTAAGACCTACTTAACTATCATGTCATCATAACACAGCGGTTGAAAGGTCTAAGAAAAATGAGAAAAAAATACAGAGAAAGTGATTAATTAGTAAGTAAGCAATTAGAATATTTGTGATTTATATGTATCACAAAGAAAAATAATTTAGCTGTCGTAAAATATTCCAATTCAATACAAAACTTATAATAATATTCCGTACAATTCAGCAACAATTTCACTAAATTACTCGAATGACAGTTCCGATATAGCTTCAATCGTCTCAATGTTCGGGTAAACGTTCTATCGTACAATCGCTACTGTCCGGCTATCCGGAGGCGTCCAGGTATCCGGGACGAATGACTGTCATTGTGGTAATTGTCACATGCGGGTGTTAGAGCGAGGAATGGAATCGACAATGAAGGAATGAAGCCAATATTTCACAGTAATTAGAGATGATTTATTCATTACAATGAACTAGGCTTGGCCTACCTATCTGCCTATTTCTTCTTTTAGAATCACAGTATTTCCATGCCAAATTTCATTGGAACTGGTGCAGCGGTTAAGCCGTGAAATCGTTACAGACAAATAGAGTTACTTTCGAATTCATAGTAGTACCTAGACAACCGGTATTTTTTCGGTAAACTTTCTAAAAATGCATTCTAGATTTAAATTCACTTGGATTTATTCCACTGTTTTATTGCTGACGATGATGCCATGAGGCGAAACCAAATGTGTGTAAAAAAATGAAATGAAATAGTTGAATAAGTGCAAGTAATCTATATTAATTATAATCAATTCTAGAATGTACAGCAACAAGCCAATTTAGATTGTATATATAGTCTTCAATTGTATTTTAGTTAAAAAAGGAAACATTGTGTCTAATAAAACGTTTTAAGAAATGGGTCCTTGTTAGGTCGATTTATCGCCCAAGAAATTTATACGCATACTAAAATTAATTTCGCGAAAATAGTTTTTTTGAGCCCAAAAAAACGTTTTTAAAATACATCAAATGTGGTATGAAAATAAAGAATTTTTAACGGTCATTACGAATATATACGTAACTAACTACGTATATGTTTTATTTTAAAAAAAACTGAATTTAATAAAGATGACAGATATTCACGCAATTGTGTTTAATTAAAAAAAAACCTTGTTTATAAAAGATTCAATTAAATATTGATAGTGAAAGTCGTGAATAAATTTTTTACGTAACGTAAACATGACTTACGGCTGGTGGTCTACGAGCTACGATAGCATAAAGTGATCTGTTAAAGCTACGGATTTATGGTGTAATAGAACTCGATCGTCACCACCTCCGCAATTAGTAGCTAAAGGGTGTTTGTTTGTGGGGTCCTTTTAGGGCCACCATGCCATAGGGAAAATAGAGGATCTTTTTTTAAATGGCGCATTGTGGTATCGTGTATTTAATCTTTTATACAATATTTTACCTAATTATAATGTACTATTTTACTAAAGCAAGATACAGCATTTTGGAAAGTATTGGAGGAGGTCTTTACTCGTCGGGAGGTCCTTCATAAATGTTGTTAAATAAAATAAAATGAATGTAACATATTTAACAGTTGAGTTATTTCAAATATCAATCTTACATTTCATTAAATAATCTTTCTAGTTTCAGAATAATATTTTTTTTCAATGTAAAAGTCTTTTTGTAATGTATTATTTTTTTGTGTTTAAAATGATTAAATTTATGTCGTAATAAAAATATGTTAAGGAAAGAAAAGAGGCTATATTAATAAGAAATAATTTACTGTATTTTCAACTTAAAATTATTACATCTGTGAAAATTGGTCTCTGAACTAATTTGGTTTGTGATACTGATCTTCGAAATGTAAAACATCCACCTTGAATTTAGATCAAGCTTCAGTGTTCGAGACATATTTCACCAGCAACATAGAAGGTATATAATTTGCAAAATACTTTTTTATTAAATAAATTTTTGTATAGCTTGAACTGAATTTTTGTAATAGTCACGTTTAAGCCCTGAGAATAGAGAATAAAATAGAAGAGATGGATATATACCACTAACTACAGGAGCAATTCCTTCCTTCTGAGAGGTGCACGTGGCTTCAATTAACTTCGTAACTCTGTACAGTTTGACTTGTTCTGTACTACTATGATCGCGGTGAGGCAGCTTTTATCGAGAAGTTTTTTTAATGTAGATGTTGGATGCGGTGCTCGAACTGATAGTTTAAGTAAAATGTGATATGTTTTTACGCATAGAATACAGAGGATGTATTTTGTGAGTTCATTACCACTTTATTTTGTTTTATAATATTGTTTTTGTTTTCTTTTATATCCGCATATGCATGTTTTCCAATGTTAATGTATCTGTGTCTGTGAATACATATCATGTAAGTCTGTGACCTGGCACTCAGTGTAATATATTGTTACCTATATATGGAGGCTTGCTATTAGCAATTTGAATTAACCATAATTATGTTTATTAGTCTGTAAGCCTTCTTCAAAAATCAATAAATAAATAAATAAATACTCTACTCAGTAATCCTTTAATTTTAACTGCTGCTGCGTAAGCGAGGCAGTCCAGATCAGTTGTAACTAGAGATAGTTTATTGGAAACAACCTTTACTCCATTAAAGGAATATCCTGTGTCGCTGCAGACTGTTATAGTCACCCTACGTTACAGTTCACCCCGCCGATTCGCGCTCTAATCGCCCCGGGGGCACAGATACATAAACTGCGATTATTGTCTTTTTATTGTACATGAATAAAATATTAATTGGCGATAAGTGAAACTCCACCCTTATCTGTAATCGATGGTTTTGGAGCGTGAAAGTGATTTTTTTGCCATGAATAACATGTTTATATTTTATTGGTTTCTGAAGAACGGGAGGTACGGTTTTTTTCTTTTTTATTGATACTATTATTATAAGTTAAACAAACTAGCTGAGCCCCGCGGTGCTACCTGTGGTACAACAACCGTGCCACGGGGCAAAGCTAGTCTAAAAAAGTAGCCTAAGTTACTTGCTATATCATCAGCTATTTGTCAGTGAAAGTCCCGTCGAAATCGGTTCAGCCATTCCAGAGATTTGCTGGATCAAACAGACAGACAGACAGACGCTGCCGGCCGTCGTACGCTCCATGGCCGGTGGCGGGAGCAGTTTTACCGCGGTCGCGATCTTCTGCGAGGAACCCCACACTATTTTAATATCACAAAATACTTTATAATATGTTGGCGCGAAATTAGAAAACACAATGAACAATCATAAAAAAAATGACAGATTCCAAATTCAAACGTAATATTTTGTTTATTTTTATTGTAACAGTATTTATGGCCAGACTAAGTATATATAACCGCTGTCTCGTGGTAACAATGGCGTTAGCGTTGTTAGGGGACACTTGATAGGAATCGTGAGAATGTAGGGTTTTGCTCTAAAACCTTTTATATAGGCGCATTGAATATCTTACTTCAATATCTACTTACTACATCTTGCACTGCAGTACTCGAGTAACTGAGCTATCTAACGCTGAAAGAATTTCTCAAATCGGATCAGTATTTCCTGGGATATGCGCGTTCAAGCAAGGAAACTAACTCTTTAGATGTGTATAATTTCGTTTATTAACAAACTTTTAATTTCAAACTACTCTACCGTAGACGGCTACATACCTACAATACATACATGCCTATCACGGTTGCAACTGTCGATATTTTCGACTCGAAAAAGACACAGTAGAAATAAATAAATAAATATTTCAGACATAAATGTTGTGTGTTAGATACACTACACCATCTAGTCCCACGCAAAGCAGAACTTGTGTTTTGGGTACTCCACAATTGATACAAATATATAAATACTTTTTTTTCTAATTAGTTGGTGAATACATACTTATTATACATAGAAAACATCCAAACTCCGAAAGAAATATTTGTTGATCAAAAAAATATTTGGTCCGACCCGGGAATCGAACCCGAGACCTCAAGCTCAACAGTCGCATACGCTACCTTTGCACCACCGAGGCACTCAAATATACGAATCTATAAAAACTATTAAATTCCCAGAAGCCGCCATGTGCACCCCATCCCTCGCCACTAGATTGTTTATTCACTGATAATTGAGTATGTACCGTATTTAATCTCCTACCCTCTGTTTTTAAAGAAACACTCGCGCCACTGACTCTTCGAGGACCTTTTTGAGAGGGGCGGTACACATGTCAATCTATATTTATAATCTTGTAGGATATTGTTGCGAAAAATTTAATTTAGAGACTTTATTATAGTGTTTCCTTAGTCTCTGATAAAGTTTAATTATATGAAGTTTCTTTTTCTTTTTACCCGAATGCGAAAGAAGGAAGGTTATGTTTTTTTAGGTGTATGTATGTATATTTCTTTGGCACGCCCTAGAGCCTAAGCGGCCTGTTGTATTTTGATGTGAGGGGTGTCAATAGATTCCTCTTAGTCGTTAGAGTGACACTGGATGCATCTACAATAAAAATTTTTTTAAGAATTTTAGAGCCAAAAAGAAATCTCAAATAAATGTTTTTAAAATAAATCGAGTGTGGAATCAAAATCAAGAAATTTTAACGGTCATTATGAATATATACCTATATACTTTATATATTTTATATATGGTATTTACGTAGTTGGGTTTATTTTTTAATAATTCGTTACTTGTTTAAAAGATAACTCCCGCATTAGGAATATACATCCTGTGTCTCGGGGGACTTTACAAACATACAAAAAGAAACAAGGAAAACCCAATCTACTCAAAACCACACTTTGTGAAGATACAAAAATAAAATAAGTATTTCGGACATTTAACACACAAAGCCACCTTGTCCCAAGCTAAGCAGAGCTTGTGTTAAGCGCAAATGTCTTTTTTGTATATACATACATATTATAAATAGAAAACACCCAAAATCCGACACAAATGTTTGCAGATTGTGTCATTTGGTCCGACAAGGAAATCGACCCTGAGACCTGATGCACACCAGTCGCATACGCTACCACTGCGCCACAGAGGCAGTATTCTAGGTTATACGTTATATGACGTAGAGTTAACTAGGTAAACAACGGTTTTATTTCAATGTTTAGTATGTGTGGAGTAGTGCATTGCTTGTTCAGCTGTGACGAGTACCGATTTGTAGTTAAAACGGTACAGGCCAGTAAATGTAAATACAACTTAAAGTAGTTTTCTCAAAGACTTACACGGCATTAATCAAAAGCGGCTATTTTAATGTTACAAACACACTCGAATTGTATTTATTTGTATAGAGTACAGATGTGTATGTTTTAAAACCAATGTGTATGTGTGAAAAATGAATTAATTCCAGTGTTCCCATCTATTTACAGTATCTTTTTTTCTGTAAATTTCATGAAATATAGAACTATAAAAAAACATAAAAATAAAAAGAAAACATTTTCATGAATCGTTTATTATTCGTATCATAATAAAAATCAAACAATCGTTTAATACAACTAAAACATCAAGAAACATATAAAAACTTAAATTTCAACAATAACATAATTTTTATTTCAACAGTAAAAGTTATTTATACAACATCTTCTTAAAACTATTTATGTGGACAAATAACTAATTCACATTGCGGTGGGTTCTAAAATTAAATCTAAAATGACATACAATGATTACGTCACATGACGTCGATTATAGTAGAATAACGATCATGAATTCATTTAGACAACGCACATCACTAGATTTTTGACAGTAGTCTATGGACAAAATAAACAATGTTGATGAAAGAAAGTCATCACACCTGCTTTTTTTCATTACGACGGGTTAGTGATCATATAACAAGCAAACAATTTTTTTTAAAGTTCTTATAGTATATTTCTATAAGTAGTATGTTATTACTACTAGTTGTTGACAAAAATAGTGCCGTGTCATTGTCAAAACCCTTTTAAAAACAAAGACGTATAATTTTTAAGCAAGACGGCACACGAGTTAATCTTGTCATACATTGCTCTCGTAACTTCTTATTATTAATACAATCTACTAGTGTGGTGTAGTAATATTGAAATCGACTAAAAACGAGAATATTATTAACTAAAGTAAAAATTAACTATTGAGTAAATTCACGCTGTAAAATCTGTTGTTTTGGTCAATATAAATTAGTATTATTGTACTATACTTATTTTTGTAGCGATAACCGACATACCTGTATATTGGTTATCGCGGCATGTATGATGCAGCTGCGGGCTAAAGTTGGTTTGTATTAAATAAGTGATATATACCATATATACATATAACAATGCAACAACAATTACCTATTATAAAAAATAATTGAGTAGCTGCATTCAATTAATTATTCATATGAGAAAAAAAGACTATGATATTTATTTTCCATCTCTCTAACAATAAAATCAACTCCGGAAGACAAAAAAAATCATAACATGTCTAAACATGACTTTATATACAGCTTCTATTTACACTTTTAAGTGCTTAATTATATGATACACACATGTCAATTAATGTCACATAATTGGGTTACATATTTCACAATGTTGATCTACATTTCGTTAATATGCATTTTATGATAATTATTCAGGAATACACAGTACGATAACCACATTTTTTAAGAGTAGGATATAATAATCATAAGTAAAAAAAACTTTTTGGAATAAAATGTTGCACCGACTTCAAAGAATATTAAAAAGAATCACTAAAATATACTTATTAAACAGATAACACTTTAAAAGCAACACGAGTCATTAATGGGATACCTTCTAGTTCAATTGAAGTCGGTGACGTATGCGATGATATCTTCAAATACATAAGAATTAATACTGAAAATGAACATCCGAATTGATAACCTCCTCTTTATTGAAGTCGGTTAAACATTTATTGACGTTTGTGAATGTCTACTGTTTGTTATAATCTCGCTAATGATACGTGTCCTAACTTTCGCGTTTCATTACATAATAATTTTTTTCACGGGAATTAAAGCGATCGGTTATTTAAAGGTATTACATACCGCTGATTTGCCTGACGTTTCGTCCAGGTTGCACTGGCCGTGTTCACAATACCTTTAAATAACTGATCGCTTTAATTGCCGTGAAAATAATTATTATAATGATCCGTGTATTTTAATAGTGAGTCTTTTTACAAAATTGACATTAATTTGCCTAGCTAACCTACTACCGCACGCTTAAAGAGTAAAATATATGATATGTTATCTATCAAATGGTGAATAGTTACTCACAAGTAACTTTGATACATTGCACGACAACAGTAACAGCTATTGCACAATGATTACCTTCCAAATTCACGTCACTATCAGCACCGTTCTGCCTCTAACTTAAACTCTACATTTTTACTGGTTTATGGCTAATTTTCATTGAAATATTTACAGTGCTTGTCACTGCAATTTTCACGATGTACTATTGTAACAGATGATACTGGTTTTTGGTTACTTGATAGATTTTATCCCAACACTATTCTTGACATTCTAAATTTAAATTGTTCTTTATTTAAAAAGTCTGTTCAGTCTTACACACTGTCTGGAGAGCTAGTTTCTCGCTCCTGCACAGACGTGGAAGGCTGCTCCCAGTGCGAAGGCCAGGCCCTCGCCGGGAGCGCGACCGGCCTTCATATGACGTGTTGTGGGGGTTCCTCGTCACTTTTCATGAGCACGTACGCGACGGGACGCTTGACGTCGGCCGGCGGCGAGGGGGTGCGGCGTGGGGGACAGCCGCAGGGGGACAGGGCGCTGCCGTATAGTGCACTGCTGTATAGAGCACCGCCGTATAGCGCCTGTAGAAAAATATTTGCTGAGACACGAGGATGTGACAAGTTTCATTAAGTTGGTAACATTTATATGTATATACGCAAGTAAGGCGGAAGAACAAAAAGTTGTAGCAACAATTTATTGTATGTAAATTTGAATTTTCTACTTGTACTACACATCAGTAAAATGATCTTTTATATGCAAATAATGAACTCAGAGTAACTATAATCTGTTAGCCACCTATTAGGCTAAATACTTGTATAATTACAGTCAAACAACGAATAAACAACTTAAAAATCTACATAAAATATTTACCTGTAAATGTGCCAATTCAGCTGCTAGCTTTCCGTCATCAGAAGGAATCTTTGCGAAAGGATAAAATGGGTACGGCAGCGGTGGGAACAAGGCTCGGCCCAGATCTGGTTTATCTGGCAGTAAGTGATGTGGCATCTGCATCTGGTGTACTGGATGAGGTACCGATTGTGTAACTAGCCTCGGCACTGGTGCCAACAGTCCGTTGATGCCGAAACCGAATTTAGGTTCCTTTTTCACAAGAGGTTTCGGTTTCCGACGTGGTCTGTATTTGTAGTCAGGGTGTTCTTTCATGTGCAGGGCTCTAAACAATAGAGAAAATATAATTTACTAGTCGATAAATATATTATTACTTTCTTAGGTTATGTTATTCTACACTTATTGTTTTTTTTTTATTTCCTCCTTTTCGTGGTAACACGTGCTTATTTTCATGACTAAACAAATGCACCTACATTCTTTTCTGTTTAGAAATGATTGTAGAGTGTTTCTATGTTTGTAAAATAATTTATGTTGAATTATTCAAAATGTCTTATTCAATACTTGCGTACCTACCCATTATACTTTCAAATGTGCAGCTTCAAGCCTTCAACAATTTATTTCTAAACGCGATTGCGTCGCGCCGTTATTATGCGCAAGATACATAGAATTTCAATTATTTATTTTCAATTGTAGACATTGGTATTGATAGATAATGAATAAAAGTTAATATTTTTATTTTACATTCATTTGAGAGCTTTCATATATTACAAAAGAAAGCCAGATGGAACGTACTTGTCAGATAACAAGATGTCGTTTATTATTTGTGTGTGTGTATACTGTAGGAATATGTACATCTGTGTGCGTGTAGTGTTATCATAAGCATAAAAAGTCCCTGTATTTTTCTGTATTATTCTACAGTTATACGGTAAAAACCAGGGGATCAACTTTAGTAATATCGATCATTCTCAAATTTTTCAATATGATGTGAAGCACAAGTTAAATATATGAAACACATCAAAACACAGAATCATCCACAAATTGTTCATATGCAATAATAACTGGAAATAATTGTATAGTTCAGCAAATAATCCTTCAATATAGAAACCAGGTTTACTAATGTCTGCACTAACATGTGATTTCCCTAATTGAAGGGAAAAATATACAAAAAGTGGTATCACAGTCAAACTATTTGACTTTTTATGTTCCGACTCAACATTATAATTATCGAGTAAATAAATAAATATAGCAACCAAATAATATGTATTCACCTCTGAAAAGATATTCAATTTTTTTATACTTCTTGGGAATTGCTCTGACAATGTTGAATGACGCTAGACGGCATTTTGAACTTAAAATCAAAAATCACTCGTGACTTGAACACAATATGGCGGTTTGTCAAATACAACAAGATCGTATTCGCTTTCTAATTCATATTTACTTTGTTAGATTCATTGTTCTTTACGGTCCATCTGGATTTTTTTTTCGTAATCTGAGAGTTTATGCATCAATAAACACATTAAGTATCATCTAAAAGAAATGCGGAAAATACATTTAGATATAAGAAATAACTGAATTTGCCCCTACAATACTATAAGTTTAGCGTCAAAATACCACAATGAAACGCCGCTGGGCTATATAACATTATTATTTATGCAATAAAGCGTGCAATTGTCGCGAACGCCCGGCCGCCCTTAAAACAACAATGTCGATTCAACAATGCGCGGATTATTGCATTGTCCCACTCACAATCGGGTTTCTGACTATACCACTGCACTATCTACATTTTGAATTCGTGCAAATTTCAATTCTGTATATTCAGAATAAAGTTGAATATTGGATGTAAACGAATGTATTTGCGACATATAGTATTGGGAATAAGTCGACACAGCGTCCGATTATGCTAGCTTTGTGATAGAATCGCGATTGTCAGCGAGTCGATTGTAATTATTCGAGTGGACCACGCTAGCGGATGATAGTTCGTCATTGCGATGAGGTTTGAATGCGAATGTTTGTTGAGTGTGATTGTGTAGCGGCTTTAGATTTTTTTATTTAATTTGTATTTCGAACTACCGTGTCAGGCTGTATGTTTTGTTATTACAAATAATGAGCTTTGAGTAGATTGTACGATTGAAGTTAAAGTATTTTATTATAATCGATAAATTACATTGAAGATATGACATTAATAGGTATTTATTAAAGGCATTATGAAAATGACAGAGATTATTGTAATTTCAAACAATTTTTTTTATAAAAATCTGTGAATCATATGTACTTTATATAGTGTGTATGGGGTTGGTACTTGTAAATTTATTTCGTAGTAATACATAAGTATTTCAAATATTTTAGGCAATTGCCCTTTGAATGTATTCTTTTTGTATTTATGTTAATATATAATATATACTACCTTACTAGCACCCCGCCCCGTCTTCGCACGGATTCTTTACAAAAAATATAATTATACTATGTTATTCTGAGAACCGTTTTTTACCGTAGGAGAGCCACGCTTAGGCATGCATGGGCTGGTTCGACCGGAGTGATACCACGGCCTCACAGAAAACCAGTGTGAAACAGCGCTTGCGCTGTGTTTCACCGAGTGATCCCTCTTTCCGTCCCCATTCTCCTTGCCATCCCCCAAGGCCGGCAACGTACTTGTGACGCCTCTGGTGTTACGGGTGTCCATGGGCAGCGGTAATCGCTTACCATCAGGCGATACGTCTGCTCGTTTGTCCCCTATTCCATAAAAAAAGAGAAGTGCGGCGCGTGCGGGAATTTTTCCGGCATCATCATCAAATATCATTATTTTTTAAGCAATATACTCAGAAATTTATCAAATTGTATACGAAATCATTCCTCCAGAATCCCTCTATCTATTGGTAAAAACCGCATCAAAATCCCTGCAGAAACTTTTGAATGTGTATCGTGAACAGACAAACATGCTGGTGAACTTTGTTTTAAAATATGTAGTTCCTCTATAAATCTCAAATGGTTTAAATTTTTTTTTATTATTAAGTTCGTGATTTTACTTATCAATATTGACGAAACCAATAACGAATTATTTAAAATAAAATTCCCGACTGCGACCATATCTGCCATATTTATTAAATTCATTGAAGAACTGAAAAGATAGAAAGAACTGAAAAGGAAAGAAACATACATACATACTCTCGAAAAACATGTCCCTCCTTCTTTCGCAGTCGGGTAAAAACAGCTTAAACACTGTTCCAAATATTTAAATTGCTTCAATAGTGTCAATTAAGAAGTGAAATATTACAAGAATTGCCATCAAAGAGTAGCTACTGAAGACCGCAAACATTCTTATCAACGCTTATAGAAACGTCGTATCTTCTGAACCAAAAAGTTGGGGTTCATCGACCGCAACACTATCAATTCCTTCAATTACTGTTTGTTAACCAAATAAATAGATATCGTAAGGAAAATAACACAATATCTCCGGTCAAGAAAAAACCTAACAACTTTTTTTTATCGGACACTTTTTGGCATATTTTTTCTATGAAAGTGATCGAGTATTATCAATATCGATGTTTTTTCTATAGAGCTAATCGAATACGGTGTGGATACGATTTTTGATATGAACGAACGTTGTGTGTATTGAATTTGGTATGTCAATATGACATATTGAGTTTTTTATTAATGCTTTTTTGTTGTAGGTGTGGCTCCGTGGAACTGTTAAGAATGGCTTATGTTACGACATTATGTTTCGTATCGTTCCTAAATTCTTGATTTCACAGACGTTTGCTGTTTATTTAATTGAATGATTGATATTTATTTAAATTATTTTATATCTAATATTTTTTAACACAACATGAGAATTCAAAGAGCAATTTTATGAATGATTAAATTAAGCAACTAGACATCCTTTTAAATTTCTCCCAGATGGTGAATATTTGTTTTAATATAGGTATGAGTGTTTAATAAACAAAAACAACATCGAAAATTATCTACAAATGAGTTAATTAGTTAGTTAGTACATACTAAAACTTAGTTAGTCGGAGTTAGTCACCGCGCGGTACCAGTATCTAGTAACATAGTGTAGGTATGTCTAATTTGAATATCGTCAAGATGATATTGATCAGTCTCAATTTAAAAAAACCGTAAGGGAAGAATTTCATTTCGGTTCGAAAATTTTCTTTTTGATCCCATTTAAATTTGTCCCATCAGACTGGAAAACTTAGGAATGAAAATGCTTTTCAATACAATTCAACATAATTTACACTGACTTTTTAAAATTAATCATTCTGTGAGTTTTAATAATAATGATTTTCTTCTATGTGTGGGGAAATTATCACTGATTATATATATATCGCTTGTAAAATATTTATTTGTTTATTTCCATGATACGTTTAAGTTGTATATTTGTATTCTTTAGATTCAAGTTTAAATTCAAGTATTTAAAAAAAATAATTACTAACTATTGCTACAAAAGAGTGTCAATAGTTAGTTTTTTTTTACAATCAAACTAATGTAAGTGATGAGTTACATTTATAAATGACTGCCAAAAAGGTTCTACTCTGCTTGATGGAAAGCATAAGTAAAATCCAAGACTGGTGGTCACCGCACTCATTACAACGGTGTGGACAATGCAGCATGACGAGTGATTCGATTAACCCGACTACCAACCGAACTACATCTACTAGAGCCTAATAACTATTTCTGGCATGTGCATGAATATGGCGGGATAATCAGGTTTGGAAGAATTGCATCGTATTGTATAAGTGATATTTTAGTTGACAAAATTTTGAAGGTTCACACCCCGGGGATAAAAAAACATTGCCATAAAAGAATAAAATCGTAGTTATGATAAAGTAGACAATACAGTAAATGCTACTGCTGGATTAGAAAACAGTTTACCTTACAGCAAAAGCATGTTTAACCAGATATAAATGTTTTGATTCCTATACCTTTTCAATGGTAATCGTGGATCGCATCATATGTGATGGTGCGTTTATACGCGTGGCACACCTCGACAACCCTCCACAGTCACCAGCGTTCAAACGGGCTTGTGTTGCGTGAGTTTGTGATAGTTTGTTGCCGACCCGAGTCGGTATGAATTTTTGACCACATATCAAAGGAAGCGTGCGCGAGCGTTTGTAGTTTATGAGCGACTGCAAAGTCCTCGCAGGCGTGAAAACATAGCATGAGGGTTTCGAACGAATTGTTGCTAGCTTGTTTAGATTTTTTTAAGACCGTATATGGTCAACACCGTGGTTAAGAATCGTGCGTTTGACTCATCTCTCAAAGTTATGTGTATGGACTGGTTAATTTGTCCAAAAAGGAAGTCAGATACAATAGCTATTGGTAATCAACTGCGGATAGCAGAAGATACAATCCATTCAAAGATTGTTTTAAAACACGTAAATAATACAGTTTGTCCCCAAAAGGTTCCATGGTGTCTCATTCCCATCCGTTATCGGTCAGTACAATGGCGAGGCCGCGCCCGTGTTTATTCAATACTTATTTTTATCGTCTTGTGTTTGTCCAATCGAAGGAAGATATAATCGAATAAATAAGGGCCGCTTAAATAACAGATATCGAATAGTACGCTCATCCTGTCCTCTATTGAACAACTGTTTATCTGTGTTATTACATGTATTTTTGGTAGTTCTTTATGATTAGAGATGGGACGGATTTGTGTTAGACGAGTGCCGGATATCTGAGATTAATGTTTTACTTGTGGCAAGATTTAATTTGCCCTATGGCTTACGCCTTTTTTTATAACTTATCTCTCTAGTTAAAACTAGTTATATATAGTCCAATAGTTATTGGAAACGGTCTGAATTTCTACCAAAAACTAGCTTAACCGGCGAACTTCGTACCGCCCTATTTTTTTCGTGAATATTTCCTAAATATCCGAAAAACTTATTTTAGTATTCATGCCCGCTTGAGCTTCACATGCGTAGTGTACAGTCGCAAACTAAGAAAATATAACACTTCCAGAATTTTTTTAATACAGACTTGTCTTGACAATAACAAACACATAAATAAAAGAATTATCCAATTAAGTGTAGTCAATCGAAAGTTATACGTGTACATACATACTGGTGATTAATTTTTACTAATATAGATATTATTTTTTATTTTTCATATAACTAAAACTTGTGAAAGAAATTGATTCTGCATATTAATAAAACTATTGAATAAATCATATTGAAAAATATATAAAGATTACTTCCAGTTATGACTAGAGATAGGTTATTAGATACGACTGTAAGCCATCCGGCAGATGAAGTCTTGCCACAAGTCCTTCAATAGAGGTTATATTTTGGTGTAGAGATTAGTGAGCAACTACAATCTTAATTATAGTTTCTCACTTGATGGGACCGCCCATAGACGCCTGAAACTCACGGAAAGAAAGTGTGTTGTCGGTTTTCGTGTGCCACTATTACCAAGTACACCTATTGCGTAATATACAATGATAGAACTGTTTAATTTCTGTTTTGCGTTGTTATCACTTCTGAGCCGGCCTGTACGTGCATGCATGGCTTTCTCACAGTTATTAAGTCAACCTTCAGCACTAGATAAGAAATGGAAGAGATCAAGTGAAAGATAGGGATGTATTTTTTTAATGATAAAAATAAAAGGTAGTAGGGCCATGCTGATTTCAGCACGAATGGGCCGGCTCTACCGAGGCGGTACTACCCTCGCACAGAAAATCAAAGTAAATGACAATGTTTGTGCTGTTGTGTTTCTTTGGTGAATGTGATACAGGGGCCCAATAATGCAGAAGCATCACTAGGTCGTCATAGTGTGGGTCACCATGCTGTATTGTTGCATTGTCCATTGCTCTTGGATTCTGCTTATGCTTTCCATCAGGCGAAGTAGAGTCATTTTGGCCGGGCCATACGTAAAAGACCGCTATTCTTCCTATCCCAGTGACACAGTAATACAGCGCAAGCTCTGTTCACACCGGTTTTCTGTGAGGCTGTAGTATCACTATGGTCGAGCCGGCCCATTCATGCCGCAGCATAGCTTTCCCACATTAAGCGTGGCTCTCCCACATTAAGCGTGGCTCTCTCACGGTAAATGGTAAACTCATAACAAATCTCTTATGCTTCTTTGTGTATGTCCTGCAGAGGAGTGTTAAGGATTGGTGATGATTTTTGATCCATTTTATTAAATGATTGCAAATAATATTTTTGTATGACTTCATTTTGTCCACAATTCTATTTAGCAGCATAACAACGAAATATTTTGTCATTGAATTGTCGAATCAAGTATTCCATTATCTCTCTGATATTTTTCTTGTTAAATCCTTTTTAGTAACCCATTTTTATACACAATCAATTTCAAATCAACCACACATCTCCATACAATAACGTTATTGTCACTTTGTTATCAATATCGTTACTTATCAGTTACTAATAGGGAATACACTGGGTTAGTACAGTCAAGGTATTAAAATGACACATGCTTTTGATTTTTTTACAATAAGATCATTGTTCCTTTATCGCTATTTCGAGTAAATGACAAATGAAGGTATGTGTGGTTATATGTGTTTTTCTTTTCATGTGATTTGTGCTGTCAATAATTACATTGCAAATATGTAAACTACATGAAAGATGATTAATGCTTATACACATTGCATTACTAAATAAACATGATATATTTGTTTTATATAATAATAAAAAATAAAATGGTAGGATAGTTTAGGCAATTGACATTATGGGTACGGATGTGTTAATAACAGCAGCTCCCGGATCCCTCCCGTGTCAGGCGCAGAGTAGCACACCGTGTGATTAAAATCACACGGTGTGCTACACTGTCGGAATCGAACCGACTAAAGTCGGTTCGATTCCGACACACGGCCCAGCTGCAAACCCCGGTGGGGTGATGGCTCGTGGGGGTTCCCACACGTAAAAAATAATTGACATTATATTTAGCTTATACATTGAGCACTAGTTGAGACAGATGGATAAAAAAATATTTAAAAAAATATTTTACACTTTCATACTCAAATACCATTTATACTACATGAGAAAGAAACTTAGATACCCACATAAACTCGAATAATACAATCCAGTAGGACCTTGGTGCCTAGCGTTAGAAATGATGCGTTTTTTCAGATATTAATACATAAATAATATCACTCAATGTATAATAATATTTCTTGATATTTTAAATACTACCATCATCTTCCTAGCTTTCATTGCTACTATTTAAGCCGGTTTTTACACGGAGCGACTGGCATCTGACCTCCGCAACCTTGAGGGTGAACTGAATTCGAAGATTAGAAATAGCAGTCAGTATATTTGCGGGCACTGACTTCCCAATAACGATTGCCACAGATGTTAATAACAACCGGGACCGATGGCTTAACGTGCTCTCCAAGGCACGGGCAGGAAACACCCTCATCTTCCATTCTCCAGGCTGCTACTGAGAATTTCTTGCAAGAACAACCCAACAGCAGTCCGACCCAGGGATTGAACCCGAGACCTCTTGATCTGCAGCCGCTTGCGCTAACCATTAGACCAACAAGGCAGATATTTTAAATACAACCAATTCTATTAAAACACAATGACTATTTGTTATTGATCGAACTATAACGAAGACAGGAATCAAACAAATGAGTAATAAATATCAAAAAACACATTTATTATCTTACCTTCATCGTCTCACTAATTTACTCCTATCTGAAGGGAGACTTTGTAGCGCTGAACCCCCTTCGTTTATTAACATATTGCTGGCAATGATGATTCGCTCTAACAATGGTGTCTAAATATTCGCCAGTGATTAAGCACAGTACACAAAAGTTGCAATAAGATATAACAAATATAAGTTGACATGGGGTGTGCGGGGTTTTAAGCCTTGCTAATAAAATCAACCCATTTTTACAAGCTTTTAAATATACCTGTCCCGATGTTTGTCTGTAATCAAAACTTGCAAGTTAAATTTGAACTACTTCCCGATTTCCGATTGAGCTGAAATTTGAAATATGCCATTCTGTTCAGTTCTGATGAAAATAAAATTATTTACAATTGTTAAAAAAAAAGGTATTAATAAAGGTGTAAAAAGGTATTATTATTAATCCAAGATAGTCCCCGTAACAAATGACGGCGTACATATTTCCGAATAACCCACCCAATTTGGGTATCATACGACAGGGCTATAAGGTTTTTTTTGCAACGAGCAATAAAAGCTTGTTTCTTAAAAAACTTTTAAAATTAATTATTTTTAGATTACAATAAATCAACATAGAACAATCGAATAGCATATTCTAAAGACGATTGTCGTGGGTTCGTATTAGGTACAGATTCGTTTCATCAGCAACTCATAATGTCCCACTGCTGGGCTCCACATGGGACCCCACGCTAGCGAAGTGCAAGTTGAGGACTGGCAAGAACACGTTGTGGCTACGTATCTTGCCGTTGGATATTTTTAAGCCGCCCGAAGGCCTCCAACAAAGCTTCACGACTGTTTGACATTTAAGTTCAGTTTGCCCTGAGGTCTGTTTTGCTCCCTGAGGTCCGAAGCTAGTTGCTCGGTGGAAAAACTGCTATTCAAATGAAACCGGTTGAATCGGTGGCGGACCCAAAATAATTATCTTGGGAAGAAGATAGATATAGGAGGAAATGAGCAGATGACAGAAATTGCTAATAGACACTATCATATTCAATAATATTTCAGCTCTCCGAGGGTCAATTCAAAGAAACAAAGATGTCCCATGCTAGTTTTACTTAAAACGTAGACTCTCAAAGCAGAAAAGTACAAAATAAGTGTCCATGTATATTACTGACTAGTTTATCAGACTATTCTATAGAATAAAATCAAACAATTGTTGCAATATTTTGTAGCAATTAACCGTCATAGCTCTGAAAATAGTTAGGTAGGTTGAAGTGGCAGTGGGCTGGACACTTATGTCGCAGAATTGGTAGCCGCTGGGGTGAGCGTGTTCTGGAGTGGAGACCGCATTCGGGTGACCTCTAGTCAGATGGCAGGACGAATTACGTAAGAGGGCTGACATCGACTGGATGCAGAAAGCAACAAACTGGGCCCTGTTGTGTTTCTTGGGAGAGGCCTATGTCCGACAGTGGACTGCAACGGGCTGCTGATGATGGTGATAATAAATATTTTGTACACTAGGTAAATTCATCCTCCCTTAATCAATTCATAGAGTAGCAAAAATTTTTTATAGATAAACATACATGAAGCACTAACCCGACTTTTTTAAATTATTTATTTATTTATATATCTTTATTGTATACATGCAAAATTACAAAGTTAAAACAGAGGATGAGTCACAAATATGCAAATAATACAATTGGCGGTCTTATCGCTCACGGCGGATTTTCGGTTTCCAAAAACTTTTAAATTATATTTAATTAAAAAGGTATTAGTTATGTAAGTGTTAAAGTAACCAAATAGAACGTAAATGCCTATAATGTATTTGTTCTCTATATCTATCTGGGTACTTGTTCTTAAATAAAAGTTTTTATTTTACCTAATTTTTCTAAATACATAACATAAAAATTAAACGTATTTAGAACTCAAAACGGGCATATATGTGTATGAAAAATACATACCACTATTGTTTAATATTACTTTTTTAACAATTTAAAATATTTAATCAAATAATATTCTAATTATTTTAAATCTTTTATTTTTGTTTTATTTATTCAAATTATTTTTGTCTACGTTATGTTTACCCGACAATAGATAATATTCATATCACAGCTACTAAAGTTTCAGAACAAAAGCTGCCATCGTTAATAGGAACAATTGTCGACAACAGCTCTATACAGAACCCTTAGAGAGTTAGAGTTCAACATAAGCTTATTTTTATGGTTCTGGCGTGGCCCGATAACGCCGCGCCCCCAACAATGCAAGATATTATTAGTATGAATAACAGATAATTGTCCTCTTCAAACCTTTACGGTAGATTAAATTGATTTGTTACTTTAAACTCGCATTGGGTTCTTAAAGGGTTAGTATTCAGTGTTGCGATGGGAATTAAAAACACATTCTATTCATAAGAGTAACATACAATTTATTAAAATTACTAAAGTTAACCTCTATAAAAGTAAAAATATTATTTAATATCTATATAATAACTTGTAAAGAAAAAACTTTGTATCCGTTCCAACGATATATACAAAAATAAAGGAGTATGAAATTTGTACTGGTATAGTTTATTTTTAGGAGGAGCACAGGAAGCAGAAGCTAAATAATAATTGAATTGCGTGGGAGAGCTAGCTTCGGCATGCATAGGCCGGCTCGAGCAGAGTGATACCTCGGCCTCACAGAAAACCGGTGTGGAACAGCGCCTGCGCTGTGTTTCACTGAGTGAGTGAGTCCCCCTCCTCATCTCTCCAAGGCCGGCAACGCACTTGTGACGCCCCTGGTGCTACGGGTGTCTACGGGCGGCGGTAATCGCTTACCATAATGATAGATATACATAAGGATACATGTGATCGTTTGCCTGATGTGTGATGTGGTGATGATTGAAATATATATATAGTTTTTGTAAATACATACATATTATATATATAAAATACCCAAAATCCGAAACACATATTTACAGATCATACAAACATTAGATTGATTCCCGGGTCTATCCGGGAATAGAACCCGCGATCTTAAGGACAGCGTTAGCACTGCATAACCGACGGCGTCAAGTTCTTTTTTGTATGTTTGTTAAGTCTCCCTCTACATAGGTAGAATAAATTATTTTATTTTGAAATAATCCGTGATTTTTACCATTAAAACTAATAATTAAATGTATTGATTATTTAAAGACTTTTTATAGTCCCGTACCTCAAAAGGCAAAAACGGAATCCTTATAGGATAACTTTGTTGTCCGTCTGTCTATCAAGAGTCTTTTTCTCAGGTACGTGTGGAGGTGTCAATCTGAAATTCAAATCAAATCTCAGATCTACTGACCCTTGGATCTGTGAAAAAATCAAACTTCAGCAATTTATGCTGCAAATTTTCGACACTCGAAAGGGAATCAAAATCTACAGGATACTTTCTGTAAATTTAGAATCTTGCAATTTGGTACAAAACAACGTCGTGTAGCACAGAAAAGGAAAATTTGCAAAACGCAAAATTTTTAGTTACATTCTATAATCGACCTAGAGGTTTGTACGGAACCTTTGGTGCACCAGTCCGAATCGCACTTGACCGTTTCTTTGGCCAAAGTGACTCTGTTCTACCTGATGGAAAGCATGAGCGGAATCCAATAGAAGAAGCTCAATACTCCTTGTGAATGCAGACAATGCAACACATAACATATCTCCACTTGGTAACTGATTAAATTAATATTAGTACTCAAAACGTTTATGCTTCTATAATAAGATTGTGTGTTTGTAAAGTTAAATAAAATGAGTGTGTGTCTATCCGCCGTAGACACACATTTAATAAAATGAATGTGTGTGTAACATGATAAGGTCGTCAAACATCCGGCGGGACAACCGTGTTTGTATTAATTATGTTATTAGGCATTTGTTTTACTTTTACATTGTTAATGTGGCAAATATTGATGACTGGTGGAAATAATTACCTACCTTATCTATGGGATGAAAATGCATCTGTACGTGGTTAATCCCATATCGTCCTGTGCCCCCATTGTTTCCTCTGCATATCAATAACATGTTAATCCTTGGCAATATACATTGATATGCAGACGAAACGTCAGTTCGTGGGCGATATTTTGTAAACCTTCAGTTAGGCCAGTAGACGTTAAAAAAATTTGACAGGAGCTTGTCGCTGAAATCGACTTAGTTTTAGCCGCACTTATCAATGGGGTTACGAGAATCTGGACGATTTCAACGCCAAGAAAGTACACGTTGTGCGCACTCTCTTCCAAAAAGGTCTCCGTTCCTCCTTATCTCCACTTTTAACAGCAAGCAAGTTTAAGAACACTCACAACAAGCTCCATATCCTGGTTATGGATATTTGCCAAGCTTTTAACCCGCTTGAATAGATTGAGAGCGCCACTAAGGACGCCTCGCGATAATTTGTTAACTGTGTGTGATCTGAGCAGTATTTTTTCTGCCATCATTCCGAGCAGTTCTAACCTGGAACTCACGCCATTACCAGCTCACATTTTTCCCTTCCACCATGGTCCCGGGTTCATTAAGCAAAGGCGTGAAAAACCATCACAATAGTCCGCCACAATGTGGGTCACCATGCTGTATTGTCTACATTTGCACTGAGGATGGTGGCCACTAGTTTTGGATTGCATTCATGCCTTCATGTTTTTCAGATAGAGTAGAGTTTTTTTATGCTATCTCTCTCGCTCTCTTGCAACTTGGTCGTTCATTGAGTGACCTCCGACCAGGCGAGGTGATCATGCCTGGCATCCAGAGTGATTATTTGTTCTTCCCATACTATTTACCGACTTATGGTCGTTTTCAATAAGCTACTACCCGTTAAAACTGGAGATTGTCCATATATATTTTTCAATAAAATTGAGACATTACTTTCATTCATAAGCAGGATATTTTTTTCTTTTTTTTAAATTGGTTGTCAAAAAAAGAATAAATATTCTTTTTTTTTACGGTAAACTCAGACCGTATGGATTATAGAAACATATAAGCATTGTTTTATTAAATGTCTAAATATAAGGTAACTTTGCTCTATAAACTTACTTTCAATATGACATTTTTACTTTCTTTTTTTTAGGTTTATTTAACTTATCTCCAGTTTTAACTATTTTATGTATTGAGAGGTGAAACTAATAAAAGCATACTATAAAGTAAATTATGGAATCGATAATTTTGTTTAAAGTTTTATAAGATAAAAAAGTAGATTTTAAATTCTTGTAAAATTATTTACAGAAGAAATAATTGAAAGGTTTTACAAGTAAGTATCACTATTTATTGTTTTTATGAAACGAATAGATTTCTGTTTAAGTTAAAGACCTATTTTTGTACTAATTGATATCGCAGAAAACCATAAACTGCGGATTTTAATTCAGAATCCACTTATCTATTTACATTAATGGTAAATCAAATTGTTTTAATAGACCAGTTACATTTGGTTATGGTGTGATCTGTTCGTAACTAAAACTAGGGTGAACATACTAAATGTTATCGTGCTCGGTGAAACTAAAAAAAACTTTAAATACTTTGGTTTAAATTCACAAACTTTTTTAAACATTTGTGCATGTACTAATTTGTGTTGAACCACCTATGGGAGCCACACATATGGGAGAGCCACCGGCTGGCTCAACCGGAATGATACCACGGCCTCACACAAAACGCTTGCGAAACAGCGTTTGCTTTGTGTTTCACCGAGTGAGTCCATCCCCCTCCAAATCTCTTACAGGTCAGCAACACACTTAAACATTTAGAGCGGTGAGCTACCGATTCCCTAGAAACGAGTTTTTTTTCAGTTTGGGTTTATTATTACTTGTGACGCGTTTGACGCTGCGGGTGTCGTTGGTCGACGGTAATCGCTTACTATCAGTAGATACGCGTGTTCATTTGCTCTCTATTCCTTAAAAAATAATGTTAAACGAGATTTATTGAGAAGGCATATTATTTTACATGTTGTGTGAAACGAAATCATTTATTCTGCAATTGGATCACATGAACATTTTTGCAAGTCAAACTTATTTTTAGCACATGTGTCTATTGCTTGATAATAATTAGATTAATAATATAGATCGCACAATAATAAAAATGATTATAACTTTAGGAACGCAGGTACAAATTTTGCAGCAGTTTAGCAGCGAACCTTTTGCTCACATGCTGTAATGTATGCAAATACCAATATTATTAAATCTCACTTCATCTTCATGCGTGCCTATAATGACAAATCAGTTACGATAATTCAGTACACGTCTACCGTTTTGGCTATGACTGCCTCGGTGGCGCAGTGGTAGCTTACGCGACTGCTGTCCAAGAGGTCTCGGCTTCGAATCCTGGGTCGGACCAAATGTTTGTATGATCTGCGAATATTTGTTTCGGAGTTTGGATGTTTTCTATGTATAATATGTATGTATTTACAAAAAAAAAGTATACATGTATTAATATCAGTCGTCTAGTACCCATAGTACAAGCTTTGCTTAATTTGGGACTAGATGGCGTTGGGTGTTTAGATGTCCGAAATATTTATTTATTTATTTATTCTTTTAACAAGTATGTAACTGATTATCCCAATAGTGAAGTGAAAATCACACTTACAAATTTACTAAGGGATTAAAATAAAGGAGTATGAACACCCCTATTTATTCTGCGGGTCTCGTAAGAGCCGACTAAGAAAGCAAGCCAGACAAGAATACTGCAAAAAGAAGAAACTTGGCACTAACACTCTTTTAACTCATCTGGTCAGACTGGTAAAAACTCTTCTGTCGAAACATAAACCTCTCCGGCTTATATTCAGCAGTGGATCATTTCAAAGCTGTTCAGCTTGACGATGATAATAACAAATGCGCTTATATATGCTACCTGTGGGAAAACCACGCTTCGGCATGAATGGGCCGGCTCGACCGGAGTGATACCACGGCCTCACAGAAAACCGGTATGAAACAGCACTTGCATAACTCAACTCCTCCCCCATTCCCTAGACCTCCCCATCCCCCTAACGCCGGCAAACATGCAAACAAGAACTTGTGACGCCTCTGGTTTTGCAGATGTCCATGGGCGGCGGTATTCGCTTACCAACAGGCGATACGTATGCTCGTTTAGCCGCGAAAAATATAAATATCGAAGTACCGTGTTGATATAGAATTGCAAAATATACCATTTTGAAAGATTTTTTTTAAATGGTTCCGGTAGTTTCATATCCAATTTTACATTTCTATAAAATCTAGGTTCAAAACGCATGCAACTAGTCTTTATATCGTTTAAAATTAAAAAAAACTTAAACCATAAACAATTAAGAGAATCATTACCCGTGTAGCAAAGCGTTGTAACTAAATAAATACAACTTTTTGTGGCACAGATAACGTTGAACAGGTGTGTGGCGCATTGTTCCATATTTGTTCAAAGATACCAAATTATAAAAGATAATGAATGCAGTTGGAAATTAAATAATACATTTGAGTTCTGTTTGTTTTACGAGTGAGAGATTAACTGTGGTGGGTATGTTATCTGAGGGTTTTGTTTAGGTTGAAAAAGTGGTTGAATATTTTTTTTGTTTGAGGTTAAATATTTGAATTGTTTTAATTGTTATACAATAAAATGTTGTGAGTTTTTTTATAAATGAATGAGGTACATATTTAAAAGCTAAATACATGTACCCTGCTAGGCTTTGCTTGTAATACACTGTGGAATTGATGAGAAGTTAGAAAAAAAATATACGAAAAAAGTAAAAACATATCTTAAAGCATTTTTCAGGTATATCGGGCTTTTTGAATTTGATTGATACAAAATTAGTTGAGTACTTATAGTGCATAACAACCTTAAAATCAACTTGACTCTTTTATATATTTATATAAATTGTACACAGATTTGAAAATTCTGTAGATAGGCTCTTTACTTGTCTGTTCATATATTTTATTATTAAACATATTTCTAATTCAGGAGAAGATATATTGTAGCATTTATTTTTTAGTTCCGTACAGCCATAAAGCAGCTACACGGTCTATGTCTTTCAGTCCTTAATTAATTACTTATTAAGATATAGTAATTATAAAAAATTGTACTTAAACAACTAGGCTCAACTACGAACACGAGCGATCCTTTTCGTAATATTTTTTTTTGTACTAAACGGTTGACTACATTTGTTATATTCAAGGTTTAAATAATGTGTCTACTTATCTACTCAATTTTTACAATTTATTCATCTGGTGATTGTAAATCAATGCTTGTAATTTGTATCCAAGTGTTATTATTTTTCTGCTTGATTAAGACAAGGATAAGTGTTTGAATTTCGTAATGTCGCTATATCTAAATATCTTATCCGTGAACCATTTGTAATCTGTTCATTTAATTTGAATGACTATTAATATCAGAAAAATTATGTTCAGTGTTTTATTTATTCCCAAGGCTAACTAGTCAAAACCAATCTAATAAAATAATAAAATTAACTATTTAGAAAACTATTAGAAATGTATGAATCAAAGTATGTGATGAAAAATCTTCAGGTGCATTTAAAAAGTACCTAAAGAACATATTATTTTTTAACTAAAACTAAATATCTGAATTCATCTTACCTCAATCTCTTCGCCTCATCAATAAACGGCCTTTTCTCCATCTCTGTAAGCAGCTTCCACTCTGCACCGAGCCTCTTCGAGATTTCAGAGTTGTGCATCTTTGGGTTGTCTTGCGCCATTTTCCGCCTCTGACCACGGGACCACACCATGAAAGCATTCATGGGCCGTTTTATGTGGTCATTTGGCTGTTTACCCAGTGACATTGTTAGATCAATTTTGATAACTTTATTTAACCAACAAAAATATTAACACTCCCGAGTGCTCGCGCTCATAACTTTCTTAATTTAAGATATAGCAGTTCGTTGCCTGTGCTCAAAATTTTAATTATTTTTAAACATAAATTCAAATATCGAACACGTTTGTTTCCCGCGCGTAGTGAAAAGCTCGTCGAAAGCTCAATGCGGCGCTTTTCTTGCTAGTGTCATGTTAACGCGAGACCTCTAGTCCCCCCAAGGTTTTCCCCCCTCTAAAGTAACTAGCCAATGTTGGCCCGCCGTGGGCGGCCGCTGGGCGCTGATTGGTTGAAGAATCGTTTGTCTCGCACGTTTGCAACAGGTAGCGACCGCGTTCTTGTTTGCATGTTTATTAGCACGATTAAATTTCTTTTTAAACCACAATCATGTGCAAAAAGAACGCACTGCAAATCGACAGGCTATTCGATTTGGTTAAGAACGACCAGTGATTTGCTATAGTTAATTGCTCGTTGATTTCAGATTGAAATATGTAGTTATAGAATAATATAGACATTTGAGTATTTGACATTTTATTTTGTATAGGTTTATTTTATTTCAAATTAAGTGTTTGATTTAATGTCATTATATGAATAAATAATATTATCCAAAAAACATTTATTTGTGTTTGAAATTAAAGCGCATTTATATTGTATGTCTTAGAGTAACTGTGCATTTTAATTCATTGAAAAAAAAACCAAACATATATTGACATGTGCTCACTACTTTTTTAATAATTATTTATTTTCCTATTTTTGTAAAGGCTATTCTGATTCAGTATACCATCACTACTAGGATTTGGTCTACAGACTAATGAGTAATTTTATTTTGACCGAAACAAAACATAATAAGATTGTGCCAATTACACTTTTTTATTGTGTCTATTAAGTGCCTTATGGTAAGCCATAACTGCCGCTCATGGGTACTCGCAACACCAGAGGCGATACAAGTGAGTTACCGGCTTTTGGATGCGATGGGGACATGGATGCTGGAGAGGGGTTGGGTATGGGCCGCCAGTATCCTCACTCACTCGATGAAACGCAGCACAAGCGTTATTTCACAACGGTTTCCTGTGAAGCCGAGGTATCACTCCGGTCAAGCCGAGCCGAGCCCATTTGTGCCGAAGCGTGACTCTCCTACGAAAGAAGAAGAATAAGAAAATTGAAAAGAAAAGAATGTGTGAGATTATCTTCTTCCGACTTTTGTAAAATATACCTAGACGGTAATATTCCAAACACATTCCGGGCGTGTCTCATACAGGTGACCAGACATTCAATTTGCATGAGCCGTACCGCGGCCGCAAACAATTCGCCTTGAATGCTCACTAATGGACATCTCTGTACATTATTGTACTCGATATACAGCTACTGTCTTGTGTATAAGGGAATAGTAATATTTAATTGGTACAATTATTTAGCCTATGTTATAATAAAGTAGTTCTATTATTTGGTCCCCCACAATGTTACCCGCGATTTTTATTGTACTATATTGCCGTTTGAACAAGCAGAAAGAAAAAAAATTAAAGAAAAACTTTCATATGTATTTAGTGAAAAACTGTTAGTTTTAAAATGGCAAACAGTCACTAAAATTTTATTTATTTGTACCTATTTTTTTTTAAAGACGCCTCCCATATTAGGAATATACATTCCTGTAACACGGGGATCTTTACAAACATACATGGAATGGATACAAAGTACACCCAGACATTATATTATTACAGCAATTTATGGATCACACAAAGTGTTGTCCAAACAGAAGGATTTGAACCCACAACACTTGGCGCAGTAGAAAGCGGTGTGGTGACCACTGAAACCACTAGGCTAACCGTGTAGTCAATGACACAACACAATGGGCAAGGAAACAATACAATGGGCAAGGAAACAATACAATGGGCGGTCTTATATTCGTCTTCAAATTTTTACAAACCATCTGGTTAAACGGTTTTGACTACGGGCCCGTGTCGTAAATTGTTGGGCCATGTGAACCATCGGGAGATCTTTTCGAACGATACAGGGGCATAAAAGAATAACATTTACCACTATGCCGTCACCGTCACTAAGCAGTCCAACTGAGTACTGGTGATGGGGAGGGGATGGTAACCCTCGATTGTTCTCCCTTGTCACATGATTTTTGTACGGAGTTGCGGAATACTAGATGGGAAGGTATCGCAATTGTATGGAATCGATGCTGTACAAAATCAAATGACAATATTGACGGAGAGAATAGTCGAGAAATAAAAAATATCCAACTTTATGGCGCACTATTTTTGTACGGAACCTGTTTATATATACTGTATGGTAGGTATTATCCTAAGGTATGTTATGGTGACACAACTAGAGATGAATAAGAACAAAAATAAAGTTACTTTATGTAGATATTTATAGATACTTATATATGAGCTTGCTAAAGTAACTGTGAGTGTGTCAGTTGTGGAAAGACTTGTATTCACAGGCAAAACTAGTCCCTGATTAATAAGAAGGAAATGTCCTCGCAGAAGAGCCTTTTAATCTTCTGTGATCGACAAGAAAACCTACCAAACTATATCGCAATTCTAATCTTATATTAAAGCTACAAAGTCGATATATAACAGGATATAATGGCTATCTAAAACATAGTGTTGTGGAGGTGTTGTCGCGGCGAACGCCGGCGGCGACGCGTCGAGGCGGCAAAACGGTACATAACACGATATTGTAGCCGATACACCGGATTGTTTGTGGTACAGACGCTCACAGAGTGCCAGTGAGATAACAGAATACATTTTACTCTATTATGTCTGGAAATGTTTTAGTTCATGTTAAAACTGTTAGTATTAGCAAGCTGGATTTTAATACATTTCTGATGATAGCCATTATCGAACGATTAAAAGTAAAGTCTTAAAATAACTATTTATGCTAATTTAATACGTAAAGTAGGGTAAATCACTGAATGTATCTTCTAAGTGCCGTATTTAATAACCTTAAATCTCTAGTAAAACTGAAGATTGTTGTCTACATATTCTTTTCAATTTTGTTCTTAATGTGATTGATTCAGTACTTTCATTGACAGGTAAGATCATGTTTTTTTTCTGTTTTACGACAAACTATAGGGTTAAATTTTGATGTAAATTCAGACCTATGTCTAGTTTTAACTGGAGATGAAAACGGCCATAAAAGAACTTAGAGTCTGTCAGGACTATTTTTTCGATACAGTTCAGCTAGCTCTGTTAGTATAACAATGACCATTACCCAACTATAAAATAACCCTACTTGAGAAATTTCGTATATATTTCTTAAAACAAAGATGAGGTATTTATATATTTTTAGTATAACAACGCACTAACATTTATTTATAATTATTGTACAAATTTAATATAATATTTCAGACACTTTTACCTATCAATTAGTATTAGTAAATACATCACATATACAGTACATCGACACACAGAGCCATCTAGCGTTGCTCATGTAGCGTAGCGCTCGTGTACAATCATTACCTTAACGCCCTTTAGTAAGCGTAGCGCCCTTCAGTAACCGCGCAGTTTAATTAAAAGTGCCGATTCCTTAAAGGCAATCGCCGTTAATTAAAAGGCTTACCTATATCGCACATTATGCACTATAGGTAAGCCTCTGTATACACCAAACCTAAAATAAATAGCAGGTAGGGCAGAACCGGTAGTTAGTGGTAATTAGAAAAAAAAATACCAAAAAATGGCCCGTAAAGTGTTTGTGTTTGAGTGTACTCGACCCGCAGTAACTACATCATGTCGGACGCTCTGTTTCAATTTCACGCTCGCTTGCCAATCAAATGGTAGACGCCACTACATCGATATTATACGTACATTCAACCTGTAATTATTTTAAACGTTCATTAAAAAATTACTGCAAACTTACATGGTCTAAATTTTTGCTGTATTATTTTATCATCGAAGTCTCTAGAAGCGCACTGCAGAATATAAGTTTTTGTACCACGCAGGTCAGACGCGTTGTCATCGGTATTGAAGTAAAGATTTCCAATTCTTTGAAGTAATGGTCAATGCGTTGTTTTTTCTATATTCAATCTACCAAAATGACTCTGCTCCACCAAATAGAAATCATGAGTGGAATCCAAATGTCCCCATCACCATCCTCAATGCGAATAGGGATAGTACAACATGGTGACCCACACTATGGCGGCCTAGTGAGATGCTTATTCTAACCCCGCGTAAAGGAATCGGGGTCGTAATGGAATGGAAACACGAGCGGTGGTAGTGAGTTCAAGGTTTTGACCGCTCGGCACAAGAAGGAAGAACAGAGACGTTGGGTACTTTGAAGGCATGCACGAGTTGACCTACAGAGGAAGTGAGAAGGAGGAACCAGTTAGAGGAACTCTTCAGAACACTCCCCATGATCGTATCTCTACGCAACTACAGTAGCTCAAGGCACTCGGTGGCTTCAGGGCTGTTGATAATGCGGATTGCTCATCGCTGCAACAGGTCGAGATCAAACAGATATAGTATATTTATCGACCCAGTGAGCTGCTACAACACACTGGGTCGATAAATATACCCGATATTTACAGAGCTGAGACGTATGTCTTAGTTCTGTAAATACATATATCACACGAATGTTTCAATTCATATAGGGTGCGTCTATGACGCGATGTAGCAAAATGCATTAAGCTGCATTACTTTGATATCCCTGATGCTATTGAGGTATTCGACATGTGAATGAGAAATAGGCGATTTAATTCCACGTTTTATGTTTTTAGGTTTTTTTCTCAATATTAATGGACTCTTTAATGGAATGGATTATGTATCACTACTGTTATTTTCTCAATTTTTTTTCTAATTTTTAAAGTCTGTCAAAGTGTCTGCTTTTTTTATGGAATAGGGGGCAAACGAACAGACGAATCGCCTGATGGTATGCGATTACAGCCGCCCATAGACACCTGCAATTACAGAGGCATTACAAGTGAGTGACCGGCCTTTGAGGATGGGGAGGGGGATGGGGGAAGAGGTTAGGGCCTCTCGTATCCCCACTTACTCGGTGAAAAACAGCGCGAGCGCTGTTTCATACCGATTTTCTGTGAAGCCGTGGTTATCTTAGTTGGAGGCCTTCGGGCGGCTTAAAAAAACATCCAACGGTAAGATTANTGTGGGGGAAGATTACGTTGCCACAACGTTGTCTTGCCAGTCCCCAACCCGCACTTGGCCAGCGTGGGGTCGTATCGCCTTAACCCTCTCCTGAGAGGAGACCCGAGCCCAGCAGTGGGACATTATGGGTTGATGATGTGGTATCATTCGTGCCGAAGCGTGGTTCTCCTACGGTACCGTGTGTACGGTGCAATACAAGCACTACGGCACCTCAGTTGCTAGGAATAAGCAAACAAACGGTTATTAGGTGAGGTCAGCAATACTGGTATTCGATCGGCATGTTGGTAAGAACTCGCTCGTTGATGGTTTATGAAAGTAGTACAAATAGTAGTACAGTACCGATCCTTTGCAAGTTTGTTAATAGCACGTCATCGCTCCTTACCGTGGTGCAGTGGTAGCGTATGCAACTGCTATACTTGAGGTCTCGGATTCGCTTTCCGGGTCGAACCTAATGTTTGTATAATCTAAACATATGTTTCGGAATTTGCGTGTTTTCTATTTATAATAATTACGTATTTACAAAAAAAAGTTTAATAAGTATTCATATCAGTTGTCTAGTACCCTTAACACAAGCTCTGCTTAGCTTAGGACTAGATGGCGTTGTGTTTTAAATATCCGTTTTTTTTTACCTATTTATATGTCTGTTTATCGTTGAGCTAAAAAGGGAACACAAACATACTTAAACAGACGTGAGTTTGGACTTCAGGTAACCTTACTTACACGGCCAGTGAGTAATTAACTGTCATGCCGACGCATATACAGTGAAGCACTTATCTTCAAGACTGTATATTTGTTATTTGAATTTGAAATCTGTTTAATTGTAGAGATAAAAGTGCACTTATCTCACTCAGAATAACATTTGATTCGACCCGGGAATTGAACCCGAGACCATAATAACAGCAGTCGCACACGGTACCGCTGCGCCGCCGAGGCAGTCAAATGAAACTACAATACTTTCCATCTGTCATAGAAAATATACCGCCACAGTTCATCACACATCACTATTAACAGTGCCCGGGGACAAGCGAAAGTGGCTTATTTGTGAACGATTTCAATACGTTTTCCTTGAAATTGAGGAACCTGCCTATAGCTAACGTTGTGGTACGCTTATATTCACAGGTGACATCCATATGAACCCATCCATAACCTTATAACGCCATCTCGTGACGACTGGTAGTACTACTCAGTAACTTTTAATATTCTGTATTGGACTATGACGTATACTCTCCATAATATATATTTAATAACCTTTTTTATAACTTTTTTGGAACAGGTGAATAGAAGTTAGTTGCGGGTACGGGTACGAAATCAGTGCAGCAATGAAACTGCATGTATTTAATTATTATTAAAAAAAATTGTAAAGAGAAAAAAATAACTGTAACAACTTTGAATTTTCTATAAATAATACAATTAAAAACGTAATCTTACGTTCTACACATTGCCTTCTATAGCTACAGATTAGATACTCGACACGTAGACAAGGAATGAATGCCATCTGCAATGCCCTACGGCCTACGCCGTAGTGAAAGATATTACACCCGCCGGCTACAGAACGTGCTACAGACTGCTACGATTGAGGGTGAAATTCTGTTATTGTGAGGACTGTGAGGGTTTTAATTGCTTTGTATGCAAGGAGTTTAGCTGCTTCAGAAGTAATTTGGTTGTTTTTGCCTCTTGTTCGGCAATTTATGAGTTAGATACCCTGAGTTAGTCAAGTTATGAGTAAAATATATACAATATGTACAATATGTAAACTGTATTGTACTATTAAAGAGCCATACTTCAGCTAATATGAGTCGTTTAGATTGAATTATCGGCCCCGAAACCCCCAGCATACTAAATTCCACGAAAATCTATGGAGACGTTTCCGAGATTCAGATTATAAAATATATAAACAAGAATTGGTCGTTGAAAGGTATTGATAATATATATTAAGTACATATCAATTCAGAGGCAGAATCTAACCACATTTACTGCGGACACAATTACTGCACTCTTTATCACCAATAAGCTTTCTTAACGGCGAGAAAAAGTGCAGTTATAGATTTATATAAGTGTATACAGCAGTGGTGTAGTGCGAATGTCGATAGTCAGCGATGTGTCGAGCGCAGGAAATAAAAATATCGCATCAATAGCGACATAAAAGCGGCTTCTTGAATCAGTTATACACGGGATTGGAATATGTTATCAATTTTTTTCTAAATAATTTACATATTAAGCTTAAATTTGAAGACACCATGAGGAGGAGGACAATGTTTGGTGGTGGGCGAGACAAAGTTAACAAGATGACTACGAAAAGTTTACATCTCATATAATGAAAAACTATTAAGGACGAATATTAAAAGATTGTATACATTTATTTTATTAAATATTACACTAAAACATTTTGCTGCTATTGTGATAATAACAACAAACTTTGTCAAGAATGAATAAGAGATATTAAGATGTGTTTAAGACACTTAATGTATACAATTAAACGTATAATATTATGACCTCCTCATTTTTGTTGGGCGGAAACACCCCTCTTTTGCCACCGACTATATTGGACTCGAACCGACTTATAACCGCACACCGTCTCGGGTACTAGAAGCCGGGGAAACAGGTGTACCCTTGAAAGGAAATCCCTGGAACCCGACGTACCTTGGGCCATTGACTGCTTGTAGTCCCCCCCCCCTACTGAATATAATGACCTTCTAAAAATATTTTAAGAAATCATTGGACTACTCCTCAATGAAACTTAATATGTTGAGAGGGCCCTGCTGTGCAGAATATTTTCCAGTTAAAAACATATTAATCAATTATTTTCACAATTTAAGTGGTACAATCAGTGCATCAACGTCCAACAACAGTGATAATTATAAAAATTCCGGAGGATAGTGCAAATATAAACAAAATATCAACTATGAAATCTCAAAGTGGTGACTGTATTTACTGTGCTAACATAACTAAGATCAGGCGGTAATCATACTATTGGCATCTCTGAAGATAAATTCTTGCGAAATTAGAGAAAAGAAGTAAAAAGAACATAAACAGTGAATTACCATTTATATTCTTACTATATATCTACCCACCTGTAAATTATACTGCTAGATACCGTGCATTAGCACACAAACATAAATTAACTGATGTTGATGCCATCTTGTGACATTAGGTGGAACTAATAACGCAACAACTTGCGTAAGCGCAAAAATCAATAACGCAAGGATGTTTTCTGAAGTTAAATTCTGGTACTGGTATTTACCAATAGAGGACACTACAAGTATCACAATATGGAAGGTCTTATGAAGGTTCTAAAAGATATTCAAAACGAATTGAATAATCAAAAATAAGAAATAAAAGAGATGCAACAGAATATTAGCAAATCTATAAATGACAACATCAATCAAAAATTTGCAATTTTGGAAAACAAAACGAACATCCTAGAGACAAAAATAATTCAACAACAGAAAAAAATTGATTACTTAGAAAAACAATCAAGAAAGAAAAACCTGATATTCTATGGCATCGAGGATACAGTAAATAGATACGAAGAACTACAAAATTTAATATTACGTTGCATAAAAAGAATTGAATTGTTGAAGATTTCAGTAGAACCATCTGAAATAGAACTCGTGAGACGACTTGGAATTAGAGGAACTAAGACAAGACCTATAAAGGTAACATTTACAACAGTTGGAAGGAAGATTGAAATTTTAAAAAAGAAAGTATTATTAAAGAGCTCACTTATTAACATTATTAACTTCTTAACTTATTATTCCAAAAGAAGTTCTGATGAAGCGCAAGGAACTACAAGAAGAAATAGAAAAACAACGTAAACTTGGAAAAAATGTTGTGTTGCGCTATGATAATATAGTAACATTACCCGGCAGCCCCAAAACTAAAAAATCGGTAGGAGACACACGTAAACAAAAACGGAATCTGTCAATATCCCCCGATCACCCAATCATCATGAACACTGAAAACAATGTTAAACAGATACCGAAGAAGAATAAAACCAAGAATATTGCCTCCTACATGTACAACACACAGAAGAAAACTTCCGAGTCTAGTTCAACTGAGATACACTCACCACCAAAAAATGAATAAAAGCAGTCCCTCTTCATCTCCCAATACGGCTTGTCACCGCGGGGGATAATGACTACAACCCTCCATTTTCACATAATAATGTTTACGTCTGTACTTGCAATGTTAAATCTCTACTGTTAGACGAAAGATTTATTTTATTTTAGAAATTGCAATTGAACTTCTCCTCGATGAAACTTAATATGTTCACATCCGAATATCGTCAAACATATCTTGGGATTCGCTTCCCTTGTGCATCACACCCGGTTTTATACAGGGTGGAGGAATAACATTTCACTCTATTCTATTCTCGGTATTATTTGTATTTGTTTGTTTGTCGGCCGTGCTTTGAATGTCGTTTTGGGTACTTCTGCCTTCTTTATATGGTCTTTTATATATTTGTAAAGTTATGTAGAATATATGGGGTTTTTATATGGTAGTGAGTTTGATTTGAAAGGGTGTTTCATTGATATTTATAACTATATTGATATCTATTAGTGTGGAATTATGTTTTATTGAGTTACTCTACAGACTGTTGAAATAATAATAAATAATATTTTGGACATCTAACACACAATGCCATCTAATTTGAGACTAAGCAGATCTTGTGTTATAGGTACTAGATAACTGATATAAATACGTATTATTATTCATATTTTCGATAACACCCAAACTCTGAATTATATATTTGCAGATCATAGAAATATTTGGTCGACCCGGGTATCGGACCAAGAGACCTCTTGGTCGACAGTCGCATACACTAACCGCTAGACCAACGTGGCAGCTAAATAGTAAATGATTTCTGATATTCACGTTTAATACCTCTCTGCTTATGCTTTAACCGTACAGGTGTGAGTGTAAGTATACATTTGAGTATATTAAATCTAAACATTATTTTTGTAATCGTTTTATTGTGTCCCACGAATATGCAAAGGCCTCCCTGCAACAAGCCACTTCTCTCCATCCAAGGCCAGTACCGGCCAGTATATTCTATATTTTTGTTGTAATTTAAATTTGTGAAATGACAGAATAGCAATAATAATAATGCCTATAATGCTTAATAGATGGCGTTGTGTGTTAGATGTCTGAAATATTTATTATTTATTATTATTATTATTTTTTGTATGTGAGCGCATCTTTATCACTGGTCTGATTGCAGATTTTGTCTTATTTGGGATAAAATAATTGTGAGTGAGATTTCTCAAGTTATTATTACTTTTTACCCGACTACTGTGAGACCGAAAAGAAGGGTAATGGTTTTGACAGTTTTTTATGTTCCACCATAGCGCCTAAAGTACTGAATAAATTTTATTGAATAAGGTATTAATAGATATGTAGTGAAAGCTTGGATTAAAAATAAATAAGTTAGGATATATTAATGACAAGCATTTATTTTGTTGCGCCTGTCCCATTGTTTGTATGTAATCAAATCTTGCAAGTTAAATTTGATCCACTGCTCGATTTCCGATTGAGCTCAAATGTAATTAATGTCAATGATGTTCATTGTCATGAGACTTCTGGGATTTAAATACTGATGTCATTTGTCTCATGTTAACACTGGGCCGAAAAAGTACCAACTGTCGTATCATGGGACAACATCTTGGGACTAATGGATCAGACCCTTAGACTATATATATATAACTATATTTCACAATAATGTGGTTACCTCAAGTGGTAGTTTTCGCAAGAATACCGACATAAATCTATATCAGTAAATAGATGCAGTCTCCAACGATCCTGCACATAAAACTAAGGCTTAAATCTTGCAATAACAATAAGTTAAGACTAAAATACTCGTTTACAACTCACGACATTTTTCAGTAAATTGTTAAATTATAAGGAAACTACAAGTAATATAACTATTGACTTTTTAAACCCATCTTGAGTCGATTTTAATTATGAAAAAGCTTAGAAATATGAGACATTCGGTTGATTATGATCTAGGGCATGTCAAAGAAATATATATATACGAATATATATATATTTATAAATTCGAAAAACTTAAGCCACCTTCTTTTGCGACGCGTAGCGACGCGAAGCGATGAATACAATGCAATACAAGTCATTGGTTATTCAACTTGTTATCGGTAACCGGTTTTTACAATACAGCTTGCCTTCCGACAAAGGCCTCCTCTAAAGCTTTGCATTTCATTCTGTCCTTGGCAACGCGGGTCCATTCTGAATCAGTCGTTCATTTTATGTCGTCGTCTCAACGTTTGGTTTATCTACCTTTGCTTCTTTTTCCATCTCTCGGGGACCATTCGGTCGCAACTCTCGTCCATTTTTCTTTTCCTTCTCTTAGTATGTCTCCTGCTCATCTCCATTTTAGACGTTTGACAACAGTGCTTACAAACAAAACGGAGCTATTCTCGGTATTATTTGTATTTGTTAGTTTGTCGGCCGTGCTTTGAATGTCGTTTTGGGTACTTCCTTGCCTTCTTTATATGATAGTGAGGTTGATTTGAAAGGGTGTTTCATTGATAGTTATAACTGTATTGATACATATAAGTACAGAATTATGTTTTATTGAGTTACTCTGTAGACAACAAATAACATTAATACCTACAATATATAGAAAGTTGTATATTTTTAAATTTAAAAACAATACAGAGTTCCAAATTTTGATGTTGACACACTCTCACTCTCTTTAAGTCACTTCAAGTTAATATAAGAATATTGTGTAGTAACGTTCTATTTCTAAAAAGAAAGTCGGATCTCCCCTCAGGAGATCTTTTTAGTTGTAGTTCTGATAGCGCCCATGTTTGGCATCCGTACAATGAGCTTGGGAGGATGCATGTATCGTGAATTTTTCTATTAATTTTTATGGATATATCTCTATCCTTCATCATATATATTGATGATATATCAATCAATCTTTTGTAGAATAAACTATCGCTTGCAGCATTTTCAGATCGATATACTCTACTACACAAACTACGCAAGACAACATCACTGCAAAGGCAAACTGACACTCTCCACACCACCAAGAAAAGAGCATACACTCCTTTAAAAGTCTACGACTTACGCTTACGAGTCTTGGGTTGTGGATGTGCCTTGTAATGACCGCGATCATACTGAATACACGATCAATTGTTCTTTGTGAAAATTTAATCCAGGACTCTCACTCAGCAATACGAATTTCTAACGTTATTTGCTACAGCAATAAGTTAGTGTGAAAAATTCTGTTCTAACTGTATTCTTAATCACATGAAGTACTAGCTTCGCCCCATGGCATTGCCCGTGGTTACAACAACAAACGCCGGTAACACCACGGGACTCAACTAGTATCTTTATAAATTGTAACCCATGTGTTATTCTGATGTATAAGCTATATTATTGTAAAGTTTCATTAAAATCCATTCATTAGCTTTTACGTGAAAAGGCAACAAACATCCATCCATACTTACACACTTTCGCGTTTATATAATAATTTAAGAATTATTTAGAGTTGTTTTTAGTGAAGTGAAATAAAGTCTTGGCGTGGTAGTGTCGTGATGTGTAAAAAGATCCGTATCGCCCGCCTTACGACAGTCGGGGCGGTCGCTTTTTGTATTTTCCATTATGGCCGCCAACCGTCTTATTATCATAAATATAGCGTTAAATACTCCCCTTTATGTCGGTCGTGATTTACAAAGTCGGCTCCTGTTGCCAAACGACTTATCTGATCATTGCCAAGTATTTATTTATGTTTAGGGTCGGTATTTTGTGTTTATTGATACATATCGTGTTTGTTCGTTTGAATACTTGTCTGATAGTTTGCTATCACGTTTAAAGTAGTTAATGCCACGCTATGGCACGGGCAGTTTGATGAAGTCATAACCATGATTTTACTAGCTGAATCTGTAGGTATGTTTGTTTGTAACCGACTTTTGTTAGCACGTTTTCAAACTACTTAGTCTTATCTTAAATATTGTTACAAAGAAAATCATTTTTTATTGTAGGTAACATTTATTATTATTACAGTGTGTTAGTTTAATATATTAATATGTAACCATTAAAAATATATAGAGCTTATTCGAAGCGGTCTCCATTGGCTGCAATGCAGTCCTTTAAACGTTGAGGCCACTTATTAATATCAACACGCTTTCTTTCTAATTTAAATTGTTCACTGACTATCGTATGGATTGTTTTAGGGACCCTAAGTTATAATGGCGTTTGAAGCAAGCCATGCACTCTAAATCTGGCCACAAATCACAATCCAGTGGATTAAGATCAGGACTAGATTACGGTAAGTCTTCAGCTATGATGAAGTGAACTATCGGATAAAAATGGTAGATTCTAAATTCAAAAGTAATATTTTGTTGATTTTTTATTGCAGGTAACATTATTTATGGCCAGACTAAGTATAATTTTCATTACCTTTTACGGAGTATGGGGAAAGGTACACTTAAATTTTGCTACGTATGTTTGTTCAGTTGTTTTATTTACCGTAGGCACCTTGACATTTAATGTTCTTTCGACTGTCGGTTAGTCCACTGTACCTACACTGTACTAAAGAAAATCGTGGACGAGAATTTAGCATAGAAATCTTTAAGTATATAATTAAAATTGGGTTTTTAATAAAACAAGTAATATTATTATAATTATTTTAAAATAAACATTTTTTAATATTGTTTTTTTTAAACTTTAATGTATCCAGTGTCTCTCACGACTAAAACGAATCTATTGACACCTCTCACGCGGTTTAGGCTCTAGGGCATGCCAAAGAAATATACATACATAAATACATACACATACTCGAAAAATATAACCCTTCTTCTTTCGCAATCGGGTGAAAAAAGTAAAATAAATCGTCTCCGAGCTCGTTAGAATACAGCATACACCATAGCGTAAAAGTTAACAATGTACTAATTTGTGTAAAGGCTAGTAGTGGCATCTTAACATTTTAATACAAAGTACTACGATTGATTTTAACACCATCTTCACCAAAAAATAATTAATACATCCTCTCTACCATAGATTTTGTGTTAAGTTTTGAAACTAAGTGTAACATAAATCTCACAGATGGCGTTATATTTAAAATTATTAAAGTTGAAATAACAAAACCGATCCCATCACCATGTGGCTTTTTTCAATTGGAGCAAATTGTTTCTTTTTAGAACAAAATAGGTATACGAGTTCTGCAAACATTGGTTTTGATAGTATTTATTATGTAACGTTGTCATGCAAAGAAACATCAGGTTGCACAAAATATTGGTACTACGGGGTAAAAACAAAGTTTTTCTCTGTCTATGGCAAGTACTAAAAATTATAGTCTGTACAAGCATCATCTCTGTGGCATATGATTACAAAACCGACAAGTTACTACAACCAAGCGATTTAATTTTGTGGTACATCTATTTTTCTTCTCTACGTGCTTGTTTATCACTAATAATGTGCAAAACTTTGGAAACTGTCACACTTATATATTAGGTGCTTACATATGAAATTGTTGTTTTGTGTTGAAGAATTACAGTCGTTTTTTTTGTAAAATATATTAACCATTGTTGTCTATGCACTTTTGCCATCTCATAGGTAATCCAATGGTCCCTTTACTAAGACAACCATGGGGTCAAAAAAAAGTGGTGTCTGTTGAAGCAAGGTCCGGCGAGTAAGGTGGATGTCGCAGACATTCGTATCGCAGCTCTTTTACTTTAACAGCCGTCTGTTGTGCATTGTGTGGTCTACCGTTGACTTGAAGCAGCAGTGGCCTAGAGCGATTGACCAACCTCGGTTGTTTAGCAGGTAGTTCTTACATCATAGTTTGCAGTTGCTGATAATAGATATCTGCCGTAATAGTTTGACCGTAGTAGTTGAGCCACCGACACTCACAAGTAACTTCTTTAGAGTTAATTTTCGCTTGGGACGCCGAATCCCTTCATTAGCTATAATGCCGATTGAGCCATGTACACGTGCAATCGACGCGTGTTTGCCCCACCGTTCGAACTTTTTTTATTTTACCTTTTTGCTTCAAATGAATTTAAACAGTTTTACCACTCACAGCGAAGCCAGCAGCCAACTATGAAGTGGTTTGCGATAGATCCGCTTTACCAATAGCCTTTAATTCTTCACTATCCACTTTGGGCTCTGGCCGTTCACGGGGCTTGTTTTGAAAGTCGGAATTTTAAGAACGATAACGTTGGAACCAAAAACGTACCGTGTTTTCTTTTATGACACCAGCACTATACATCCTCAATCCTACGAGCTGTTTTTGCAGTACTGTACACGATAGAACTCGATATTGCAAATTTTTTAGTGCGTGAGATGAGCTACACCAAAGAAAAAAGTAATGAGGAAAAAACTTCAATCTACCTTCTTAAAAAAAAATTAAAAAATATTTTGAAAAATGCAGTCTGCATGGACAGGCCGATTCAAATCTATGATCCTTTTCTCAAAAGACCAACCTAGACCCTATACTGTATTCGCATAGTTTATTATTTCACAAATGTTCACGAACTTAAAAAAAGACATCTCTGTAGTTTTTTTAGGCATATTTCCCAGGGTGAGTTTTAGTTAATGTTAGTTTAGTTTTTAGTTAAGGTTAGTTTAGTTTTTAGTTAATGTTTAGTTAATGTTAGTAGTAGTTAAAGTAAAGGCCGGCGCCTTCTAGCTCTAAAATATCTTTTAAAGATTTACTGTCAAAAATTAAATGTCACTTAATATTAAGAAAATTAAATTATTCAATCAATATGTATATTACCATCATTGCACTTCTAACTCTACTTTGTGCGACGGTGACCGTTCAGTACAAAGCTGGTATTGACCAACGTTTCCATTATTAGAGGATCAGCCACTCCTTGACTTCATTTTAAAGCCCAACAATACACAATCGCGGACTATCTGTATATTTACGAATTGCGAAATGAGGTGCAGCTGATAGATTAGTGGGTACAATTAGCATGTTATTTTTATTAAGACCCCCACTTTTAGCCAACTTCAAAAAATGAGGTTCTCGATTAGTCGGAATCTTTAAAGGTACTGTTAGTTGTGTTGATCATTCAGTATCAGACTTTAAGAGATATCTTTCTCCAAGATTTATATTTTCGACTTAACTTCTTATATGAATTAATAAGGACTTTGAAATGTTACTTTTGGCTTACATTTCAATTATTTCCTTTTTTATGGAATAGGGGCCAGCAGACGATACGTCGCATATCTCCTCTATTCTCACTCACTCGGTGAAACACAGCGCAAGAGCTGTTTCACAGCAGTTTTCTCTAAGGCCGTGGTATTACACCAATCGAGCCAGCCCATTCGTGCTGAAGCGTGGTTTTCCCACGGTAAAACGGTTTCCTTATAGACTGGTCTGCTAAAGTAGTAGTAATATTAGCAATCTACTGCCGTCCACTGCTGCACGAAAGTCTCCCCTAAGGAGCGCCAGCCATTCCGGTGTTGTGGTGCCCGCATCAATCAGCCGAAAATAAAGATCGACTAAAATTATCTAAAAAAATATCATAATTAAAAAATATTCTGCGGCATTTCAAACGCTGTACCTATAATTATTACTTTAATTAAAATTTATCACATTAGAGTTAAAATACTAACATATCGTGTTTATTCAGATTTGTAAATAATATTTTACTACTTGTACAGTATTTGAAGCGTTTTGAAAATAGGGTGAGTGCTGCCATCTCTCGAATTTTCATAACACTACAACAGTTTCATGGCGCCCATTCAAGTGCCTAGTTTGACCACCAAAAAAAAATTTTCCCCTGCAACCCTTAAAACATTTTTTGTTCTAAGTAAGTGAAGATGATATAGAAATAGTTTTTTATTTGCTACAAATTACAATTACTAGTTTACATAAGTTATAATTTCATGAAAAGGGAAGATCTTGAAGAAAATAACTAAGAAACTGTAATGTAAAATTATGGAATGTCCACCTCCAGATTTTAGTTAGATATACTAGTGCTGAGGTATAATTTAAAACAAAACCTTAATACATACAATTTTATTATGTATATTATTAGACAGCTGAAAATAAAAAACTTAAAGCATCACGATTTTAAAATAAGCAATACAAAAGAAGGGCAAAATCAAAACGAAAACGAGAAGCAAAGACAATAGTTAAGTACCTAGAGATATTCCAGTACAGGTATCCTAAGCTTGAAACCATCCAGGCGTTTCATGAGTGATGAAAATGAGTGAGCTCTCGAAAGTAATGCGAACTAAAAAATACATTTATTTATATTTTATTTAGTCACCTTTAAAATTTTAAAAGTTAATGAACACCTTTGGTCAGTGATTATTGTTTAATTGCCTGGTATTAAGATCTACTTAATAAGACAAATATGGTTGTAGGTAAGATGGATTCTGTGTTGGCTGAAATAAGTACTACCGTTTGTATAATTCTACTATTACTAAATGAATTTAAAAAGATTACCTGTCTGTAAATGTCCAATTTTACTGCACAGTTGGCCTAGTAGTTCGCTAACCCTTCAGCCGTGGCGTCTTGATTTTCCAGCTAAGCCTTTGTAGCTAAAAGTCCATTTTTATGACAAGTTGGGATTTGTTCACTATCAAAGAAATTTACACTACTACAAATATACAGTACTACTAGAAACTACAGAGCTTCAGCGATTTTCTTGTTAACTAATCAAGTGACAAAAAACACACTATGTTCCATAATTCCAAAACAAATAATATCAATCTGAGTTAGTTTTGCGGACGGTACAGTTAATAGTGACCGGGTGCGCGGGCGCGGCGTATACAAAACATAAAGCCGAGTATCATTTGACAATTTGCGAGCAATCAATGCATTGTCGCCGCTCTTTATTCAACTCCAAATAATACATGGAAAATTGACCATTCCAATTGTGATCCAGCCATTGTTGATCTAATGACACGATTCAGGCTTAGCTCACTTCGAAACTGGTCATCAGTGCATGTCCAGAAGTGTTAGAGATGGGTATCAAATCCTAAATTTGTTCTTCAACAAACTTGTTATTTAGTGCTTTTCTTATTAACATGCTCTTTAGCAATTTTATGGACGGTAATCTCTTCAAAATTGTGTTGTTTTGGTGAATTGACAAAATAATTTAATAAAAATGTTGAATTGTTACATAAAATAGAATATTTGGCATTCATATGACACTTTTGAGAAGAACTCTTGATACAAATGAAGTGACAAATGGCATATCAATTAGAACAGCAGTCGCCGAGACAGCTACCAAAAATAACCAGACACTCAAATCCGTATCATATAAAACGACCAATGAATGCCTTCATGGTATGGTCAAGGTTGCAACGGAAGAAGATATCAATGATGAACCCGAAGTTACATAATTCTGAGATTTCTAAACGTTTAGGACTCGAATGGAAGAGTTTGGACGAAACTGAGAAGAGACCGTTTATTGATGAAGCGAAGAGATTAAGAATTAAACACATGCAGGATTATCCAGACTACAAGTATCGTCCTAGGAGAAAAAACCGCCTCGATGCAACAGTATTTACGAATCCGCCGCTTTATTCTACAAGAGAGACTTTTGTCGAAGTAGAACCTCGTCAGGAGCCAAACTATCAGGGATTACCATACCCTGATCAGTTTGTTTACAACAATATGATCAGTTACACAGTTCCTTCGATGCCTCAGCCGACCTTTGTTCCAAATGCAATCAGGCCTAAAGAAGAAACTTTAGCAAACTTGGATTTAAGGCCTTTGCCGTCGATAGAGAGCATTTCGCCAAGGCCTTTTGCAGTTGTCAACCAGCAGATGATGGTGAAAGCTTACCAAGATCTTCATTACGTGCCCAGTGATGTGACAAGGATATCGTATCATTATCCGTTTGGTGTGCAGTAATAGGAAGTATGCTTTGTTAAATTACCGTAACCGGTTTACTGCCGGTGTTTTGAGGCCATAATAATTTTACGTTTCTAGTATTTTCTATTGACGAATATGATTTAATGTTGTTATGATATTAGTATTTTTTTGCAAATCTACTTCAAATTCTCTTAACTTAAGATTTACCTTATTTATTTATGGTTTTCATTTAGAAGAATGTGAAGATGTAGGTAACATCTTATTCGGTCCCATCTTAATTACTGAGCAGGGATGGAAGGATAATTATGTTCTGTATTTTAAAGTATTTAGAATGTTTATATTTTGATATAAGAGATACTTTTTAAAGTTATTTAAGAATGAGTCTGTTTAAGTCCACAGAAGTACAGTAAGTACAAAACAATTAGAAGTATAATCTAAATGTTTCGAATAAAATTTACACTTTACTTACCAAAAAGTACAAAGCATTGTACTATGTTGCACTTTGTTTGCTAAACCTTAAATTTCAAATGATTTGTAAGATACAGAGTAGGTTAAAGCTCAGATCCTTAGCCCTAGTGTGATGTAGTCAAGCCTTCCTCTATAAATTGACTTTCCAAAACTAAAGAAATTATACAATTCGAACCAGTATTTTCGCGGTAAACTCGCCAAACAAATTCATACTCTTCAGCTTTATAACATAAGGATAGATAATTATAGAATCGCATGTAAAATGTATTTAGTTAAGTAGTTATTATTTTGCAAGGTTTTTGAAATATTTCTGTTGAAAATATATGTATAACAAGTTTTATAAAAAAAGTATTATTCTTTTGCGTTTTCAGATTTCAAGATCATTATCAACAAACCTTACAAGTCCATCGGCTAGACATAGTTCTCTCTCTAAGGTGATTAGTGCGAACTCGGACGAGCAGACTTATATTACCGCCGCACATAGACATCCGCAACACCAGAGTCATGTGCGATGTGTGTGTGATTGCGTTACCGGCCTTTGGGGGATAGGGGAGGGATTGGCGTATGGGCCTCCGGTGTACTCACTCACTCAATGAAACACATCGCAAGCGCTGTTTCACACCGGTATGCGAGGCCGTAGTATAACTCACCGTAGTATAGGGTTTGTTTCAAGTCTTCCTGTCCTTTGCGGTGCTATTGACCTACCTAATTTGTTCCCTTTGAAGGCTTTTAATCCGTCACCACACCAACGGACATACGTAAAGATAGATAATAAAATTACACAAAAACACTTTAATATAATATATTAATTGAATCTAGTTTAAAAAAACTAAAAAATACGCTTGCAAAAGTCGGTTACAAACATACGTGTGAAACTAACAAAGTAATATTAAGTTCTTTGTTTAGAAATAAATTTTTGTGATTTATTATATACAGAAATTTTTATGAAATAGTGGTAGATATTCACTATCAATTTTGGTACCTATTTAATACCTTAATATTTGTTTATGAAAACTCCACTACGATGTTGGTTCAAAGTGATATTCCCGGTGAGATTTAAAACCACAAACAGTTTACAAAAAACAAATTTTATCATGTAAGCCCTCGTTCTTGTTATTTAAACAAACGTTAAATATATGCCATTTATTTTACGTTGGAACATAAAAATATATATAAAACTAGCTAACTAGGCAAACGTTGTTTTGACATATATAAAAAAATTGTCACAGAAAATTATTTAGGAGTAGGTCATCCTTATCATTTAGGGATATGAAAAATAGGTGTTAGCTGATGCTCAGACCTACCCGATATGCGCACAAAATTTCATTATTTAAATATAAATAATCCTCAATACACCTATGAAAAGTGAATTTCGTTAACATATTGGAATGTTATTATATCTGTGTTACTACTAGTTAGGCGTGTGTGAAATACACACGCCGAATTGCCTCGTTGGTCAAGCGGTTAACGTATGCGACTGCCAATCAAGAGGTCTCGGGATCTAATACCGGGTCGGGCCAAAAGTGTTACCAGGTTTTCTTATACAAAATTCTTAATAACAGCCAGGAGTATGGAAGTTTGACGGTGTTTAACGCCCATGCCGCCGCCGCCAGCCAAGCACATTAAGCAGTCGGTCCTTGTTGTCATGAACACCAGCGAGAACCGTAATTGGGAAGTCTCTAATATACCGGTAACAGTTCAACCTTCGAATTTAGTTGACCATCAGAGAAACTATCTAACTGAAAAAGATACTGTGGTTTCAATAACAATCATCGCACATCCCAAAAAAAAACAAGGCACAAGGCAGTCTGTTTCCACAATAGGTACAAGGTAAATTAAAAATTTAAAAACCTCCAAAAATGCATGTAATTGAGTGATCATACGCCAAAAATGCCTTACATCGTTTTGGAAAAGATCTGATACTCTAACACTGCTGGACCGATATTAACCAAATATAGCTATGAAGCACCGTAATGAAAATAGCTTTTAAATAAAAAAAAACCGCATCGAAGTCGATCTATGCGTTCGAGAGTTACGATGCCATAGACGCATGACCGACATCAAACTTAACACCCTTCACCTTACGTGAGGGGTTAAAAGCTTTGTGCTGTGCTGACTGCTGATAATTTTATTTTTATTGTTTCTAAATACATACATACACATAATAGATAAATATCACCCAGACAAAACAAAATGATTCTGCCCATCACATACTTATTTGAGCTGAGCAGGGATCGAAATATAAACACTTAACGAATAGGCGAAATTAATTATTTACATTCTACTAGTATTGCTTCGAACGAAACAATTATTTTTTCTTAAATAGAGCACTTAACAGTAACAAATTTCTCTAATACAGACAGTGGTAAACGTAATCTTTTATCCACCAAACACCCATTTTAGCCATTATCACCAGCCGCTGATTCCCATCCACATCAGCATCACATTCAGCCGTCAGAAGCTCCGCCAGAAATAATGTACAGACGGTGACAAGAGATTTCTCTGATTGATGATTCACGACATAAGTAATTGATTTACATATTTCTCAACGGCATATTTTTCTCTTCCTATTACTGAACTGAGGTGATATATTTTGAGGTCTATTAATTTAATAAAGACCCCCTTTGACAGTTTTTCTTCAATATCTTTAATGTACCTGAAGTGAGAGCATTCGTGCTGTCGTGTTTCGTTGGTGAGTACTAGGCCGGTGGCCCAATGATACAACAGCATCTAAATATACTGCCGTAGTGTGGGTCACCATGTTGCATTGTTACATAGACCACCACTCTTGGATTTTGCTTATGCTTTCAGGCTACGTAGAGACACTGGGGCAGGCCCATATATAAAACATTTACAGATACCTGTTACGTTTTATGTTGAGATGCTCATTGGGCAGCTACACTCGGTGATTAGAAACAATCAACGACGGTGCGGTCAGTACCTGGATGGGTGACCGTTGATGGCATGTTACCATGAGCGTTTCCGTGATTCGGAGGTCACGTTAAACAGTCGGTCCCGGTTGTTATCGTAGGATAACAGTCGTGAAGCTTAGTTGGAGGCCTTTGGGCGGGTTAAAAACATCCAATGCCAAGTTTACGTAGTCGCAAAGTAGTGTTGCCAGTCTCCAATTTGCACTCGGTCAGTGTGGGGACGTGTTGGCTTAACCCTCTCCTGAGAAGAGACTAGCAGTGGGACATTATGGGTTGATGATGACCTGTTACAATTTTATTACATGTATAGATGTTTTATATTGAGTAATAGAGTAATTTCTCCTTAGGAAAAGTGTAGTAACTAAGTTTACCCAATCGTATAGGACTGGCTCATTTAAGATACATAACGTTACTTTCGTCACTTATGTTTTTGACTGTCAAAGTTGGTAATCAATATTTCTATAAGGTTTTCTTTCGCAATTATATTAACATGGATTATATTATACATGTATAAAATAAGAAAATACTCCCGTTAAGAGTCGATAAAAAATATATAAGGAATGAAAAAAGAAAGCTAGTTGAACCTGAGTACGAAAATAACCGCGGACTTAGTTGCGGGGTGAAATTAGTCTAAAAAAAGTAATCTAAGTTACTCCTTATGTCATTAGCTATCTGCTAGTAAAAGTCACGTCAAAATCGGTCCAACCGGAAATGACCCGGAACAAACTCATAAAGAAACATTTAGTATCATTAAATATGTTGATTTTTTAAATTATTTTTTAAATCATATGTCCTACACTGTAATATAAGTATTGATCAATTAAAATTATTATTATTATTAATTAGCTGACCCACCGCCATATTAATTTTCGTAAAAAATTTCTGAATTACCAAAAACGTATTTTAAACCCGTGTCAATTTTACAATAAAAAATACATAAAAAAGAATTATACAATTTGGTGCAGCCGATCGAAAGTTACGCGTACATACATTTTTGTGATTCATTTTTGTTTATATAAATTAAAAAAAATAATAATGTAAGTACTATATCTATATACTTTGTATGCATTTAATAAAAAGCTGTTAATTTGAAATTACAAAAATTTTAAAGCAGAAAAAAAATTGACTACCCAAAAATTTAATATCAAGTTTTAGTGAATTTCAACACTAATATTTTGATTAACTGCGTAATTATTGTAAACTTATTTCTATTATTCGAAGATTTACAGCTTGATCTCAAAATTCTAGTCATTACGATCAACCGTTTTCATCACTTATTTATAATTTCATACGTGAAATAAGCGTCATAAGTACATTACAGCCATCAAACGATCTCCAAGAATCAAGAACCACAAATTATAGAAGTTTTTGTTCTCCAAATTAATCTGGCTTCGAAGAAAGATCACACGGCGTATACCTGTTGATTAAATTGAAACAATTGTTGAGTATAGAGTGTTTAATTAAAATCGTTGTGCACAAAGCACGCGGCAACGCCATTTTTCTTATAATAAGCTTTCTGATAATTGAAAACCTGATTGTTGTGGAATAACATAGAGCTGTTAATACGATGTTTAAAGAATGTTATAAAATACAGTAAAGTAAACATTTATATACACATATATATATATATAAATGTAACCTATTAGTAAATTCTATAGTGAATGACTAAGTTGAAAAAATGGCATATTTAGAATAATGTGGTGTTATTAAGACAAAATGTTCTTATATTTAGGACTAGCTGCGCCCTACAGTCCCTACAGTGTTACCCGTGGTTATTGTTATACCTTCACAACTGTAAGCGTGGTTAACACAATAGGGCGAAGTAGTCTAAGACGAAGGAATAAGAAAGAAGTAAGAAGTAGTCTAAGATGAAAGTATTTTAAGTTGTTCTCAACATCATTAACTATCTGCCAGTGAAAATCCCATCAATATCGGTCACCGGTTTTTATTTGTAATTAAAGTAACTTATATACTTTTATGTACATGTAGTGAAAAGCTGTCAATTGGAATTTACTTATTATTTACTGTGTCTAACTAAATTTTAAAATGTTTCCTTCACTTAACAATCTATAGAGCTAGTCGTTTCATTGATATATTTGCAGAAAATAATTGTGACATTTTAGTATTTTTTTATGTCAGAATATTTATCTGTATTTATTTGTATCTTACTTTTTGTTTTCTTTTATGTTTTTTGTATATACACGACGTACAAAAAAAATTAAACATAATCATAAGATGTGTCATAAAATATGCAAATGTAACAATCTGCGGTAAAAACGGTATAAAACTTTACTTGTGCATTGCAGAGTACACTGTATTCATCTATAATGAATACTGTGTATTTTAGTATAGATATATAATGAATACAGTGTACTACTAATAACTCTAATTTTTATTAGACCAAATGCTTTATCGCAAATATTCAGCTTAAGCAGAGATTGTAAAATTTAACTATTTATTCTCATCACTCAAAGGACACCAGATGTAGGAGGTATTATCACCCCTATACGTTGAATCAAAGAGAGTTTAGCAGTATGTACTTCAGCTATAACTAAAATAGTAATTAAAGAAACCTCACCAAGGCTCTATAAATTGACATTTTGTTTGCGCCATTAACCCTCCACCGCCATACAACCAGATGACATTTTCACCCCATCGGAAAATTTTATTGTACAAATCTTGCTTTATTAATTGTTTCCTCTAGAAATTAATGTTATTTTTATATTGATAAGTTTCCTTTTTTGTATATAATACCTTGAACTTAGGTATTTGATTTCTTCATGTTTTTTCTAAATGAAATAGGGGGCAAACGAGCAGTATATCACCTGATGGTAAGCGAACACCGCCGCCTATAGACATCTTCAACACCAAAGTTGTCAACGTCATTGTTATCTTCACAGTTAGAAACCAGTTATAGTGTGAGGGCCACGCTTTGGTATGAGTGAGCCGGCTCGTCCGGAGTGATACCACGGCTTCACAGAAAACCGGTGTGAAACAGTACTTGCGCTGTTTTACCGGGTAAGTGAGAAAACCGGAGGCTTCAAAAATAGAAAAATCCTCAGCTTCCAAAATTTTAACTTGTAGCCTCATTGGCTCAGACTTTGCCTTGATAAATAAATCAGTCAATGTTGGCTACAAGACGTTACATATATAGATGTAACCAGCAGTTCCTGACGTGCCAGTACTTGAGTCACGTACATTATGTTGCGCACTTCACGCTTACATATCTGCTATACAAAAAGCCTCCACAAAACACTTTGCACCCATTCTGCAGGCATCTCTTGTTTCGTACAACGCATCATGCTGTGACGTCATTCAATATCACGCGATGTATTCATCCAAAACATCTCTGCAAGAGCCTTGAACAATACTAGACAACTGTCTAACACCTATCTCGTTGGGTTTAAGCACTAACCCTGCGTTGAAAACTCAGTTTCGACTTTAAGGCGATGTTGCAAGGTGGATTTATGCTTAGCAGTACCACGAGATGTAATTCTGACGCATAAACTGCCACGTATTATCAAGGCTTCGTTAAACTTGAACAAGCATGTTGTAGTGTTTGAAATCCGTGTCATAGAATATCTACTTTGAATTTAGAATGACAGGGTTCAAATTTGTTTGGTAGATTTCTGCCGTAAGATCTTCCAGCATTGAGTTGATATGCAAAACTGTTCAGGCCTAACGAACGCGGCCTGTGTAGTTGACAAGTAAATTTGGCCGTTATGCTCATGGTTTTAAGAGCGTTGGTAGAAGGTAGCAGTTCTACCATACTGAAACGATGTCATAATCGTCATAGATGTCTTTCACGCCGCACGTAAGGAATGAATGATGGATGAATGCGTGGAAATCCAGCTTTTTCTGTATTTCACTATTCTGAATCACAGTTTTCTTAAGGTGTGAACCTTTTATACGACTGTCACCTCTATTTGTAGTAACATAAGAGTTATAATTTTACTGAAATAATGAATAAGATTTTCTGGGATACGAACAAGAAATGGGTAAAAACTTGCTATTGGTTTGATGAGCTTTCAACCCCCACTCTACTGCACTTTCATTTATTAAAAGGTGTCCGCGAAGAAGAACCGTTTACTTCGCGGAATCGACGACGGAGGGCATGCGCCGCTGAGCCAGCCTGTGACCACGGCCAGTGCTATTTGGACGAAACTTCAGGCAAATCAGAAAATAATTTTAAAGTCGTTTTATTATCTTGAAATGCAAGCGCTGTTTCACACCGGTTTTCTAGGAGGCCATGGTATCACTCCGGTCAGCTGGCTCGACATTCATGACGCACGAAAATTAAGAAGTATTTATCGTAAAGTAATAAAGTTAGTTACTTAGTATAACTTATATTAAGTGCCGTGTTTACTTCTTAATATGAATTGATTATCATAAACCACCAATAAACGCACAATTTGCTCAAAGTTAGCAAATAACACACAACAGCAGTCACATCAACCCCAATATTAAGCAGTAAGTAATTCTAATGCGCGCACAGTGCGCTCAAACGTCTGTTGTGCGTAAAATGAATTGTGTGCGGAAATGTATTACCGGCGTGTGAAATGACTCGGAACTAGGGATGTGTGTCTACTGATAGTTCTTGAAAGAAACGTTTGTTTACCTAATACAAGTACCCGATATTTTTCGATATTTTATAATATCAGGTAACGTTGGTTTACCTCATGCAAGTACCTGATATTTTTCGAGACTATACACGTAAAAGATAAGTGAATTAACTTGTGTATTTTATTCAATAAACTCGGTAATACAGTTAACAAATATTACTGTTTCGAGAAAAAGTAGGACTTACTATATTTTGATTAAGCTACAAAAATAGTTTAAATGCTTATAATTTGTAAATTAATACAAACTTATTTCCCTATAATTTAAAAAGAAACTTTAATAAAGTATGTATGTAAAGTATATTTAGTTCAAATACAAGAAAAACGATTCGAGTAGAATTTATTTATTAGTTAGTATTAGGTAACTATGTACTTATCTTGGACGGAGAATGGTCTAGGTCTTTACACAAAAACACGTATTTCATGCATAAAAAAAATATATATGAAGTATTTAATTAAGTTTGGGGGAACCAGGTTGGTTCCAGTACCTGTTACAATTCCCTCTCTAGACAACCCTAACATTTCGAGAGGTTGGAACCGCTGTGCATTATTTTTTGTTTACACATTTATTTACGTTCCGCGTAGGGGTCGACATTAACATTATTTATTGACCCTCTAAAAGGGGCAGTGTCTTTAGTTATTATCAATTATGTTTTATTTTCAACCACTCTAATAGAGATAATTTTAGGAAAGATTTATTGTGTATGTGGACATATTATAGCTAAGGGACATTAAATAAATAATAAATAAATAAATATGTTCACACATTTTAATACACAACGCCATCTAGTCCCAAACTAAGCATAGCTTGTACTATGGGTACTAGACAACTGGTATTAATACTTATATACTTTTTTTTTGTAAATACATACATATTATACATAGAAAACACCCAAACTCCGAAACAAATATTTGCAGATCATACAAACATTTGGTCCGACTCAGGAATCGAACCCGAGAGAAACAACGAAGAGAGAGACAACCTTAAATTTAGTGATATAAACAGCACATGTGTTTATTATTTTAGTTTATAGGTTTAAATTTATAATGCGGTTTTATTACATTAAGTTTAGTAAGTAAATAGAAAGTTATTATTTACCTACAGTAAGAGGGAAACCATCAACGAAAATATTACGCATTTTGATTGAGACATCACCAATGTCCGCGATTATCACTTTTTTTATGGAATAGGGGGAAAACGAGCAGACGTATCGCCTCATAGTAAGCGATTATCACCGCTGAGGGACACCCGCAACACCAGAGGCATCACAAGTGCGTTACCGACCTTTGGGAGATGGGGAGGGAGGTGGGGGAGGGGTTGGATAAGGGCCTCCTCTACCCTCACTCACTCGCTGAAACGCAGCATAAGCGCTGTTTCCTCCTTGCAAACTAAATTTCATGTAAACCGTTAGAGCCGTTTTCGTGATTAAGATTGTATATACAAGAATTGCTAGCTTAAAGATTTCAAAGAAAAATGTTTATCAAATACATATCGATTACGTCATTACAGATTTAAATAACCTACAATCTTCATTCTGTAACGTCTACCCTTAGCTTTTTACATATTGTTAAATTTCAATCAAAGTCCGAACCAATCACTCCTACCATTACACAATTTGATTAAACCAAACAAATAACACCCCACAAAGTGTTTAACAATCAAATTTAAACAAGTGCCGAGTGCGCCAGATGTCCAAACATGGACAAAATCAACACAAATCTATCGAATTACCAACCGTATGCTCTCATTAGCTTGTCCTACATTATTTATTTCACACTGAGCGTTTGAATTTGAGCAATGTAAAGGGTCTTTTTGATGTTCTGTTGGCATCGAAATGTTATTGATGATGTGTTGATTTGAGCTGGTCTCTTAACAATCGCACACAACTTGAGGGATTGCTGAGAGTTCAACTTTTATTACACGAAGATATACGCCTTTAATTTACTTTTATATATTTATTTATTTATTCATTAACTTGATGCACATGAGGTACAAAGGCGGACTTAATGCCATTAGGCATTATCTACCAGTCAACCTACAGGTGTTGCAGAAATATGATCCGGTAGGTGCAAGGACAAAATTTTGAACTCGGACTATATATATATATATATATATATATATATATATTTATATATGTATGTCCGAGTTCAAAATTTTCATCTAGGCGTTGTGTGTTAGATTTCCGAAATATTTATCTATTGACGCAGTCGGCTTTCTTAAATAATTTTATTTTTATTTTTGGTTTATGTGACTGTGTCAAACAAACGTATTTATTTATTTCTTTCTTATAAACAAATAAATTTAATATATTACAAAAAATACCCATAATTATCCGGAACCCTAGTATAAAGTTGTGACGCTACAATAAACGTGATAGGAAATCCATTTGATCGTCAAATCGATTGGAAAATTCGATTGTTATTTCCAAGCCGTTGCAGTTTTCGTGCCATTGATCTTGTTAAAGAATAACGATAACAATAATGAGGATGAATAAAGTGTTATAAAAACGCGTTACGCCTCCGTTGTTTAAGGATATGGATAAATGAGTATATTAAATTTGTTTATTTCTTCTAGTCGTAGGAAACGATTTCGTGTAAGATTTACTCGCCAGATGAATTTTATGTTTATGTACTGATATTCTGTTTGGGAACCTCTTTTTTATGGTAAACGATTACCGCCGCTCATGGACACCCGCAACGCCAGAGGCGTTGTAAGTACGTTGCCGGCCTTTGGGGGATAGGGAGGGGGATGGAGGAAGAGGTTGGGGAATGGACCTCCGGAATCCTCTCTCACTCGTGGTTTTCTGTGAGGCCGTGGTATCATCCCGGTCGAGCCAACCCATTCGTGCCGAAGCGTGGCTCTCGAAAGGCTATTTGACAAAACCAAATTTTTCCTTACGTACCAATAGTATTATAGATCAACAATAGTAAAAAAAAACAATATTTATGGTTATTTGTTTGATGTCCTAATTTTGATTATGTACAGCGTAAACTCAATGGTATTTCGGCCATACTGTGGGCAGTGGAAGAAAGTGACCACGCGTTTGCTCACCAACACGTGTAGATGTGATCGCCCATCAATTTCTAAACGGTCTTAAGAGACATAATGCCTATCGCATCTTTGAAGAACATCCGCTTTCATTTCCTACCAGTGAGAACGCAATCAAAATTTACAAATTTATTCATGACTATGTCGTTTGTCTCACCAAATAGTAGCCTATGTATTATTTTGATGTATAAGCTATATTACTGTAAAGTTTCATTCAAATCCGTTCAATAATTTTAGCGTGAAAGAGTAACAAACATCCTCACAAACTTTCACATTTACAATATTAGTAGGATTTAAAGAAATTGTGACTCTCTGTCCAAATTATCCTTATTGTTTGGTATTACGTATTTATAACTTTTTAAAATAATTTAGATGTTGGTAGTTACTATAAAAATGAGGCTGGTACAATCATGTTTGATATAAAGTCTCTATATAAAATATGTAAACAAAAAAAAAGTTCTACATACCAGTTTATGCACAGATTATCCGTTCTAGATGCAATTGGCAAACCCGACAATTTTTTAAAAAGTGTTTTCTAAAATTTAGCTCATTATTTTAGACGCCTCACAACTAACTTATAATAATTAATTAATTAAAAATGTATATAAACTTATGAAATAATTCTGTTTTCGTAAAAGAAATCATGTTTTGTAATCAATTCCAAAGGTAGCGCGAAAGCAGCCAGTCACGTGACCGATGACGTTGGATGACGTCGTTTATTTATCAAACAACAAATTTTACTATTGCGACGCCAATTATTGTGTCATAATATTTTTCCAGATATTTAATTGAATTTATTAAAATGAATGCCTACTTAAATTAACTAGATGATGCAAATAGACCGCGGAAATATTTTTTTGTTTGTAAAATGTGACGTCACACATTACAGACAATATGGACGGCGCATTTTTCGGCCTTTTTAATCAACAGATAAAAATCGCAAAAATATTTTAGAGAAATATTAATGAAAAAATATGTATTTTATTTTATTATCATTGCTTATAAATAATAAGCTACCATATTAAATTTGTAGTAGCCAATTCTAATACGGATCAAGATCCTCAGACTCGCGTGGTCGATGCCAAAGAGATAAATATATATATAAATATAATAATCAAGATAAAAAAATTAAAAAAACACGCGGCCTGATGACAAGACATTGTTGAGGCAACGTGTTTTGTTTTAAAACCTATTTAACAAAAATACAGATAAAAAATATACACTTTATTGTGGTGTTGTTGCCAGAACCAACAAAAGGCAACAACAATAAATAAAAAAAAATACAAAAGTCTAAATGGCCATTTAACTTTGCCGTCATAAATAGGTTTATTATTAGTTAAGTTAGTGTATTTGTGCGTCGCTAATGGATCGTTCTCGTATAATAAACATAAAATCGTTTTCGGGACGCTTTTTGTATAAAGATTTGTTATTGGGAATATTTCGTGCGCTCTTACCTTTTAAAGGTTCGAAAGAAATAAAATTATGATTCAATTGTTCAATCATGTTACTTCATAAGTATTGTAAAAAGCCCACTGTCGTAATACTCATAAAAGAAGATTTATTTGTGATTTAGAGAAAGAAACAAGCAGTTATATATTTTACCTAATCGTAAATGAGTACCTGGTGTCCATACTAATATAATAAATTCGAAAGTAACTTTGTCTGTTATACTTTCACTACTAAACTGCTCCACCGATTTTAATGAAATTTGGCATGAGATACGAAAGAAGTATATGGGTACTAGGTTGAAGCCGCGGGCAAAAGCTGGTTTGATAAATTTCACCAAAAATATCTTCTTGTCTAATGTTCTGGTCTATATGTATTCGGTTCTGTCTAGAGTTGCTTATAGTACAGAATTCAGATTGAAAAGTTTTTATTTTAATATAAATAGTAGAATTAAATCTTCCCCTAGTCTTCAAAGTAAGGCAGACAATGTTCAATGTATAATGCAAATTATCGTCCAGGGACGGTCGAGGTCGTATAAGCGCCTTGCGAATACTTGTGACAATAAAAGTGGATAAGATTAAATAGTGTTCGCTGTAAGTGAATTGGACTATGTTTAAATATTTCCTGCTACTGTTAACAAAAAGAAGAGTTAATATATGTCAAGGCGCTCATAGCCCAGTTGCACTCGGTGATTAGAAACAGTCACCGAGGGTAAGCAACGACGGCGCGGTCAGTACCTGAATGGGTGACCGCTGGTGGCTTGTTACCATGAGCGTCTCCGTGATTCGAAGGTCATGTTAAGCAGTCGGTCCCGGTTGTTATCATACTATAACAGTCGTGAAGCTTAGTTGGAGGCCTTCGGGCGGCTTAAAACATCCAACGACAAGATACGTAGCCACAACGTATTCTTGCCAGTCCCCAACGCGCACTTGGCCAGCGTGGGGACGTATGGCCTTATCCCTCTCCTGAGAGGAGACCCGAGCTCAGCAGTGGGACATTTGGGTTGTTGATGTAAAGTATAAAATAAAGCGTTTTTTGGCATATGACCTGCCAGGATACCTGATGTCCTTGACAATCCCGTTAATGGTGCGGCTCATGAAACTCGAAAGACGCCAGTTGAAGTAACTCACTTGGGCTTTGAAACGATTCATCCGAAGCCCACAAAGCATGCATCCAGGGCTTACAGCAAAAATTCTAGAAATGAGTACACAAATGAAAGTGGAAATACAGGCGTAATCGGTACTAATGTGCGTTCAGGTAAATAAAAAAAAAAGGAATATGACAAATATTGTAACTTTTTGTACGATGTTGTCTTTTTTTTTAAAAAAAAAAACAAAGATGTTTTCAGTGCTTGGGAAAAAGAGGAATCCAAAAGCTCAAACTCCTTAGAAGTCGTTGGAAACATTTTCAAGTTATAAATTATGTAACTAACCTGTCTTTGTTTTATTAAATAAGAATTGACACCTAACAATTTTAAAAGTGCTGAAGCCGTAACAGTATCCTTTTTACAAGATTCATTGTCTAATATCCGAGAAGAAACTGAAGTGAAACAACCAACTTGATTCTTTACAAAGAGTTTGGTATAATTTTTACAAGTATTACATAATAGAATAAATTAATGAAAATCCCTGAGGGGATATATTGTTATTTGACAACAAAATAATATTTTAATGTATTGGTAACGTGGCGAATGCCTCATGCAGCGGCAATAAAAACATATGACAACGCCATCAATTGAAGATACTCTGAGCTACGGAGTAGCCTAGTGTAAGAAGAAGCTACCAATCCTGAATCGTGCAATAGAAGTTCTCGCATTGATTAGCATGTTTTAAACATCAAAAACATCAACCATAGGGCAGTGGCCCGCCAGGTATGATTACCACGCCTGGTCTGAGAACCCCTTTATGTTTGAGAGACATGATATCAGTTCATCCACAGTAACACTAAAGAAATATTACAATCATCGAGATCACAAAAGCTTGCCGCTTTGGCCAGATACAACGATGGCCAGATACCACGATGGCCAGACACCACGATGGCCAGATACCCCGATGGGCAGACATGTCAGTATAGGGTTTATTTCAAATTTTCTTCTCTTTGCAGTAAAGTTATACTGGATAGTTAGTTCTTACCATGCTACCTAGAATAAATGTTAATCTATCATTCGCTTGGAGACAAGTAGAATATTTTCTAAAAAGAGTGATTGCAAAAAATACATTAAACACTGTGGAGGAACGAGTGTCATGTCGGCCCAATACAAAGAGAGAATCCTTTGACGAGGCAAGGTGATCATGCTCAACGGTTGCTGTTGGGATGTTGTTAAAATGTTGGAAGATTGTCCAGTACTAAAAGAAATTGATAAAAACACCTTCAGCGTATAACGCACATATGCGGCGCACACAAACACCAACAAATACGGGTAAAAGCAGGTGATAATTATATTGAGAATGTCCAACAAGGCCAATTCTCCAATCTATCAACTAATTGCAGTCCACTGCCAAAAGAAGGTGTCTCCCAAGGAGCGCCAACTATTTCGGTCAGCCTCTGCCAGCCATTTCCTTAAAATCGTCGATACATCGTGCCACAGGACGTCTTGGATTAGTCTATGTTTACATAAACACGGTCTCCACTGCAGAGCACTTTTGATAAGGATCGTTTTTATACCAGAAGCATAGGTGACAAGAAAATTGCATGTAAAGGAAAATTTATACATAAAATAACACGTTTTTCTTCCTCTTTTGATAATATGGCAGCTATTTCTGGCAATGTCATGTAGTTAAAGTATTTAAATCTTAAGTCTTCGTTGTGTTAATCGTAAAAAATATAAATGCGGATAAGATGAAATGAGGACTGTCTTTCACAAACAAAATCTACCTCTATACATATAACACGCTCAAAAAGGAATTAAGAAAGAAATGATTTGACATGGATACCAATTCAGTTCAAACCAACTGTGCAATAAGAAGTCATTGAAACAAAGTAATTGAGTTAGAAGAAGCAACTCTGTCTCAATACATTCAGACGTCTCTCTTGAATTGCCAATAAATCGTATTTTAGTCCGATTGACGGTTTTAAACCGTATTTATGTTCGATTAAAACCGTAAAGGGGCAATAGATATGCGACAATGTTATGTTGTGTATACTTCAAAGTTGGAATTAGTTTATATGTTAAGTTTTATAGCTTTGGTATACTATGATTAGATAAAAAGCTTGAATATTAGCTTAGTTTGATAGGAGTTTGTTTTGCTACCGAAATAAAGTATTTAGGTTATGTGATAAAAAATGGTATTTATTTTTATTTTATTTATTTATCTTTATTAAGTACATGAAACAAAATAGTACAAAAATGAGTTACAAATCAAGTGATTAATTTAAAAAGTATTTCTTAAAACGTGCTTTTTTACTTATTAATAATAAAATAGGAAACTGTAAGTCCTTTCATTTGAGACTCTTATCGGGTGGGTTGTTCAGAAATAAGTACGCCGCCGTTTTATTACGGTGGCCATTTTGGATTAATAATAATACCGATTATATATAATTTCATTATCGCCAGAACCAACTGTATATTTGAAATTTCAGCTCTATCGGAAATCGGGAAGCGTGTCAAATTTTACTTGCAAGATTTAATTACAAACAAACATCGGGACACAGTTGAAAATAAATAAAAGCTTGTAAGTGCTCTTCCAGATAACCTTAACATGAACATTACGTGTTTAAAATTTGTGAGGTAGTTAATAAACAAAAAATATATTGCAAATATACTGTTACACAAATATACAAAATCCTACAATTATACAGAGTTATATCATATGTATACATACTTATACTTTTTTTTTTTAAATTCCTATTCAAAATAAAACCAGAAGCATTGAAATAATGAAAAATACAAACTGTAGAAATCAGTAGCAGCGGCAAAATCTGAGTGTTATTTTAAATATAAACCATTCAGTGAATCCATACTTATAAATGCGAAAGTAACTCTGGCTGTCTGTCCTGCTTTCACGGCCAAGCCGCTGCACCGATTTCAATGAAATTTGGCACGGAGGTACTTTGATTTTTGAGGAAGGACATAGGCTACTCTTTGCTCCGATAACTGACAAACACGAGGGCGGAGTAGCGCGCAAAAGCTAGTAGAAATATAATTGTTTCTTCATTGTTTTAATTTTCTTAAATGTAAATTTTGGAAATGTTTAATAGAAACACTATTTAAAGTAAAATTATAATTAGAGTCTCCCTACATTTATATATTGTGTCTACAAACATTTAATCCTTTATATAAAGCAAAACAAACGGACACAAGCTAAACATAATATATTAATGCGAAAAACGCATTAGGATCCGGAAATAGCGGCGTACACATTCACTATTGTGTTTGAGGAAAAATGATATAATATCATAACATCCCTTTATGACCATTACTGGACTTGCCCGCTCTGACAAAGATTAAAAATTCTAAACATTTTATGCAGTATCGTGCCTAACACCGATAAGCATCTAAGAAAATACGTATTAGTGATTTTAACTGAGTACTCTTCAATTATCTGCTCCATGCCAGTTTAAATTGTGAGTTGTGTGTGACAGTTCCCCTCCGTTATCCTTACTCACTCGGTAAAACACAGCACAAGCTCAGTTTCAAGCCGGTTTTCTGTGAGGCCGTAGTATCATGAAGGTCGAGCCGCCCATTCGTGCCGAAGCGTGGCTCTCCCTCGGTAAATGTTGGATACCATAGTTGATTAAAGGGTACCCGGTTTTGACGATTTTTAATGAATTGACATTACTGTCGTGTACCGTAGTCTAATAAATTGTATTGTGCTCAATTTAAGGTTGTTTTTTGGCATGTTTTTTTAAGTGTAACAGTTTGCGTTTTTCATGTCTGCCATTTCATGATAAAATGAAAAAATACAACATTGATCTATTTGCATTTCATGTAATTTATTTCCTTCGTTTTTTTAAACGGGAACACATACTATAAAATAAAAGTAAAATTGAATGCTATTTATGAGGACCCTTCGCCATCCGTGACAACCGTTAGATATTGGTTCAACGAGTTTAAGCGTGGTCAGTATGCCCATCAGGTTTGGTTACCGAGGAAATCGACAAAAAAGCAATTGTATCATTCTCCTTGCTCGAAGAATGAAAGTATGCTAAGTAGCTGAGACCACAGATGTCTCGTATGGATCGGCAATCGAAAAATGATAAAATAGGTGCGAGAAAGGTGGCGCCATAGCTTCCCATTTTTTATCATACAAACCAACATGAAAAACGAGAGCTATCACTGTGACGTCATTAGAGGTCATAAGAAAATCTAAGACTTAAATAGTGTTTTTTGATTCACCTTTCGTTCATTGCTGAGATTATAAGCAATGGATTTTTCCAGGTGAATCTGCTCCGAAGAAAGCAAAAACCTTGTCTTGGTCATGCCAAAATGACTCTACTCTGCCTGATGGATTGATGCCTGATAAGCAGAATCCAAGAGCATGTTAACCCACTTTATGGCGGCCTAGTGACGCTTCTGGATCATTGAGCAAAAGAAAACTCAGCAAGTTACGCCAATAAGAATTGTTTATATTTCTATAGATTTACTTGCAGTGTAAGAAGAATTTTAATAGTCAACTCGCCACGGTACAACTGGCAAGCCTTAAACGTGTTTCACATTTGTTAAATTCAGGTCTAAGGTAAACTGAAAAGATCGTAGACGTTACTGGTATTCAAAAATCAAATTGAATAGGTAATTCCTTGGATTAGATTTTTTTGTACCAACCCTAATTTTGGTCTAACTTTTAAAATGTTTTAAGCCGTTTCTCTTACAATTTTGTTCTTGATCTATGAACTTGCCGCCCTACAGGAGACAAATCGTCCAGCTGGCCATTTGTCAAAAAACCTGCATCCGCCCAATGAAAGCGATTTTTGTACACGCCACAACTTTATTTACAGACGCACCCACATCTTAACACAAGCGTATAAGGTTCAAAATAAGCCCAACAAATTTACAAAACCTCTATGCATAATGTCTAAAAACAAGTTTGATGATTCTTATTACAAATGCATAAGGTTTATATTAAGAAATGTAACATGTAATTTTGATAGTATTAATAAGAATGGTGAATGGTTGAAAGAAGTCTTTTTTTGAAGAGTTTGGTTAAAAATGTACGCGGGTGTGTTTGTATGGCATTGTGTTGGCTTTCCGCGATATATTAGAGGGTAGACTCGTCTTAATAAATTCTCTATGATTTATTGTCTATGAGTGGTCTAAGTGCTGGTAAGTACTTGTGTTCAACGGTGTGAGACTAACTGCATGGCTTTTGCACATTTGTAAAGGCTAACTGGCTTTATTGTGTATGAACTGTGAATCCGAGATAGAAGATGAAACACAGTTTTGATGAGGAAAACTTGGAGTATATTTAGAGTTGGTGTTGAATGGTTGAATAGCTAAGGGTGCGACTTACGAATGTCAATGTCAAAACCGACCATTTTACCATCATTGTTTGTGTTAAATAGTTGACAATAAAAGTCCGACAAAACGCCTGTCTGAAAAATTATAGCAATATGTTGCTATTATTTACGAACTAAGTACACATTAGATGAATGTATAACACGAACAGAACAAAAAACTATTATAATATACATTTTTCTGTCGTTTTATTATCGTTATCATGGGACTTTTGGGGTTATATATGGGCCGGCTGGACCAGATTAATACCACGGCGTCACAGAAAACCCGTGTGAAACAGCGCCTGCGCTGTTTCAGTGCGAGTGAGGATACCGAAGGCCCATACCCACCCAGCCCCCAAAGGGCGGCAAGACACTTGTGAAGCTTCTGGTATTGCGAGTGTCCAAGGGCGACGGTAATCGCTTACCATCAGCTGATACGTTTGCTCGATTGCATTCCATAAAAAAACTCGTTAGATTCAATGGAACTTCCATAAGCGACTGTACTAGCTTATAAACAAATCAGAATTTAACATATTCTATGACAAGTTATATGCCTTTTTTCAAGAAAAACCATTTTTACACTTATAAACTCAAAGGTAAGTCAGCTTGTTACTTTTCACGGCACCACCCATTAGTAAAATAAAACAAAAAGTGTTGATTGATTTGTCGATTTTTTCAATATCTGATGTGCCCTCCTCATTTTCTGATGCACTCTTGAAGCCTGGAAGGTACATTCTCCAGCAGTTGTACTACTGTTTCTTGAGGAATATGTTCCCAGCTTGTTTTCAGAACGTTTATTAGACGTCTTTCATTGTGCACAGCTTGGATTGTGCTTCGAACACTGTGTTTCAGTAAATCCCACATATGTTCAATGGGATTGAGATCCGGACTGTTTGCAGGTCACGACAGTACCTGTATACCAGCCTCCTCTAGAGCTTTTCTGGTAGCCCTAGCTGTATGAGCGCGAGCATTATCGTGCATCAGATGGAATCTTGCTCCAATTCTCTATGCATATGGGACCACATGGGGTCTGCACCATGGACCTCCTCCACTCCTCCTCCACCATGGATGGTTTTGAAGTATACTGCCTAGGTGGTTTCTGCCACCTAGACAGAATACTTCAAAACCAAACGTTCAATTTTAATCATTCAACGACCAAATATTAACTACACGAACTGTCCTTAGTGACGCAATAATTTATTTAGATAAGTATTAATAACACGAGTAAAATAAACGCGTTTATATGTAGTCCAAAAAAATTAAAGATTTTTTAAAATAAAAAAATGGTTGTTGTGCCTCACTCGACATAGAGAGGTATAGTGTGTCGCGGAAATTTTTGTAGATATTTATAAGATCTACAATTAATTACAACATTTTATGGATCTGTATTTTATAGTTTAGGCAGCGTACGGAAAATAAGTAACTTTTATGTTTGATTTTGTGTCCCTAAGCCTGTCAGGAACCCTATATTCTTCCAAAAAAAATCGTATGTTAAAATCGGTCCAGTAGTATTTGAGTCTAATCATTACAAACAAACATACAAACAGAGTTATCCTCTTTATAACATTAGTGTAGGTTAAATAAAACCCACGTTTGTTTCGTTCATTCTTTACTGCATTTAAAACTGCATTAATCCTACTGTTCTCATCGCACAAACAGATATACAAGCCGCTGGTAAAAGTTACCTTATCTCAACCGACTGTCCGATTTCGACGTCATACCAACGTTTCATTCCACTTCTTGCTATTTCCGATGCATCCTTTCAAAGAGTGGTTTTATTTTAAATATATTCATTCACCATTCAATATCCATGGAGAAGAGTGAACTGAATATTGGACTTTGTATTTTATTTATTTAACTTGGTTTGGTTTGTATTATATTGATGGTATTAATGAAGTGTTTCATTGAATTTATGTTGTAAAGTATTTTTTATCACATTTTTGATTCATGGTATAATACTTATTTGTTATAATTTTATATTAAAGGTTAATTAGTCTTTTGCCCCAATATCAAATGAGGAAGAAATGAAACGAAACGTAAAGAAAACAAAACTTTTCAAGACTAATTAAAAATGATTAAATTGAATTAATACCATAAAGGTTAGTTGTAACTACTTTATAAATAAATAAATAACAAATAAATATTTAGGAAACCTGACACACAACGCCAGTTATCTTCAAACTAAGCAGGGATTGTACTATCCTATGGAGGAACGGGTATCATGTCCCTCCAACATAAAGGAAGGATCCTCCGACCAGGCGAGGTGATCATGCCTGGCAGGCCACGGCCCGACAGTCAATGTGGTGATGTTGTATTATTATATGTTAGTCAGTGCGAGAACTTCTATTACGCGATTCCGGGTTATTAGTGATATATAGTATAGGCACTCCGAAGTTTAGTATATCTTTGGTAGACGGCGCTGTAGTATGCTGCTGTTGCGCTGTATGCGGAATTCGCAACATTTCTCTATTTTATTTATAAGTACATAAAAACACTCAAAAACTCTGAAACAAATTGAATTCTGCTTTTGCTTTCTATCAGGCAGGGTAGAGTCATAGAGTTAATTTAAAAAAAACTAATATTTGCAGATTATATAAACATTTGGTCCGACCCGGGCATCAAACCCGAGACTTCATGTACAGCAGTCGCATAGGCTACCACTACATTAACGAGCCAGTTCTTTTATTTAAAAAGTTTTCTAGTAGCTTATTGTCGAACATAAATTATATTGTTCGAATTTAATATAGTTTAATATTACACATAAAAAATGCTCTTTCAAAACAGTATTCATTACCGTTACAACAATCAAAACCGAACAAGAATATCCAAAAACAATGGAACCTGACTTCAAAGTCATAACTGAACCATTGACCAAGTCAAAATTCACACAACGTCAATCATACATCCCCTAATTAAAATAAACCGACCAAGTATCGTTGGCACTTGAAACAGCCACTTGAAAACTTATGAAAGGACCTTCCAGTACTACTACCATAATGGTGATCGAAAACAATCGTTTGAAAACTGGTGAGTGAACAAAAAATTGGCGCGATTACATCTTAGAGTGGTATAAGTGGTGGTGAGTGGTGTAATGCGTTTCTCATGGGGCTATGTTGTGGTACTGTCGCTAGAGGGAGCCTTGAAGTGTAGAGTAGCTATGATTCCGGTGTCTTTTAGGACTTTGTTCAAAACCTCAAAATATAACAAGAATTATGAAGTAACCTAGGACGGCATTAGAACTTTAAAATTGATTGAGAATTGAGGAAATAGTTAATGTACAGCGCCATCTACCTGTAACTTTAACTGTAACATGTTGCACTGTGTTTAGACGTGTTACAGTGTAAAGTACTCACCATAACAAAGGTGTTCATACAGCTCAATAGATAAGATATTAGAGAACATACATACATAAATACACAACTGTACCTTAGTCCTTCTCCTTTTTACGTTCAGAAAACGATCATATTTCCAGAAAGAGTCAATGAGTTAGTTAGTCAAGCAATGACCGCCTGTCATCATTAAAAATAATTTAATTATCTAAGATCAAATCATTAAAAATGATTTAATTATCTAAGATTATACAGTTAACTTTCAAATTAAAAATTATCATTGTAGGGTAACTGGATACTATGCTTAGTCATATGTCCTTCCATATCCCATCGCATGGCTCCCCTAAGATCAGCGTCTCACAGCGCCGGCTCCCACGGGTGGCCGGGTGTTGTGGCGCGAATTAGCGCTCAATTTAATGTATGATTTGATTTGCACCCCGTCAATACACAACTGACCGTGAGCTGCAAACGTCTTTTCACTGATTTCCACATCTAAAGAAAGAAGTGGGATGTTTTTTTTTAATTCAATCGCAAATTTTGGGTTTTGAGCGATTTCACAGTATTTGTACTTTCTTTGTACATATTTATGAGCCTGCAAAAGTGCTTTACTCTGCCTTGTAAAGCATGAGCAGAATCAAATTTATACCAGTCGCAATCAGACGTGCACAACCACTGACCGTCTTAAAGAGACTGTTAAAGAAACGTTTCTTGGGACACATCAATAGATAGATAGGTATTTTGTTATTGTGTACCATAAAATGAAAGATACAATAAATACAATAACGAATAAAAACTGTGTGAACAGATAGTTCAATTCATTGGTGCGCGCGGCACTGTCTGCATGCGCTTATAATTTACAGCTTTAATTTGTTAAGTAAACAAAATGTGACGGGAACAATGAAACTAATAAGTGAACGTTTAACTGACATTAATTATTTAACTGACATGAAGAGATGTGGCGGAATACTTGTTGATACGTAAAAAAAGAAGAAGAATAATAATTATTTTTATAAAGAATCGACGTTTTAACCTGTAATCTGAATTAATAATTAAACTTAGTGAAAGCAGCAAATCCGCAAATCTATATCATTTGATTCTTCTAGTAGCAATACAGTTTAATAGATCAATAAACATGCATTTACCGAATTAAGTTCATCAATCATCATCAACAATCCATAATGTCCCATTGCTGGGTTCGGGTCTCCTCTCAGGAGAGGGCTAAGGCCATATGTCCCCACGCTGGCCAAGTGCAGGTTGGGGGAAAAAAAAAACAAATAAAATTGTTTATTTTTAAATTAATAATATCTGCTATAACCTTAAAATCTAAATAATCTAAGATAATTTAAAATAGTTACTATTTGTCAGTCAGTTATACTTTTTTATTTTTGAAATAACTGTATTTGTATTTTGTACTTAACTGTAACTCATGTTACGCACACACAGTCACTCTATAGAACTAAATGGCGTTCAATTTGAGAGGCCTATGTCCAGCAGTGGACTGCGATAGGCTGATGTTGATGATGACGAAGTCACTCTATATATACAAGGCTTACTCAAACATAGTACCGTGCACACAGATGAGTTCAAATATTTATATAATGGGTGGTCTTATTGCAAATTGCGGTCTCTTCCAGGCAACCTTCAGATGGACTCAATATTCTGTTATTAATATTTACGTTACGTTACTTTATGATACGTTATTAAACAAGCATTTTAATAAAAATCGGTGAATTTTTTGTTTAATCTAAAGTTAAAACATTCGAATTTTTGCGTTTTTTTACAAATTAAGAAAGGTGTATGGCAAATACTTGCCTACTCAGACATCTGACCTGTTTTTAAAGTCGTGAAACAACCGGCTATAAAACAAAGTATAAAAACCGTGAACCAAAATAAAAACAGTTAAACTAAATATAAAAAGAACAAAACATACTATTTATCAATAAAATACAAAGCAAAAAATACATTTCAATATACAAAAGCTTATCAAAGATCTTACCAAACATTACAATGTTTTCAAAGAAATGAAACCGAATTTATTTCGTAATGTTATCAGATTGGACTTTATACAAATACACAAAAGGCATAGAAAACAAAAGTTGTTGAAGTATATCTCATAGGGGGCGCAAATGTAACGCTACTTGAATCGAGTACGCTCGAGTACTGGTTGAAATTGATATTATGATTATATCGATATGAATGTGAAAGAAGCTGTTAAAGGTTTGCGGCTGTATTAGTGTTTGCGCAAAATTGGTTCAGTAGGTTCAGATATTGTCCTGACAAACTCACAAACTTTACCTCTTTTTAATATTAGTATAGACTAGACGAGCATTAGAAACGAGGTGATCCGACAAAGAACCAGGGTCATCGATGTAGCCCACAGGATTAGCAAGCTGAAGTGGCAGTGGGCTGGCCACATTTGCCGAAGAACCGATAACCGTTGGGGTAAACGAGTTCTTGAGTTGAGACCGCGTCTCGGCAAACGTAGTGTAGGACGTCCACAAGCCAGGTGGAGCGATGATTTGCGCAAGACGGCTGGCAGGAGCTGGATGCGAGAAGCCATAGATCGAACTAAGTGGCGTGAAATTGGAGAGGCCTATGTCCAGCAGTGGACTGCGATAGGCTGATGATGATGAAGACTAGACGAAGTACAAAAAATGAAAATTTCTAATTTCGTTTTAAAAAATGTTTACTCACCCTGTTTAAAAGAATTCAAATTGTTTAATATAGTAGACTGCACGGTGGACTTAGTGGTTTAAGCGGTCACCACGCCGCTTTCTAAAATACATTAGTATTTAGAATTGCAAAGAAGCTACGTCCGTAGCAGGAGCTACGAAAATTGAGATATGTAGCTGCTGTATGTTAATAAGCTACAAAACTACCCAAAAAAACTTCTTTTTATATTTGTTTCATGATTTCCTCTTGTTTTCGTTCTTTTTAATTTTTTCAATAACATATGTCAAAGAATCGGTATAAATACACACATAACATAAATAATTAATACCATTTTTTTGTGCAGAAATCGCCTCGGATACCCCCGTCTGGTAGTTATTTGAACTCGCACCGACTAAAAACTGCATATAATCTCGGGTACTAAAGGCCAGAGAACCACTTGCATCCCCGAAAGGAAATCCCTGGAATCTCGACTTACCTCGATGCACCTATGGTAAATGTGCCTCCTCTCCATCTCGTTCGCAAACATAACTTACTCGCAGAAAGAGACGATAGAGTTCCACGCACTCTCGCTCCGTAATATGGCCGCAATCATGTTACCAAGCGAGAGAACCCCCACTACAATGGCCACGAGATAGCACCTCGGCCCGCCCCATGCCAGGTATTCTGCTATCCGATCAGACACAGGTGCTCTCCGAAGCATCCTTTCCCAGTGATCACCCGCGTCTACCGATATGACAGGCTTCCGTGATGCTTCTTGAGTCAATCTTCAATAACCGCCGCAATTAAGGGGTGCCCAAAATAAATTATGTCCTAACATTAAAAATGATCGTACTCCTTTTTTATGGAATAGGGGGCAAACGGGCCGACTATCGCCTGATGGTAAACGATTACCACCGCCCATGGATGCCCGCAACACCAGAGGCGTCATAAGTGCGTTGCCGGCATGAGGCGCTGGTAGGTGCGCCTCCGCTGCCCGGTTTTCCGGCGGTGGATCGGGTCCGAGTGGAGATCGTCCTCCCGGGCCTTCTCGCCAAGAAGGTCGCCACCGCGGTAAAACTGCTCTCTCCACCGGCCATGCAGCGTACGACAGCCGGCAGCGAGAGATCTCCTCTGATGACTGCAGTGAGAGCCCGACGCTGCGGCGCCCAAGCGGGACACACCGCTAGCATGGGCTGGCCCGAGTCCTCACTGCAGTCGCAGTGGTGGCAGGCGGGACTTAATTCCCTACTGGCGACCGAGTGCAGGTACTTCCCGAAGCAACCGTGCCCAGAAAGCTCCAGCGTCAGTCGGAAGGAAAGGGTCCCATGCTGCTGCCCTGCCAACTCGAGGATGACCGGCTGGAGCGTCTCCACGGTGGCGAAACCAGCACGTTGAGCCTTCAGCCACGACGACCACCGAACCATCGTGACTCGACGGGTGGCGGTGACGGGTCGTACGGGTGAAAGGGCGAAAGCCACTCTCCGCCCGGAATTCAGCCACCCGTCGATAAACTTCGGCGAGCTCTTCCGCCTCCAAATACCAAAGGCTGTGTTCCGGCCAAGGCGCATTCCGCCTGCGTCGACACCGTGCGGTATCCGCGTATGTTTCTGACTGCCAATACCCTCTGGGGCCGCCAGAGGCGCGCCTTCTTCTGGGCGGTCAGAGCAACAGAGCGTACAGCGCCATCAACCGGACAACCCCCATGAAGAGGTTTCTCGTTGTGATACTGGCTCTACCCAGATTGGGAAGAGTCGCCCAAGGGCGGAGGCAACCAGCTTCTGAGCAAGCTGCCGGAAGTGCTCGTCAAAGAGCCACCGACCGTCGACGATCAGGCCCAGATAATTCATCTGAGACCGAGTTAGATTATGAGCCTGCGGTATCCTCATTTAATCGGTGAAACACAGCGCAGGCGATGTTTCATACCGGTTTTCTGTGAGGCCGTGGTATCACTCCGGTCGAGTCGACCCACGCATGCCGAAGCGTGCCTCTCCCACGGTAAATCTCTCTCATCTCATCACTGTTTTGTCTTTTACAGAAATTGAACCCACCAATCCCTGATCTCTAGCTTACTAATCAGACAACCACTTCTCAAACAAGTCTGTGAAGACAGGAATTATCTTAGTTAACTAAATGTCCGTTAATTATTATTTATAGCTTAAGTAACACAAGATAAGTTATATAAATACGTAATTAAACAATGCGAACGTTTAAAAACGGTAACAGGAAACCGTGTGTTAGGCTGGTCACACACCATACAACAATGGCGCACGAAACAAACATTCAAGCTAATTTGTAGCGTTGACGAATTGAGATCACACGTCTGAACCGCAAGTAGCAATTTGTTATAACTAACGCCCACGGCGCGCGTTCACTTTGTTACATGTAACACGACATGACATATTTATTTTATGGAGTGTTTTTATTTGCGTCATCTTTTATTATTTATTATGATAAAGAGTCAAAAAAGTATAAAACCAGTAAAACCATCTACATTTTGAAGTGTATACTACTTTCGATAATACTCATTAAATTAACCTTAGGATGGTAACAGGGCGGTCCCTTTTTTTTCTTTTGGAAACCCCCTCGGGCCGTCACCCCACCAGACGGGAGAGATCCGTGAACCGCTTTCTTACACCATCCGGACCTCTCCCAGCACCTGCCCGCACTGAAGCGGGCTCCGCCGTCTGATGGTAAACTCTCAATTTAGACGACGTACGGCACACGCGTAACGTCGCCCCCTCGCGGCTGGCCTGTGAAGGGGATGGGGGGGAAAACCCGTCCCGCCCATCCGCGGCCACACTCAGGGCGGCATGAGGCACTGGTAGGCGCGCCTCCGCCGCCCGGTTCGCCAGCGGCGGATCGGGTCCGAGTGGAGATCGTCCTCCCGGGCCTTCTCCGCCGCCTGCTTCGGTCGAAGAAGGTCGCGACCGCGGTAAAACTGTTCTTGCCGCCGGCCATGGAGCGAACGACGGCCGGCAGCGAGAGATCTCCTCCGATGACTGCAGTGAGGGCCCGACGCTGCGGCGCCCAAGCGGGGCACATCGCCAGCGTGTGCTGGGCCGAGTCCTCACTGCAGTCGCAGTGGTGGCAGGCGGTACTCAATTCCCTCCGCGTGACCAAGTGCAGGTACTTCCCGAAGCAACCGTGCCCGGAAAGCACCTGCGTCAGTCGGCAGGAAAGGGTCCCATGCTGCCGCCCTGCCCACTCGAGGAAGACCGGCTNGCCCAAGCGGGGCACATCGCCAGCGTGTGCTGGGCCGAGTCCTCACTGCAGTCGCAGTGGTGGCAGGCGGTACTCAATTCCCTCCGCGTGACCAAGTGCAGGTACTTCCCGAAGCAACCGTGCCCGGAAAGCACCTGCGTCAGTCGGCAGGAAAGGGTCCCATGCTGCCGCCCTGCCCACTCGAGGAAGACCGGCTAGAGGGCCTCCACGGTGATGAAGCCAGCACATGGAATCTTCAGCCGCGAAGACCAACGAACGTTACTCTCCGCCCGGAATTCAGCCACCTGTCGATAAACTTCGGCGAGCACTTCCGCCTCCAAATCCCACGGGGGTGTTCCAGCCAAGGCGCACGCCGCCTCGGTCGACACCGTGCGGTATCCGCGTATGGCTCTGACCGCCAATACCCTCTGAGGGCGCCAGAGGCGTGATTGGCACTGTGCCCATAATCCAACCCTTCCTCTCATCCCTCTCCCCATCGCCCATGGCCACCATGCACTTGTGACGCATCTGGTGTTGCGGGTATTAATGGGTAGCGGTAATCGCTTACCATCAGGTGAAACGTCTGCTCGTTTGCCCCCTATTCCATAAAAAAAATGGAACAGAAATAGATTTAAGTTTAAAAACAAACCGATATAATTAGAGAAAATTGTTCTGAGTCTAATTTAAGAGTGTAATTATTGACGCTATCGTATATTGGTTAGAAAGAAGAATATTTTCTTTCACGCGTTTGATTAATAGTAAGCCAAAGCTGTTTATTTGTTCAGCGCAATTAAATATTTGGCTGTTTATGTATATATGTAATTATGGCTTACGAAATAATTAATTAAAAGCTATATGCAATATTCACAAAAAATGCTTCATGGTGTTATTCAAATATTAAAAATAAAACAGCTCGTATAACCTCTAAAACTATCGTGTGGTAATGGAAACTTGCCGTCTAAACATCGTTTACCAAAATGTAATCATTAGCGCGGCGCGTGTGAAAACAGTCAATTTTGCCGCAACTACTATTGTGTTGAATTTGATTCCGCGCCAATATGTTACCGGGATTAGCCAAAATGTTTGCGTTTGACTTATATTTGCGGAATAATTGCTACTCTAATTACATATTGGTCTAATAGTTACTTTGATTACGGCTTATTATGTGCTCAGAGAGGGTTAATTCTCTACTTTTGGAAGCTGTAATAATGTTATGTGGGTTACGGGATATTTTTTTATTCCATCTATTCAATTATTATTGAAGTGTTTTTTGTAATATTAAATTCACAGTTTTTTACTAAATGCATATGAAAATACATTTAAAGAGTGCTTAAAAAAAAAACTAAACTTTAAACTTTTCGTATGTGTTTGTTCCGGTTAATCTCTGGAAAGGCTGGACAGGTTATGACGGGACTTTCATTAGCAGATAGCTGATGATACAAGGAGTAATTTAAGCTTAGTTTAGCTTTATACTTCCTGTGTCGCGGAGAAAATTACAAACGTAGATGAAACGGGCACAATGCACACTTAGACTCAGAACAACAATTTGCAGGTCATACAAAATGCTGACCCATGTGGGATTTGAACTCACAGCACTAGCGACCGCTTTAACCACTTATTTTAACATATGAAAACCCCCTCACGCCATCACCTTATGAGTATATTTACACGTGTTTTTTTTTGTACGCTTACAAAAAAAACCACCAGAGGCGTCATAAGTTGTATTGTTTTCGTTTTGTTTCTAACTCCAAATTTTCAAGGTAGTTAAACCACGCTAATTTCAGCAACTAATCCGAGAAGATCAACCTAAATTGTTCTGGTGATGACCCTATACCTCAGTTTTAAAGAATGACGGTTTTACTTGAACCTCAGTCACGCTGATAGACTAGTGAGCAATATTAGTAAGCACATTAAAAAATTGGTAAAGAGTATCGAACCCCCCGCAATCACTTGCTGTTTCATGATACACAATAAAGGTATAGAGCCTATTTCACCACTTACAGATCTTTATAATTTCTTAGCTCTGGCCTAAGGCCCTGTTGGCCCTTAATTCGGATTAGTCATGTTTCATCTGCCAGATAACTACACATTTAGGTTTCACATGTCTAGGGTAGACACCTATAAATCATTTTTGGACACATTCTCATTGAACGAACAGGTAGTCATTTTAATATTTTTATTGGTTTGAGAATATTTTTGGGAACGGTTTAGGTCGGTATACAATCAAAATATGTCAAATTTTTTTTTAGTAATTAGTTGCCAACATGGCTTTGCTAAGCTTAATAGGAAACATGAGTAAAATACAGCATAGTAACTCACACAATGGTCTTCTAGCTCCTCTAATAGACGATAAACTGCTTAGTCATTGACCCTAGATCAAATAAGTAATTATTCAAAAACTTTTTGTTTTCAAAAAATCCCATCTTTTTTTTGTTTAGTTCTTTAAAGAACTGAAGGAACTAAAATTTTTTTTTAAATATTTTCTTTTTTATTTTTTTTATTTTAATTGTATCCAATGTCACTCTCCCGTTTCGGCTATAAGGCGCGACGTGCCAAAGAAATATACATATACATATACTTCTTTCGCAATCGGGTAAATATAAAATTAAACAAGATAAGATTAAAAAACTGTAACCTAACTATGTAAAAAATATTGTTAAAATTTATAAAACTCCTCTGTATGTTCGGATCATTGCCTATTATGTTTTGTAGTTTAGGCGCTGTGATAGAATATACAATTCTTCTTTTCGGCTTCCCCATAGTCAGGTAAAAAAAACATCCGGGAACCTCTACGGGGTGCACCCTGGGGAACGAAGACGGCAGCGCCTCTCACGCACGACGCCGAGACGCGGTCCCCACTCAAGAACTCGTTTACCCCAACGGTTATCGGTTCTTCGGCAAATGTGGCCAGCCCACTGTCACTTCAGCTTGCTAATCCTGTGGGCTACGTCGATGACCCTGGTTCTTTGTCGGATCACCTCGTTTCTAATGCGATCCCTTAGAGAAACGCCGAGCATATACCTCTCCATTGCACGCTGAGCGACTTTGAACTTATGGACCAGTCCAACCGTCAGTGTCCACGTTTCGGCTCCGTATGTCATTACGGGTAGGACGCACGCATTGAAGACTTTCGTCTTTAGGCACTGTGGGATCGATGATGAGAAGACCCGACGAAGTTTCCCAAACGCTGCCCAACCCAGCTGGATTCTTCTGTTCACCTCGTCCTCAAAGCTGTTTCTACCTAACTGCAAAGCCTGCCCGAGGTATACATATTTTTGAACAACTTCGAGAACGGCACCGTGTACCGCAACCGGTTCCGGTAGTACATGTTCATTGAACATGACCTTGGTCTTGTCGAAGTTCATCCGTAGGCCGATGCGCACAGACGAGTCAGCCAGGTCGTTCAGCATCTGTTGTAGGTCCTGCAACGTCTCTGCCATGATGACGATGTCATCTGCAAATCGCAAGTGAGAGATGTATTCGCCATTGATGTTGATACCGCGCCTTTTCCAGTGCAGCGTCTTAAACAGGTCCTCCATTGCATTAGTGAATAATTTCGGGGATATAACGTCCCCTTGCCTCACTCCTCGATGCAATGGTATGGGTCTTGTATGCTGATCCTGTACTTGGACGGACATAGTAGCGGCTTTGTAGAGACATCTCAACACTCGGACGTACCGCCAATCTACTTGGCAACGCTGCAGGGACTCCAGAACAGACCAGATCTCAATCGAGTCAAAGGCCTTTTCATAGTCCACAAATGCTAGACACAGGGGCTGATTATACTCTTCGGTCTTCTGTATTATCTGCCGCACTGTGTGGATGTGGTCTATGGTGCCATATCCGCTCCGAAACCCAGCCTGCTCCGGTGGCTGGTATTCGTCGAGTCTTCGCGCAAGACGGTTCGTGATGACTCTTGAAAACAGCTTATAGACGTGGCTCAAGAGGGAAATGGGCCGATAGTTCCTCAACATGGTTTTATTTCCCTTTTTGAAGAACAGGACGACCACACTCCTACTCCACGCCTCTGGAGTCCTCCCTTCGAACAGGACAGCGTTGAAAAGCTTTTGGAGCGCCTTTAATACGGGTTTACCTCCAGCCTTTAACAGCTCTGTAGTAACGCCATCCTCTCCAGGGGCTTTTCCATTTTTCAGCTGTCTAAGAGCCATCTCGATTTCGTCAATGCTGACTTCTGGCAGATCTTCGGTGAAGTGGCGTGTTAATGTGGCTCGAGGGTCCTCATTTTCGGGATCAGGTCGAGATGCATGCGAAGCGTACAAATCGCCATAGAAGCTTTCTACTTCCGAAAGGACAGCCAGCTTGGAAGCAACGACTTCTCCGCTTACTGTGGTCAGCTTCGTCAAATGGCTTCTTCCAAGAGATTTCACAAACACTTTTTGCTCTTTCTGATTGCTCTTTCAATCAAAAGAGTGTTGGAGTATCGGAGGTCGTGTCGTACACGCTTACTAATCTCTCGGTTTAGAGTCCGCTTTGTCTCAAATTAATGTAAATTTTTCGACTAACTTTTAAAAATACGTAATTGTTATAATACTATACTACTAACGAATTTCTAAGTGGCAAAGAAATATAATTGATTGCTACTATCTAGATCTAAGATAAATATAATTATGATGCTATTATCTAGATCTAAAATTAGTTCGAAAGGTTTAAAATTTGTACACCAGGAATGGCAGAATATACGAAACGTATTATAACGTGGTAACCGCTTTTGTACTGTATTCTAACAAATAAACATTTCTTTCTATATTTTAACTAATGAAATTTTGATCGCCTAAGCTCTTTTCTGTTAATCGAATTTAAGCAGAAAACTATTTAGTAATTTTCAAGAATTTAAGTCATCAAAATTTGTTAGTTTGCTGACAGATAGTACCAAAATTCAATATTTCAACCTAAAACTGACCGAAACATACGTACACTAGTTACGGTAATCCACGCGCGATGTTGATTCACTAATCGGATTCAAGCGGTACATACCGGATACAGCCAGAACCATCCGGATTTAGACGGATTTAGACCGACGACATACGGATTTTGCCTCCACAGATATGCGCTGTCGAGCGTTCATTTAACCACATTACTGAATTTCAATTTGTTGGAATAAGAAATTTACATGTTACTACAATATTATATAATTATTTGTTTTGCCAAATCTGTGAATTTAATAGTTATAGAGTAAAAATTAAGCCATGATATGAACATTACAATGCTATTTGCCATTTGAAAAGATCTGAAAACCTTTATAAAATCCAAAGATATCGTTTGCATTGCAAATTGAAATGCATTTAAAAAGGTTAAAAAATAATTAGCATCTTGAACGACGATAATTTTTTTGCCAAACATGTTTATGAAACTGCCGAAGTTAAATATCAAAACTCAGTTATTATTTACCGGCGCTAAAAGTGTTTAACGCGCGCGGGTAGACAACAACAACAACACTTGGGTACTGCCGTCTCAGCTACGCCGGTTCGCGATTGCATAAATATATATAACTAAATATACATGCTTTCATCATTGTGCAAGAGGGCGCTAGGGCAATATCTATTAATCTATTACATAATAATAAAAATAATATTGTAACAGAGTAAAGAAATAAATACCTTTATCATGCGCACATATTTCTATATCACTAAACATGAGACTAATTGGACTATGTATCGCAAAAAACTACACGATCAGTTTACTCTAAAACTCCCACTTAGCCGGACTAAAAAGAGTCATCGTTAGAAATAAGTTGTTACCTGATGATGTAATAAATATGATGAAGCAAGAAATAGCAGAGCAAAGAAGCAGAAAAGACATTGAAAATACATTACCAAACACATTGACTCTATCCAATCACACAACCACAAGAATATATTTTATCATCATTGATTCCCCACGTTCAAGCATCACCCGACACATCAAATACATAGCAAACTTCACTAACACAATCACACACTTCTACTCAGACTAGCACTTTATATAATCTCGACTACACAAATAACAGAAGATGCATAAGTGTTCCACTTGCCACAGACGAATATGTTTGCACAAGAATTAATTAATAAGCTAGAAACCGCTTTAATACTTTACACAGGTACCGATTTAAAAACACGCCCTTAGTTACCAAAACTACGAGAAAGAAAAAAAACTTGACGGATATGTAGACATCTTTAACAAACAAATACTATGCAATTTTGTCTCTTCTGTATGCGATTTAAATACATTACCCATTTTCATATAC